>CAWUFQ010000592.1:10000-66967 GCA_963921405.1 Cepaea hortensis
TTTTACAATGTGCATACATTCAGTTTAAAATAATAATGATGAACTTGTTTGTGAGAAATAGAACAGACTATTTTATAAGACATTGCTGTTCTGATATACATGGTTTTCTTACGAGTAATTTCTACTATGTATAGGTAATACGTTAGTGATAAAGTAGGTCCAGATGAGTCATATTGGAATGCTTCAAAACAGGCTGCAATCTATGAGCTAATATAAACATTTCATATACATGATTATGACCTGCTCCGTAGCGAATGGGTTACAGACGCAGCACTTAAACCGGCATGCCGTGTTCGAAACACAGCTGCGGGTGATTTAGCAGCAGACCGCCATGCGTTGGTTTTTAAGAAAATTGTGTGAGTGCTGGTCATTCAGACAGAAATGGAAAACTACTAAACGTATACTTACTTGCCCAGAGATCACATATATAATAATAATATGTGGAACCACGAAAAAACGTAAAACATGGAAACAGAAAATAACAAGTTAGTGGAACGCAGAGGTAAAGGAAGTTGTAAAAGACAAAATGGAAAAATATAAAAAGTGGTTGAAGAGCAAATAGAAACGCGAGAAGACATGTGAATAGAATAGTAAAGAGAGAAAAACAAAAAGACTGAGAGGAGTATGGAGAAACCTTAAAGAAAAACTACAAGGAGGCAACTAGAAACTTCTACAAACAATTAAGTGCAATGAAAACAAGAGGAGAACCCTTTTACCCAACTGAAATAATTAACAGTGAAAATAAAGAACCAATACGTGAACAAAAACAAATCCTAATAAGATGGAAGCAGTACTTCGAGCAACTTCTCAACATTCAGTCAGATGTCACATGAATTCAATAAACCGATACAGATATCATCAAACAACTAGAACCAGGCATACTGAAAGAAGAAATTATAGAAGCCGTCAGATTAGCACCATATAACAAATCAACAGGACAAGATGAAATACCAAATGAACTAATTAAAGCAGCAAGATAAGTACAAACAGTATGGCTACATAGACTATTCAACCATGTTTGGGTAGAACAACAGACATCATGAGACTGGGGAACAGTCATAATCATCCCAATTTGGAAAAAAAAAACAAAGGCAGTAAAAGAGACGGCACACAACACAGAAGCATTTCCCTGTTGAGTCAACTGGGAAAATATTTTGCAAAATTCTTGAGAGAAGATTACGAACTGCTGTAGAACCACAGCTAAGCGAAACACAACTTGGATTTAGAAAATAACAAAGGATGCACAGATGTCAATTTTGCTCTTAGACATCACACAGAAACATCAATCGAATTTAATGAAACACTCTACTTAACCTTTGTCGACCAAGAAAAGTCATTTGATAGAGTCGATAGAAACAAGCTGTGGGAAGTCCTTAAACAATATGGAGTGAGTACACATCTGATGAACCTATGTAGAAGTTTACACAACAACAGTGAATGCATAGTGAGAGCAACTGGAGGACACTCAGAACGACTTCACCATAAGATCCGGAGTACGACAATGGTGTGTGCTGTCCCATCTCTAGTTTATAACATATATAGACAACATATATAAAGAAACCAGCCAAACAGAGACCGAAATAATACCACCTGACGAGACCACAGAAGAAGAACAATCTGCAAATTAGAGATCTCCTGTTTGCGGATGAACAAGCACTAATACCAAAACCAGAAGCTGAATTACAAGACCTTATGTTTAGTATAAACGAAATTTAATGGGAACATAACATGAACATTAGCACAAGTAAAACAGAGGTAATGACTATAACTAAAGAAAAAGAAAACAACAACAACAATTCACCAAAACGAACATCACCTGAAACAAGTAAAGAGTTTCAAATACCCATGAAGTATAATATCAAATGGAAAATCAGAAGACGATCGAAAATAGATGATAAGGCAAACCAACTCATTGGACAAATGGCACCAATACTAAAGAACAAACATGTATCAATAGCTACTCATCATTGGCATCTTTCCGTCTTGACAGACGATAGTTTGGTACATTGTGCTTCAAAAAGGCTTAATAACTACGATCCATGGCGGTGGCGAGTGTGGCTGGTAAGGCCAATTCTTGCTGAAAATGTTTGCCCACAGTAGGTGCATGTTAAAACATGGTCATTTCCACCATTTTGCACCATCTTACATCTCTCACGCTCTGTGTGTGCTTTATCTGTAATCATTTCCTCCTTTGTCTTTATTCCATTTCTGATAGTTGCCCTCCATGCAACACGTTCAGCGGCGACATGCTCCCAATGTGCATTATCAATGCCTGTATCAATCATGTCCCGCTTACACACATCTTTGTATCGTAGTAGAGGCCGACCCTGAGATCTCCTACCCGTCTGTAATTCACCAAAAAAGATGTCCTTTGGTATTCTACCATCATCCATCCTCCTAACGTGTCCTATCCATCTAAGTCTACGAAGACTGAGCATGGAATACACCGTCACACAACCTGATCTTTCCAATACTTCAGTATTTGTGATTTTGTCTTGCCACTTAATACCAAGTATTCTTCGCAGACACTGCATATGAAAGCTGTTTAAACGTTTCTCTTGGCGTGAGTAAGTTGTCCAGGTTTCACTGCCATAAAGAAGAGTACTAAGGACACAGGCTTGGTAGACAAGGACTTTTGTTTTGGCAGTAAGCTTCCTGTTTTCCCAGACACTTTTTGCTAACATGTTCATTGTTGTTGCTGCCTTGCCAATCCTGATGTTGATTTCCTGATCGAGGGATAATTTGCTATTTACCTCTGATCCTAGATATGTAAAATGATCTACTATCTCCAGTTCGGCGTCGTCAATAAAGATTGATGGTACACCATGTGCACCTTGTGACATAATCTGTGTCTTCTTTTTGTTAATTGTTAAACCAAATTCAGAACAATCATTGGAGAATTCAGATAGTAGATGTTGTAATTCTTCCTCAGAGTGGGTCGTAATCGCAGCATCATCCGCAAAAAGCAACTCTCTCAATAGCTACAAAGAAAGCACTTTACACCATAATATTCCTAACAACTCTATGCTACCAACGCCAAACCTGGACAATGACAGAAAAAGAGAAAAGTAACATCACAGCAACAGAAATTAGATTCCTGAGATGAATACTCAATGATTAAAGAAGAGATAAGATCAGAAATGAAGAAATCAGGACTAAAGGGGATTGGGGGGGGGGGGGGGTGTGGTGTTATAGCAGCGCTAGATTTTATTAGAAGGCAGCAAGTAAAATGTTTTGATCATGCAAGTAGGTCACCAACTAACAGTATACCACAACAAGCAATGATGTACAGACCAGGTGGAAATAGAGGAAGAAACCGACCACTACACGATGAACGGAGGGAATAACAGAGTCCATTGGAATATCGATACATGAAGCCAATAAGCGGGCACTCTCCCGCTGTTTATACTTTACCTCAACACCACAATGTACAAGGGGAATATGATGAGATGAGATGAGATGATACCATACAGACATTAATGTCTATTTTATGTGCCACACTGTAATAATGCTGCTTTAAGGGGGCACTATAATATTAGTATTAATTATGCTTTCTATATCAGAAATGGGTCTCTCTGGTGAGTTAAACTAACTGCTGTCTCCCTGTACCATCATAAAAACATTGAATGCATATCCGCAATTTCACATACGAAGCCTCACGTGTTTCCTGTTAATTGCATGGTGCATTAGTCACTCTAGGTCAGTGGTTCTCAAGCACAGGGATAATAGTCTTTCATTTCCTCCTGCTGGAATTTCAATCATTCCCAGTAGCGAATTCTTCACTGCAAAGCCCACACCGTGTTGCCTTTTTTTCTGCCTGCCCTCTACCCTTCCAAAAAAAGGTGTAATTGTTTTCCCCGAGTGACCCTTCCTCGGCGAGGCGAGTCTCCTGCAAGCCAACAATATCAATGTTAAGACGATTGAGTTCGGCATCAATCACAGCCGTTTTTCTCACATTGTCAATATTGGTCAAGTCAGTGGAAAATCCTGGACACATGGTTCTCACGTTCCAGGTTGAGAAGCCGTAGCTTGAGGTTTCTATTTTTCTTTTTATTTGTACCTGGTGCATTGGTTTTACGGCCTGCGATTCAGATTTTGTCCTAGCCCCAAGCACCCATTGAAGCAGGCAGGCTGTGGCGGATCAGCACCCAATTGGCTGGGGGGGGGGGGGTGCCCAGCTTGAGGCGGGCGGTTGCTGATCTGTGACACCTGTAGGTGTCTCCCACCGTCAGAGGCAACGCGTGGCGCCCCATGTCTACGCCAATTGACAGGGACTTATAACCCGTAACAGTTGCCTCTCGCTTTGATTCCGAGACCAGTTAAGACCAGGGATGAAGTTATTGCCTCTCCATAGCACCAAGCCTCGGCTAAAATATAGAGATCATGTGTTGCCCATGCAGCATGATCCCTCTCTCGGCCTGCCTAGTTCACTCCAGAGGAAAGGTAACACCTCTACATCTGGAACAAGCCAAGCTGCAGAATCTGCCGGATCAGCAAAGCAATGCTCTAACTGTCCGCCTGTCGGAGCTTCGATCCTAGACCAGCCGCCAACCAAGGCCTAGGGCCTGGTCTGCCCTGCCATGACATTTTGTCTTTAGATTGCATTTCCTCGTACCAGGGTAAGGCTTGCACCCTCCCAATTGTGCTCTTCCGCCCGAAGCCGTTGGCACAATGTGGTATGTCGGGTTTGGTAAGCGCCGCCCAACGTTCGGCACTAACAGAAAGCAGGTAGTACCGTCTACTGTTATACGGTAGCTCAGTCATATCTGACTAAGACTAAACTGATTAGAGACATTAGAAATAGACAGTCAAACTTTTTTGGGCTTATTATGAGAAGAAATGAATTGGAGAACTTGGTGACAACCATCAAGATCGAAGGGAAGAGACCCAGGTGAAGACCAAGAAGTAATTACATGGATGGCTTGGCCACGTGGCATGATCAAGACAGAAACACAGAGCTGATCCACGACTCTGGTGATCGAGTGAGATGGCAAAACATGACCGTCAACGCTTATCATCATGCCACATGATGGATGGATGTTTCTTTGCCTCATGTTTAAATTTCAGGTGGAATACTATCTTTTCCTGGTGCCTTGCAGGATTTGAGGGTATCTAGTGCTTCGCTGATTTTTGTGAGGCACTGTTCGTTATCCAGGGCATGCATGGTGGACTGTTGTTCAATGGCTTCCAGAGCTTCTTCTTCAACAGTGTTCTCCACTGAATATAGCTCTGAGTAGTGTTCTATCCAGCGATCCATTTGTTTCGCTCGATCAGTTATGATTACCCCCTCTTGAGTAATCGTAAATGATTATCGATTGCAAAGGGGACATCTTATTTTTTGATGGACCGACAGCTTGCTTGATGCCCTCGTACATTCCTCTTTTATTTCCAGTGACTGCACAAGTTTGAATTTGAGCAGAGAGCTGTAGCCAGTAACTGTTCGCACATTTTCTTGTGGTCTGTTGTACTCTATTTCTGGCCGTTCGCAATACCTGCAAAGTTTTCTCTGACGGTGATGTTTTATACACTGAGAATGCATGTCTCTTTATCTCCAGGGCTGGGAGCATCTCTTCAGAGTGTGCTTCAAACCAGTCTGCTGACTTTGTTTGCTTCTTACCAAATGTTGACAGTACTGTGTTGTAGATGGTGTGGCGCAGATGACTCCATCTCTCAGTGACAGTTCCATTTGTAGGGCCAGGCAGAGTCTCCGCCAAAGCCTGGGTTAATTTGTTGACCTTCTCTTTGTTATGGGTGCCGCTGGTGTCGATGCGTGGTCTTCCTTCTTTTCTGTTTCTGTAGATTCTCTTGGGCTTATCTTCACCTTGCTGGAAACGAGTGAATGATCGGTTCGCAGCCAGCACTATGATTGCCACGAGTCAGCCGTACATTGCGGAGATTGCCGCGTTTGGTGAGCACCAAATCGAGATAGTGCCAGTTCTTTGATCCGGGGTGCCTCCATGACACCCAGTGTGCGGGTTTTGTGCCAAAGAAGGTGGTGGTCACGCACAGATTATGATCGTTGCAGAATTCCATGAGACGTTGTCCATTGCCATTGATCTTCCCAACGCCAAACTGACCTAGACATGAAGGCCAAGATTTGTGGTCGGAGCCAACCCTGGCGTCGAAATCCCCCAGGATAAAAAGATGTTGTTTCTCTGGTGTTTCACTGATCTTATGCAAAGATCGTCATAAAACTTATAATTAGACTGATTCTGCAGTTAGTGTTGGGGCGTACACGCTTATAATACTAACTGGGCCTGCTTCTGTCTGGAGTTGCAGCTTGTATTGTCATCGGCACGACAGAAAATCCCGTTATACCAGACAGCATCAGAAACATTGTGTAAACATCAACCGCTCAATAAAGGGAACTCAGCGTGGCATGTATGTAACTAGTGTGTTCATTTTGAGTACAATTTGTCATATTTGCCTCTTAGACATTTGAGTTTGACAGTGAGAGGATGGAGTTAACGCTCTTGACGACAAGGCCACATTCTAATTACTGACTTCGGGTCGGATGGCCATGCATGTGCACACGTTACAGTGGGGGATCACACAGTGGGTGAGGCGTGACATTGGTGGTGTGTGGCATATGGACCACCGTTGGTCATTATTAGAATGGAAGTGAACTAGGACGCAAGCGTTGTCAAGTCATTTCGTCTCAACTGTGTCATAATTAGTATTGTCTAATGTTATTTACTACATAACTAGCTTGTGTATCTACATCTAACACCAATAACATTATGACAATCATGGAGTCTTCGTCACGGTGATTTGAACAACGACATTATGATTTATAAAGAACATGATGGCAGTCATGCGACTTCGTGATTCAAGAAAACATTGACAAGTATAACGGCATCATTCAGTGGTACTGATTACCATTTATGAATAACACATTAGCACTGATGCTTGTCACAGTGACATGAATCGTTTCAGCAAGTTGAACACTATAATTGAACACAACATTACTATTGAAATCATGTTAACATCGTCGTAATCAAGGATTGAAACGAACTAGATTGATGAAAGGATGGCAGTCAAGTTGCAAATATCTTCTCTACCATACGAATTAGCAATCAAACTCTTCTTGCTTGAACTATAAGAGCTAATCCGCAAAGCTATACTGCAGTTGGAGTCGAAGATTATTTGAACGTATTGTTAATAAATACAAACAGTAATAGCCAGATATGCCAGTTAATATGTACAAGTCAACAAGTTTTCCGGCCTTGATCACGTTTGTGTTGTCGTCTGTGTGGTCCTGAAAGAGTGCAATAATAGAATTCAATAAAATGGCACATCTGGGGGAACCAAAAGCGGCTACATCTACCTTTTCAACGTGCCATTTCCTGGATGCTTTCGTGAGTATCCAGGGACATTTGTCACAGGTTTTCTCTCATGGAACTGAATTGTAAGTGTCAGGACCAAGGGTATGACTAAAGCTCCCATTCTCATCTCGATTGAAAGTGCGTATCGTTTGGTGCGAGAAGCAAGCTTTCGACCACGCCCAGGAGAAAAAGGTCTCTTCTAAACAAACAACTCTGAACTGAGACCGTGGTAGAGGTTACACCGGATCAAACTCGTTGGCAAAATTTATATTGCCGCCGATGTGTAAATATTTTAATTATCGATTGTTTAAAATAAAAAAGAGTACACAAACATATTTGTGGAGAATCTTCTGGTTAATTCAATGACATAATAGACAATTTGAAACTGTCCGGCGTGACTTTAAATTTCTATAATTAATGTGTCACTCTGTGGTTTATCGTGTATACAATGGAAAGTGTCAGAAGTCAAAATATAATATTTAAAACAGTCACTCATACTGTTTAAAACTACTCAATGATAATCAGTCACTCATATAAATATAAAAGTGTTACTTCTGCCATCTCGAAGTGTTGTCAGCCATAAGTAATAGTGTACCACAAAAATAAGTTCTCGCGGCCATGACAACTTAACTCCATCAATGCCATGGCAATAAAGGATGCGAACCTGCACCCGTGACTAAACGCCAGTGTCAGACAACTAGTCTTCCGACAAAAGGCATGCAACTAATTTCGCTGGCATTGCTTTTATCGTAGTCTGATTTGGATATGTCCATGTTTGACATTGGTAGCATGAGGTCAGTAAGACGTCTCTATTTTCTGAGCCTCCGTGGCGGAGTGGTCAAGCCGTTTGACTCGGTCTCCGAAGGTTGTGAGTTCGATTCCGGGCCGCGTCCTTCGGTTCACGAGTGAAACTTTTCGGAGACTTCTGTGGGTCGTCGCTAGAGCTACGGAGTTCGTGCTTTGTTCGACGCTTTCCGCGCTGCGGACAGAGACCGAGCCATATGGGGTAAAACCCGGTGCAATGAAGTCGACCCTGTCGACTTTTAAGCGACGTTTTTTAGACTACTCTATTTATAGCTTATGTTATCTGTTGTTGTGTGGACATAGGTATATTTGGATGTTTCAGCTGCATTTGTATAAATGAAAACTGAATAAAATGTATGGAATGTAAATGAAACATTCTATGCATATCAAGTACGATTATTTCCATGTAGAAATGTTAATAAAACAATGTGTCAGGTTACATATCTAGTCTAGTTGAGGACGCAAAAACTGGATGCATTCACTAGATAGCATTTGTTGACACTATAGGGAAGCTGAATCATTTATCGCAGCAGGCACCCACTCATACATCCGCGGATTAAATTGCTGTAATTTATACATCACAGTTACTGACATTTTGTTCCGCTGAAAATATATAAATTCTCTGCTGCACATTATATAATGCAATCTGCTAGAGTGGAGTTTAAAAGTGTACTTGATTCTTTAGCGAAATGACTGTATTATTTATTTGAGGAAACTTCGAATGTTGTAAACTGTCGTTGTTTGGATTGTTCTCTATCAATCCGTTTTCTTTTTCTTCTTTAAGCACTAATCAATTCTTGCTGTTATTGTTTGCTGATTATAAATGTAACTATTATGTTTCATTTGATACATTTATGCATTTACTTTAAAGAAAACGCGTTTTACAGATTATGCTGCAATTACGACCCACTCTGAGGAAGAATTACAACGTCTACTATATTCATTCTCCAATGCGCCTTCTGAATTTGGTTTGACAATTAGCAAACAGAAGACACATAATATGTCACAATGTACACACGGGGTACCATCAATCTTTATTAATGACGCCGAACTAGAGATAGTAGACCATTTTACATATCTAGGATCAGAGGTAAATGACAAATTATCTCTAGATTAGGAAATTAACATCAAGATTGGTAAGGCAGCAACAATTATGAAAAGGTTAACAAAAAGTGTCTGGGAGAACTGTAAGTTTACTGCCCAAACAAAAGTCCTGTGTCAAGCCTGTGTAGTTAGTACTCTTCTTTATGGCAATGAAGCCTGATAAACTTACTCACACCAAGAGAAAACGTTTAAACAGCTTTCATATGCGGTGTCTGCGAAGAATATTTGGTATTAAGTGGCAAGACAAAATCACAAATACTGAAGTATTGGAAAGATCAGCTTGTGTGACGTTTTGTTCCATGATCAGTCTTACTAGACTTAGATGGATAGGACACATTAGGAGGATGAATGATGGTATAATACTAAAGGATATAATGTTTTGGTGAATTACAGATGGGTAAAGATCTCGGGGTCGGCCTCTACTACGATACAAAGATGTGTGCAAGCTGTACATGATTAATGATTTATATAGGCTTTAATATTGCATATTGGGAGCAAGTCGCCATTGAATGTGTGTCAAAGAGTGCAAAGATTAGAAATTGAATAAAGACCAAGGAGAAAATGATTGCAGAGCGCATGAGACGTAAGATGGTGCGTGATGGTAAAATTGACCATGTGATCACATGCGTCCATTGTGGACGAACTTTTACAGCGCGAATTGATCTAATCAGTCACATTCGCTACCGAAAGGGGTTGTAGTTATTATGTCTGATGCACATTGCAACAAAATATCGTCTGTCAAGACGGCAACGTATCAATGATGCTCTGGTAGAGTGCGTGAAAACCTCTGCCTTCTACCTCGTAAATCTTCCCTAGTCAAGGGACATAACTTTCTAAAAAAATCTGTCACTACCTCAATCTATGAATTACTGGTCACACGCCATAAAATGGTCACTCTTCAGAAATCTAGTTTTGCCCTTCCTAGAAAGTACCTGTCGGGTGACACAGCAAACACAAATTGCACATCACCATGCATCAAGTATGCCACACAAGCACAATAAAAAACGGATACAAACCTCACATATACATATCATTGTAGCAATAAAGATAATGGCATCATCGGGGAGAAACAGTCTCCTGCCATCTAAGTGTGAACAATGTTACAAGTAGTAAGGAACACGCAAATGACTTATCATTTGGGGTCCGCTTCGGTGGTCCGGATGTCGTATTTCCTTATTTGAAAGTTATCCTGACCCAGCGGACCACATAGAAAACGGACCTCAAATGACCCAGATATTTGAAAATGGCGGTTATTTTCTTGGTTCTGGGTGACCACTTCAGGTTGTCGTGATGACTACTTCCGGTCTACGGGCGGGGGCGGCGAGGGCGGCGGCGACGCGATCCGAAGCGATCCGACGCGATCCGGCCCGAGCGGGTGTTCTCCTCGGTGGCGCGACGCGATCCGACCGGGCGGGTGTATGTGTGTGTGTGTGTGTGTGTGTGTGTGTGTGTGTGTGTGTGTGTGTGTGTGTGTGTGTGTGTGTGTGATCTAACCCCAGTCATATTGATCCCCTTCGATGAGGGAGACCGAAGTCAATATGACAGAAAATGATTTAATCCATCTGTCGAGCTAACCCGAGGATCCCTATTTGGGTGATGAATGAACTTTTACACGGCTCCGTATGCTAATTCGACAAGCTTCCTTACCCATGTTTTAACATTAAGAGCTTGGTGAAAATCTGGTTTAGGAATATACTAACCAGACAAAGAATTTTATTAAAAATTAACCCCAAAACTTTATTAAACACCAAACATTTCTTGTATGTTTAGTGGCGAGTAGTTACGTCAATATAAAACTCTAATCCTCATTTAATGTAAACCATAACTTCCCGAGATAATCACGACAATATGTAATATTATTAAACAAATAACGTCCCTTTTTACAAACATAAATAGAATAAACCAAGGGAGACGAGTCGGTTCTCTTGTCTCCCCTTTATGGCTGTCCTTACTAAGGTCCCCTGTCCGCCAACCGTTACCTGCGCGACCAGGCAAAGATCTCGCGCTCAGCCATCACGCCCCGCGAGAAATACAATTACCAGCGACCGCGAGATTAACCGAAACCGGTAACGTAGAACGCCTAAGGAATTGTCAATTAATGTCGACGTTCTGTTAAGGGAATATTTGCACAGAAAAAATAAAATAACAATATACCTATACGAAGCCGCTATACAAATGGTTTTGAAATACTATATATATATATATATATATATATATATATATATATATATATATATATATATATGTGTGTGTGTGTGTGTGTGTGTGTGTGTGTGTGTGTGTGTGTGTGTGTGTGTGTGTTTATGTATCTATTTATTTATACATGAATGCATTTCTATAGCTGTATGTAGGTTGTCCCAGTGGGTATATATACGTACTTGCCTTGATGACTTGGTCACGCGGGATATCTGCGCGCGTCTGTGTGTATGTGTGTGTGTGTGTGTGCCCGCGGGTTTGCTATCAATTACAGGTCATCATAGTCAGTCGCAACATTCGGTGGAGTGGTGTGCTTGCTTGGAAAGATTGCTGCTGTCTTATTGAACGAACGGTAGTCATGTCACGTACGCGAGCGTGTGTGTGTGTGTGTGTGTGTGTGTGTGCTATCAATTACAGGACGTCGCAGTCAACCTCAACATTCTATGTGGGCTGGGCAAGTTTGCGATTCTCATTTTGAATGAACACCAGTCAGGTCATTTGCATGTGAAGAGGGTGTATCAACATGTAGTTGTCTATCTATTACAGGACGTCGCAGTCAGCCCCAATATTGTTTATGTAATGCACTTACAGGACGTTGCAGACAGTCCCAACATTGATTAGTTGCTAGTGTGTCATCATGATGTGCCATGTGTGTGTGTGTGTGTGCGCGCGGGCGCGCATGTATGGGTGAACGAGACCATGCCACAAGATTTCAAGGAAGCGTCAATAGTTCACCTTTACAAACGTAAAGGAAACCGCCAATCCTGTGACAACCACCGAGTCATCTCCTTGCTTTCAATTGCAGGGAAGATACTCGCTAGAATTCTTCTCAATCGCCTCACAGCCCATCTCGATCAAGGTCTTCTTCCTGAGAGTCAGTGTGGCTTCAGAAAAGAACGTGGAACGGTTGACATGATTTTCGCTTCAAGGCAGCTGCAAGAGAAATGTCAGGAACAGAACTGCGAAATGTTCTTCACTTTCATTGACCTTACCAAGGCTTTTGATACAGTCAGCAGAGAAGGACTGTGGAAGATTATGGCAAAATATGGCTGTCCACGAAAGTTTGTCCAAATAGTGCGGCTATTTCATGATGGCATGCAGGCAAGAGTACAGGAAAATGGCGAACTGTCTGAACCCCTTCCTGTCACCAATGGAGTGAAGCAAGGATGTGTCCTGGCACCAACACTGTTCAGCCTCATGTTTTCAGCCATGCGGATGAATGCCTTCGAGAACGACGACATTGGAATAGACATCAACTACCGTATGGATGGAAAGTTATTCAATCTCAGAAGGCTGAAAGCTAAAACCAAAATTAACAGCGACACCGTCAGAGAGCTCCTGTTTGCTGATGATTGCGCTCTGTACGCCAACTCAGAGGCGGAAATGCAACATAATGTTTCAGCTTTCTCACATGCCTGTGCCAACTTTAGGCTCAATATCAACTTGGAGAAGACTGTAGTTATGTACCAGCCAGCTCCAGGGAATAATCACACTGTGCCGAATATCAAAGTGAATGATCATAGACTAAGTGTTGTGGACAAATTCACCTATCTTGGCAGCACTGTGTCACAAGCTGCCACAACTGATGACGAAGTGAATGCAAGAATCTCCAAGGCCAGTGCGGCCTTTGGCAGACTGTACAAGAATGTATGGGACAGATCTGGAATAAGCCTGCAAACAAAGCTAAAAGTCTACAAAGCAGTTGTATTATCCACACTGCTATATGCTTGTGAAACCTGGACTGTTTATCAGCGACACGTTAGGAAATTAAACCACTTCCACACAGTCTGCCTAAGGAAGCTACTGAAGATTAAATGGCAAGACAAGATTCCAGACACTAAAGTCCTAGAAAGAGCATCCATGACCAGTATCCACACTCTACTGATGAAGAATCAGATTCGCTGGGCTGGTCACTTGAATCGCATGCCAGATCACAGGCTCCCTAAACGAATTTTTTACAGCGAACTGCTTTGTAGTAAACGCTCCCAAGGTGGCCAGAGGAAACGCTTTAAAGACACTCTGAAAATTTCACTGAAGGCTTTTGGAATTCATCATGACACCTGGGAGGCTGCAGCCAGAGACTGAAATTCGTGGCGTGCATCATTACGCAAGGGTGCAGTCATATGTGAGGCAACCAGGACTGCAAGAGCTGTGAAGAAAAGGCAGGACAGAAAAACCACTGCAGGAAATCCTCCTCCAGAAACGTCAAGCATTCCTTGCCCACATTGTCAAAGAACATTTCGAGCCAAAATAGGCCTTATCAGCCATCTTAGAACCCACGGCTCCACACCTTCAACCCCACTGGATGAAATGAATGGTCATCATCATTCTTGATGGACAAACAACATAGAACAACAACATAGTGTGTGCGTGGGTGTGCTATCAATTACAGGACGTCGCAGTCAACCTCAATATTCTATGGATTGTCAGCCGTCCTGGGGCAAGTTTGCAATTGTCATTTTGAATGAACACCAGTCAGGCCATGTGCGTGTCAAGAGGGTGTATCAACAGCTAGATGTATATCTATTACAGGACGTCGCAGACATCCCCAACCTTGTTTATGCAATGCATTTACAGGACGTTGCAGACAGCCCCAACATTGATTTATTGCACGTGTACCACCATGACATTCATGTGTGTGTATGTGTGCGCGCATGTAGGCGTGTGTGCGTGCGTGGGTTTGCTATCAAATACAGGACATCGCAGTCAACCTCACCATTCTATGGCCTGTCAACCATCCTGGGGCATGTTTGCGAATCTCATTTTTGAATGAACGACAACCATGTCATGTGAATGTGAAGAGGGTGTATCAACAGCTAGTTGTCTATCTATTACAGGACGTCACAGTCAGTCCCAACCTTGTTTATGCAGTGCATTTACAGGACGTTTGCAGACAGCCCCAACATTGATTGGTTGCGCGTGTACCATCATGACATTCGTGTGTGTGTGTATGTGTGCGCGAATGTAGGCGTGTGTACGTACGTGGGTGTACTGCCGAGTGTATGCGTGCGCGCGTGTGTGTGTGCGCTATCTATTACAGCACGTTGCAGTCACCCCCTACTACTCCGTGGAGTGTCGTGTTTACTGGGTAAGATTGCTGTTGTCTTTTCGAACCGTTGAATTTCGTTTACAGATGACAGTCAAGCTTTAATGCATTGCATTTACAAGACATCACAGTCAACCCCAACATTCATGCTTCCTGGGCAACGTTGTCGTTGTCTTTCTGAACGGCTGAATTTCTTTTACATATTACAGTCAAGCTAGCGACTACATGCTAACTAGCTAAAACCGGTAAAAATGACGTCACAGCCGGGTATAGCTGTAATGTTACAGCTAGAACACGTTGATAAGAAGGATACTACACTATGACGTGGTGATAGACCACGCCCTTAGTATGTGAATACAGCAAGGTCAGACATGTCCAGACAATATTCAACTCAGTCAGGAGGCTTCACCAGCAGATAGCGTGTATATAACACCCACCATTCGCCGTCTAGATGTCCCGGTCTCAGTGAACACCGTTCAGGTCACAATGTACCAAGTCTCTAATGGTAAGATGGCTTCTTTTTTTTGGGATAAATCTTTCACATTTTCGTTGTGGTTCTCCAAGTAGGCATATAGTTAACCTAACAATACTAGTATAATAAAGAGATATATGGTGCTAATCACATATAACTAGAGTATGTGCTCTGCTGGCTGCGGCACCAATCAATACGTGCACATGGCTGATCCATCAAGCCTGCATACAGAAATTAGTGTCCTTAGAACCGCAATGTCCCACAAGGAGCGCCTCGAGCACTGATTTTTTTTGCATTTGCCAATAGCAACTAATGATACAACCGAGACACGAGTGTAATGACCCAATAGTTCAAAAACAATGGTAATGGAAGAAACCAACGTGGAAACTAAACCACAAAATACCCAAAGGGGGAAAGAAATTCGTTCTGGTGCATGTGTGGGCGGCGAGTGCCGCGACTAGATATTTTCTTCTTCTGTCAACTGGTCGTTATATACACAGTCAATGGCGTATCACTATTTAAGCTGTCTCGAGCCAGCGTCGACGCGGTCGAGGGCAAGTTGTGGATCGCTCTTCTAAGCAGCTGTCTGGGTTACATGCTACCAAACCCTAAAATATGAGCTTCTACCCGACATTACCGAGTAATGCTTCGCCGACCATATTTGCCAGGAACTCACCAGGTCACTATTTTGTCAAGTTACCGCAGACTATAGAGGTGAGTCAATATTTTGAAGTGGATATGGCCGAAATTCAATTCCACAACTACTACTGCAATGTGCTAGAGAATGAAGTATGGCTAAGATACATCCCACCCAATGGTAGAGTGATAAGAAAAGTGTGTCCCTCAGGCTTATACAGTTCACCAGACGCGTTTATAGCTGCACTGAATCACCTAATGAAAGATCGGAGGGTGGACGATCAACTCTGTGTTCTATTCCATTTCGACAATATATCAAAGAAAGTCATCGTGAAAAAACTCGAGCCCGGGGCCACTATTACATTTAGTGAGAAGTTACAAGAGATACTAGATACAATTGAAGGTGAAGGGGCGATAGACCTGAATAACGACCTGCAAAATGTCTACGTATACTGCGATCTCATTGCGGCAAGACCAGTGGGAGACGTCATGGTCCCACTACTAAGGCCGGTTCCTATCATGAATCAGCGATCGACCTCAGTGTTTCGAGCCTACGACAAACCTCACTACATACCGCTGAATCGTTACTCCTTCGACACGGTGGAAATACTTCTAACCACTGATACGGGCACAAAGGTTGCATTCACTACCGGGACTTCAGTGCTGACGTTACATTTTCGAGTTCGGAAGAGATCAGTGTAAAAGTTCATTCATCACCCAAATAGGGATCCTCGGGTTAGCTCGACGGATGGACTAAATCATTTTCTGTCATATTGACTTCGGTCTCTCTCATGGAAGGGGATCAATATGACTGGGGTTAGATCACACACCACACACACACACACTCACACACACACACACACACACACACACCCGCCTGGTCGGATCGCGTCGCGCCACCGAGGTGCACACCCGCTCGGGCCGGATCGCGTCGGATCGCTTCGGATCGCGTCGCCGCCGTCCTCGCCGCCCCCGCCGCTAGACCGGAAGTAGTCATCACGACAACCGGAAGTGGTCACCCAGAACCAAGAAAATAACCGCCATTTTCAAATATCTGGGCCATTTGAGGTCCGTTTTCTATTTGGTCCGCTGGGGTGGGATAACTTTCATATAAGGAAATACGACGTCCGAACCACCGAAGCGGACCCCAAATGATAAGTCATTTGCGTGTTCCTTACTACTGTTACACAAATAACACAATTATCATCAATAAAAACAACCCTCTCCAGCGTCATTGATATTTATTCATTCATTCAGTAGCATGTCCCCTTTGCAGAACCTCACTCTCATTACAACCTTCCGGAAAACTTCTCGATCACAAGCAAGATGTCCCGCGTCCGATACACCCATCTGGAGATCATCCTTCACATCCTGCATCTTCTCTTTGGCCTTAGTCTTCCACTCTTCAGGGGCATATACCCCTCCATTATTGTTCTCTTCAAACTTTCATGATGTTTCAAGTGACCAAAATATTTCAATTTTCTCTGTTTTATCGTCTTTAATAGCCAACCCTCTTCAATATTTAGCTCCTGAAGTATGGATTGAAATACCAAGACAAAATTAGTTAATAATAAACAAAAACAAAAAAAAATAAAAAAACATATAGAATACATTGTTCTATAAACACTGTTAAAAACATCCATGACACACGGACAACCAGCCAGTAACTTCACCACAGGTTGTCCACCCAAGAATTTGAACATAGAAACATCTTTGAAAATAAAATATGATATGTCTCTCCTGCTACGAATCCTCTCTGAGCGCCCTAAGCCCAGGTCTCCTGGTACAAATATGTACCAGTCACTTCTTGGCGGTCCAGTTTGTGATTCTTCAATCTCTGCTACAACAGGCAATTCTGGTTCTAATTGCCTCGTCTGGTACTTCCATTACAGCATCTTTCTCGCGCCGTTTTAATTCATGTCCTGCCACTCTAATGTCAGATCAGGTTATCTCCCGCTCTTCTGATAAAATACGGGTTTCCTGATGCTTTTGGAATCTGTACCACTGTGTATTTGTCCAACAACTTTTACAACTTTTCATCCAACATCATCAACACCCTGAACTATCTTATAATATTCATGACAGTTGCCAGCGATCCACTGCCAACAATATTACTATTACTTTTCATCTAACATCATCAACACCCTGAAATATCTTATAACCTTTGTGGAGCGACACAAAAACACGACAGAAAGAGAAAGAAGAATAGGTGGCCACCAGAGAAGGAAGGGAAAAAAAAATGTCACACATTACAACGCCCCAAAAGGATAATCAACCTCATCTTATTTAAATACCAGCCACGTTCATTCACCTACAACCTTACAGCTCAAATCCACACAGCAACCCAAACCTCCTCTCGCTCTACAATATACAACACACTCTCACGATGCTCTCATATATGCACCTAATTAATACTCACGAGGGAATAAAACAGAAGGAAGTTACTAGAAACGATGTTCGATGTCGACTTTTCTAACATCATTTCCATGCCTTCCTAACACCGTAATCCACTTCCGCCAATTCGTGGTTCAAAAATTCACCCTAAAAGCGCAGCCCAGGACAATCACTCCCTCACGTCTCCCATTTGGTGGGATAATTGGTATAACCGTTTCAATTCCCCCACTTATAAACAACACAAGCGTCCGGTTTGTGTCTGCGTTTGTCTGCGATGCGGGTGATGGCGGCAGCAAACTGTGAGCAGCGCCATCTATGTCTTCTGTACGAGGGGCTGGTCATGTCTGTTTTTGAGTATGCAATGGCAATCCTGACTCTCAGCCGTAAGCAGATAGAAAGGATGGAAAGGATACAGAATGAAGCTATGCGCATTATTCTTGGATGTACAAGAGATACCGCATGCAGGGCGATGCGCTACCTTCTTGATTTTCTAATCATTGAAGAGAGAATACAAGTTTGCAGAGCACGCGCCTACCTCAGAGTTAACGCAAACACACAACATCCACTGCATAGTGAAATTATGAAGGTGAAGGGCAGCAGGTTAAAAAGAGGACGGTCGTGGATGGGTCAAGCCGAAGACATTCTTCAACAGGTGTGTTCACTTGAGGACTTAGAACCGGGCGAGGAGTGGGTACAAGTGCCAACAGATTTCTGCACATCCCTTTCAGTTTGCATCCAACTAGATAGAAAATGCATACAAGAAAATCGGCTGCTGTGGAGGCTGAAGTACAAGCGTTGATTTTCGAGAATTCGATAGACGGAAATAGTATAGAAAATAGAAGCCTAGCACTATATCCCTAATATGCTAAAATGTCATAGAAACACAATTCTTTGCTGCTGACCTTAACAGTTTTAGCAGGTACTGTATATTAAGGCAGCCATGTGATGCAGCAGATAACGAACAGTTTCTTTATGAGTCTAGAGCAGGGGTCACCAAACTACGGCCCGCGGGCCGGATCCGGAACGCGTCGTAATTTAATTCGGCTCGCGACGGTACTCGAATTTGCTTGATATAACTTACGGAATTTACTATTTCCAATTATAAATTATTGTATCTAGATTTTCTTGTTTATTGTAATGTTTGCTTATTTCGTGCCATCCCAAATCCTTCCCCGGCTCGTGGTAGAATCGCCTACACTCTGATGTTACCAGGGTTTTCATGGCAACAGACACACAAGCATCTTTCCCTCCCCCGGATGCGCCCGGCTGTCAACAGAGGTACTATACTCCAGAAATATTTACTTCTTTTTGTCAGTCTACCATTTTATAGGATTTCTTTGTTTGACAGTGATAGGTCAGTGAATTACAAGTGTGAATAGAGGCAATCAAGTAGCAAACATAGCATAAAAATACCATAGAAGCCTCGTGTTGTTACAAAAATATTATCCCCAGCTCAGAATAATTCCCCGGTCAAGGTGTTAATCGAGCTGGTCTCTAGGTCAGTGTTTTTAAACCTTTCTGCTGGAGCAGATCCTTACGCAAATGTTTACATTGCTCAAGGAACTCTGTGCGATCATATAAGTGTTTGTCCTACTTTAAGTAATAAACCAGATGGGCAGAAATATTGCATGTAGGCGATTTCGGTCTATTTCGGCGGAACCCCTGGCTGCCACTCATGGAACCCCGGCTTAAAAACTCTGCCGGCCCTATTTATATATTTTGCAAACCTTATTATGATATATATTCTATTACTTTATATGTACCTTTCGTGAGCCGTAGCTTCACCACTGACCACTAGTCCTCTACCTTTTTTGTGGTTCAATAGGAATTTAATTATATTTCTAATTCAATGTCTTTTTCATTTTCAGATCCTGTGTACTTCACCCTTCATTATCGCTACTAAGAAATGAAAAGTAGACGCCGAGTGTCGCGTTTTCAATGAAGAATAGGGAATACAGAGCTTCTTTGTGGAAACAAAGACCAGAAAACAAATTGCATAATATGCAGCGAAAGTGTTGCCGTTTTGAAAGAGTACACTCTTCAGCGTCACTACGAAACAAAACATCAATCAACATATTCAAAGTTTTCTAGAAAGTTACGCTCTGAGAAATATGAGTCCACGAAATATGGTTTAGAAACACAAAGAAATCTCTTCACGAGAAAGTGTGATGAAAATGCATATGTCACTCGTACAATTTACAAAACAGTGCAGTAGATGGCAGGACGAGGACAACGGCTTACTGATGGCAACTTCCTCAAAAAGTGTATGATGGAAGCAGCAAATTACTTGTGTACTGAGAACGCCAATTTGTTTGGAACTATCGACCTTTCAGCAAGTTCAATTGTGCGAAGAACAGAAGAACTTGGAGAGAACATAGCGCTACAAATACGCGAGAAAACTAGGAACTTCTTGTGATATTCTCTGGCGGTGGATGAATCCACTGATCTCTCGAGTACGTCTTTTCGTGCTCATTCGTGGTGTCAATTTGGACTTTCAGATAACGGAAGAATTGGCATTCTTTTGCAACATGCATAGAACAACAACTGGAAAATACATTTTCATGGAAGTGCAAAAGGTTTTCCAAGGCTATAACCCTCAGTGGAATCAGCTTCGAGGTGTTATAGTTGATGGAGAGAAAAACATGACTGGAGTGAAGAAGGGTCTGATGGGGCAGATTAGACTCATTTGGACGATTTGTAAATTCTGGGCACTTTGTTCATACACTGCATCATACATCAGCAAGCACTCTGTCTGAAAGACTTAGATATTTTGTGTGTACTGAAACCAGTCGTTTCTGCTGCGAACTTCGTTCGGGGACATGCACTCAATCACCGTCAGTTCCAGGCTTTTTTTGAAAAAAAAATTGATTCTGTATTCTGTGACTTGTCTTATCACACAGTTATGAGGTGGCTCAGATGCGGTAAAGTCCTGTTTCGTTTTTACAAGCTCCGAAACGAAATAAATGTTTTCCTCATTGAAAAAGTGATAGCGCCAAACCTATGCACTTGGTTTTGCCTGTTAAAGCAGTTTGACTCTGGCAACTGCCGGAACCCTAGCATGACAAAGAGAGCGGAAGCCAGTTTTGTGTTAGCAGTCAATCAGCTTGGTTCGTGCTGATAAGAGATGTGGGCAGTGTGCCCTGTTTCGGCTTGTTGATAGGAACAAAAGTGCTGTTCTGTTGTTGTTAGATGTGGGAACAATTCCCTGAGCTGATCTGTGGTCAACCTATGTCATAGGAGAAAGCCGTAAGTTTAAAATGTTTAATTTAATAAAAATTTATTAAATCGCAGCACACGCCATGCTACCGGCTTGAAAAGCGTTGGCGTGGGAAAACTGATGTGTGTGAACAAAGCTGTTAGTCGAGATGGTAGGAACAAAGAAGTATAAATAGATAATATGAATAAATGCTATTGAAATGGGCTGTTCTACAGAATGATTTAGCGTCTCTAAAGCTTTAGGAGAATAGGAGTTATCGGGTAATATATAGAGATGTAAGCAATCAGACATGGTGATGTGAAATATGTAGAGAGGTCATTAATGGCGATTAAGTATCATAAAGACTGATGTCATGTCATGCCAGCCATGCTGGCACAAGATTATTTTGTTGGGAATTATTTTACATGGCTATCCTATGACAATGTGTTACTGGCTAGATAGATATGTGAGAGATTCACCAAGATATGCAATGTATGAGGTCATAAATTATAGTTAATGAACTGACTGGATCCATGCTGGCCATGATGGGCTTAAAATTTAATGCTTATGAGTAGGAGAAAATAACCATGATCATGTGTGTAATATTTATAACATGTGTGAGGCAGAGAAGAGTACTTACATGTTATATGTGCAATGATGGGTTAATGGGTAAGCTAAATAGTTAGAACATGTAGGTAATAAATAGAAGTGAAGGAAATCATGTATTGAATTGTAGGGACGCCATGCAGATTGATAGCTACGAGGCGTAGGAAATAATGCACCTTTAATATGTGGGTGCATATCAGCAATCATAATTTAATCAGGATAACTGCGTATGAAGTGCGGCTTTACGGAGGGAGGACAATCAGGTGTATCTGGAACTGTTAGTAGTAATAAAGGAGTTTATCAATTAGCATTGAAGTCTGGTATCACCTCTGTTACCAGAATGCAGTAATGTTTGCACCGGTGTATCAGACTGGGAGTGGAATCATATGGTTGTAGTTTTATGTGTAGTAAAATATGGTGCTTGTTGTACCATGGAAAGAATGTGATTTACGTGTAGTAAAACATGGTGCTTGTTGTACCATGGAAAGAATGTGATTTAGTGCTGCGGACCACCCTTCGCAAAGATATTAATATGTAATTGTCATGTGACATGCGACATGAAGCGTAAGACAACAAAATTTATAACCAGTGTATCACAGGAAGAATAAAGGGGATAGGAGATATCTGTACATCTGTTATATAGTAACAAAGTATATTACACTGATTGTGTTTGGCCTTAAACAACACTTGTTGGTCATTAGTGTGTAAAAGTGGCATAATATATAGTACACTTGTTGATGTATTAGTACTGAGATTCTGTATCTATAAATGAACATTGTTATGCCTATGTTCTGGCTCATATGAATGGTGCACTCCTACCATTATTTTGTACTTTCACTTGATAGTATTGTGTGTTTATTTTATGAACTTTCTCAGTGGCATCAGAGAGTTCCTCGGTTGATTTCCTGTGTAAAAGATGTTTATATTTAACTTCCTGTGAGTGGTGTGATTCTCCTATGTGCAAGTGTTAAATTTTCACATTCTACAAATATGGTGATTCCACATTGTATATGTGTCTATCGCTTTTCATAGTTAGACATGTTTTGCTTGTTGGTTATTAGTTTGTAGAATCATACTGTAATGTGTGCGGTGTCATATTGGTGTTGATATCCTTTATCACAACATGGACATTGAAGGAGTAGTGTGTCCTATATCATGTGGCATCCCTCATAAGTTTAGGTATTTAAATGACAGAAGATGGGAAGATGTGGTGTATTAAGTATCATGATGGTGAGGTATGGTTAATTCTTGACATATGGTGCATCAGAGTGCAAAAGAGATGACATAACGCTAGACTGGTGTATTTCAATTCTGGTTTCATTAAGGGAACATCAAGGAATATAGTATTTGGAGCTTTTGAAACCGGTGCTAATGAGAAAGCAAAGGGGTTCAAGAAAGTAAAACTCGTCAAGTATGGCAAACATAAAAAGAACAATTACTGTTATAAAGGAAGCTAGGTTAATTATTATCCATGACTGGGTGCAGTGATGTAGGTACCAGATTTCGCACTACATGGATTGGCATTGTCTAAGTATCACATGATGATGACTATGATTGTGATGGTGGCTATGATGATGTTGGTCATGTGATGATGATGATGATGATGATGATGATGATGATGATGATGATGATGATGATGATGATGATGATGATGATCATGATCATGATCATGATCATGATGATGGTGATGATTATATCCGACGGAGGCTGAAATGGCCTGCGGTATCATATGTAGACTATATGGTGATTTTAATCGCAATCAGGGCTATGGTGTGGAATTTAGGATGTGTAATGAATGTGTAGAAAACATTGGATGCTGTAGAATATGTGTGCCCTGTCATTTATATTTTATGTCTGTATTATTATTGTCCAGTTTAAGTATAGTATAGTTAACGTGAATTTGCATAGTCCTTGTCTGTTTGCGCCACGAGGGCATTGCTGGTGTACATGATTGTTGGAGTAGTTGTCCGGTGATGGCCCTGTGTTGAGACAACTGAATGTCTGCTGGTGGCGGAGTCTATAATGCTGCGTATTGTTGTATAGGAGTAAATCGTAACAGTAGGTAGAGAATTGTAGAGCATTAGACCGAGGATATGGTAGGTGGTGTTTGGTTGTGGCTATATCATGGACTGAACTTTGATAGTGTTCTATGAGCATGTGGTTTATAGGGAATACTGTGTTGTCCTGTGTTACCAGTAACTCGGTACAAATTAATGTATAAAATATTCTGCAAGGTGTAGGTAGGGAACTGATTATGGGTTCCTTGGTAAATGTAGCCACTTTGGTAGATAGGAATGACAGCCTAATTTACCAGAACAAAGATGTAATTCCGATGTGTGTTAACTAAAGCAGTGTTGAGATGTTGTTTGCTTGCAATGTCTGTTGTATGTGACCTAATTCAGTGTTGAGACGTTGTTGCTTGCAATGTCTGATACATGTTAACTGAATCAAGGTTGAGATGTTGTTTGCTTGCAATGTCTGTGGTATGTTAGCTAAATCAGTGTTAAAATGTTGTGTTTGCTTGCAATGTCTGATGTATGTTAACCAAATCAGTGTTGAGATGCTGTTTGCTTGCAATTTCTGATACATGTTAACTGAATCGATGCTGAGATGTTGTTTGCTTGCATGTCTGTTATATGTTAGCCAAATCAGTGTTGAGATGTGGTGTTTGCCTGCAGTGTCTGATGTATGTTAACCAAATCAGTATTGAGATGTTGTTTGCTTGCAATGTCTAATGCATGTTAACTGAATCAGTGTGTGTAGGATCTGTGTGAAGTAGTTACATTGAACTGAAGAAATTCTGTAAGTCAGTGGTTCTCAACCTTTTTTGGCCCATTCCCCCCTTCACCATATTTTCAGAACGCCATTCCCCCCCCCCCTTCCTATCAAAAATTTGGCCCGTTCCCCCCTTCACCGTATTTTCAGAACGTCATCCCCCCCCCCTTTCATGTTTCCTATATAAAAATCCCCTCACCCCTACACAGTATACGTAAAAGTGGAAGACAAATGTAATAGCATATACTGAAACAAGTCTAGACATCCACATAAAACATGATTTGTGGGTCTACTTACTTTATAAAATGAATTTTAGAAGGACGAGACATACATAACTGTAAAGTATGAAGGGAAAAACTGTCAAGTAATCGGTTCTTGTATTAACACGATCTTGAAATGGTCTTCATTCCCCCCCCCCCTGGAAACCCTGAAATTCCCCCCTGGGGGGGGGAATTCCCCACCGGTTGAGAACCACTGCTGTAAGTGAATGCTGGGCTTTATGGGGAGGTGGAGCAGGCTGAGATTGTTGCATTAGAAGGTGTTCTATCCTAGCAATATCAAGTGTAATCTCATGATAGCAGTGGCACAACTGGAGAAGACAATAAAGTGGGTGATCTTCTTCTTCTTCTTCTTCTTCTTTGCGTTCATCCGGAGTTTTTTTTTCCGATGTGATTGCGGTGTGTCTGGTTAGGCACCCTTGGGTCGAAACCCTTAGGCCAACACATCCGACATTTAGCGTGCATTTTTGACAAGGTTAGCATTCCTGGGAGACTCACTTTTGTGGTACTGTCCACCTCCCAGCTGGTCAAGTTGGAACAGTCGAAGACTGCACGGTCCTCCCTCAAATGAAGGCAGGGACAGTCCATAGCATTTTCCGCCATCCTGGGTGGCTTGCATAATTGCAGGGCCGACACATAACGCTCTGGTGCTGGGCTTACCGAGGGAATCGTCACGTCCTGCTGATGGCTGCTTTAATTCCTCACTTCAATATATTGGGCATTTCGTTCGCCCCGGGCCGTTCCCGCACAAACCAGACAGGTCTGCAGACGGTATCCACTCAGCGAGTTTTCGGACATGTGCTTGTCGTTGCGCCCGTCAGAGCTATTCCAGGCACGACAGACATTCGGAAAACAACCTAGTCAGAGCTGTTCCGAACAAAAGCGGCATTCGGAAACTAGGTAGTCAGAGCTGTTCCTAGCACGAGAGACATTCGGACGAGACATTTCACTCGGACGTAAATGCGTAGTGCCAATTTTTAGTTTGCCACCCGTAGGACGGCACTTCCGACTTCAGCAGGCATTTTTTAATGAGGTTAGCTTCCCCGGGTTTCGAGGCACGTTAGACTTATTGTTGTGATGTCGCCCACATCTCAGCTGGTCAAGATAGAACGATCATCGACATCACGGTTAACCCTCAAGAGAAGGCAGGGGCAGATCATGGGCCTATCCAAGGCTATCCAAGGGGGCTTCCATAATTGCAGAGCCGGCACATATTGCTCTGAGACTGGGCTCACCCAAGGAGTTGCGACGTCCTGCTCATGGCTGCTTTAGTTCCTCACTTCCATGTGTTGGGAATCTCGCTTGCCACTAGTCGCTCAAGCACACACCAGGAACGGTCAGACTGCGGGCGACATCCACTCGGTAAGCTTTTGCTTTTGACTTCGGACCACGCTATGGATTCGCTAGCCGTGCATTCCATTTCGTGTTATTGAGACGTTTTATCACTGTTGTCTACACTTTATGTGTTAGATACAGACCGTTTTCGTAGCCGTTTCATTCGACTGGGACACTTTCTGCATTTTTATTCTCACTCACGAGGTAGGCTACATGTGCTGCAGGCTCAGCACCTTACCTCCGTGTAGCAGTGAGCGAGAAACGGCCAGGCCCTCTCATCCGGGAATCCGTCATATTCCCCAGCTGAGAGCCTTCAAACAAGTATCAGAACTGGGCATGTAGCGTGCTCGGTATCTGACCTCTATTTATCGGTAGGTGTGTATCTACCCGGCTCTCAGATCCGCGGGTTTGTGGCTTAGAGGCGTCCAGCCACAGCCCTCGACAGAGAGCCTTAGAGTATTGTCCGAACCAAGGTCTTCTGCGTTCGTGTACCTGATTTAATCTTTTGACTGTTATCTTATTGTGTCTCTCTTAGTCTGGCCCCTATCCCATAAGCTGTCCGATATGTAGTTTTCATCCATCGGCAAGCAGATGGGGTCAATGGGACACGCAAGCTCCCCCCACCACGGCAAGGTGGAGACACATCGGGGAAGAAGTGGGAGATCTGATGATGCAACATTGATTGTTGTATTTAACAATTAGAGATGTAGTCACCTTGAAGAAGAATGAGGCAGCAAAGAATGATCATGCCAGACAACAAGTGTTACCTCAGAATAGCAGTAGTACAAGTGGAAGGAATAGCAAAATGGATAATTAGATGTGAGATATTTATGATCTATGGGTTAATTCCTATGCTATATGTATGTGCTCATTGTTTCATATGTTTAATATGATTTCTTTACAATGATAAGCATAGATTGTGTTTTCCATTGTTACAGGAGCGGCTGACTAGTTAGTGTCAGCAGGCCTGAGTTTATGGCGGGGTAGTAAATTGTGTCACGACTCTTTTGTTTATGTCGCGTCTTAAGATTCATGTTGCATAGCTTGTTTTTGTAGTGTCTTATTGTTGTCTGTGTCAAAGTCCTTTATTGTGTCATTCTACTCAGTAGGGTGAGGACTGGCAAGCTTCGTGCCGAGTGGCTTGCTTCGCTTCGGAAGTCACAGGTGGCAAGCATCGTCTGGATATTTTCTCCGGGGCATGCTGGTGTGTTTGGGAATGAACAAGCAGAGAGATTGGCTGGCTCTGCAAAACTTGGTGGAGTATTGATGGCAGACGTGGTTGTGGCCTTGTGGGAGCACGTGTACACCTCGGAGGAGCAAATAGATCACCATGGTCTAGCAAGAATGAGACAGCGTGGAGAGACGAGGGGATCTGGCCGATGTTCGACGCTTACAGGAAAGGCGAGACGGACATATAATCAGATTGCTACTGGTACTATTGGGGTTGAAACTCTTCGCTGGCTTCTAAGCATGGGGACGGAGCGCTTATGGGAATGCCCCGAATGTTGTGATGTCGGTTCGTAAATCAAGCAATCAATCAATCAATCCACTCAGCTACTGTTTGGAGCATCTGTGTTGTGGTACTTGGTGTACCCTGTTGTCTTAAGTTCTGGTGGCTGAATCGGGGACACCCTTGGTTGTTGTTTGATATATGCAGTTGTCTGTTGTATCTGTTATTGAAAATATGCTATTGGATGTGAAATTCAATGTTATCCAACACGTTCTGTTAGAAGAGATATATAAAGAGCTAATTTTGTACTGTTCTTGATTTGTTTGTTCAGTCTCTTTTTAGTTTTACAACCACCATTTCTACCACATTCTAACACCTTAATTCATTGTCTGGACCTAAAATATGACATTTATTGTCCAGAGTTAAGGCCCCTGCCCAAGATCTCGTATATTTTCTTATCTAATTACTATCATATTTTTTGTCAGTTGAGGGAGGTGTGAGGTTCTTTCTCTCTCTCTCTTTTTACTCCTTTTCTTCTTTGTCCATAACGAAATCAGAGTTACTCTCTACCTCTTAGAACCGTAGCAAAGGAAACACATCAGTCCAACCTCTTGTGTCTTTTTCCCTCAGCTACAAAACGATAGAGCTGATCTACAGCTGTCACATTCTACCTGGCTGTCAAAGTTGTCATTTTGATCGACATCACATCCCACATGAATGAACTGAATTTAAAAATTCAGGGAAAGGATAACCTCGTCTGTGATCTTTACAGAATCATCAAAGGATTTCGGAGAAAACTGTCATTGTTTGAAACACAACTGGAAGGAGAAGACGTTTCTCATTTTCACTGTTTCAAAGAGTTTTGCGCTACAATCGTCGAAGATGTCAACCTCGATTTCCCCAAACAAATTATTCGTGACTTGAAGAAGTATTGTATGGATAGATTTTCAGATCTTGACAGAATTGAGAGTGACATTCTTCTGTTCCAGAATCTGTTTGATTGTAACCTTGAGGATGTGCCAGTTGAACTACAGTTGGAATTCGTTGATTTTCTTGTTGAAAGAGAAGCACAGAGAAGGAAAACTTGTTGGATTTTACCGCTGCTTACCTGATGTTGAGTTTCCGAAACTGAAGAAATGTGCCGCTGGTATGGCATCAGTGTCTAGAACAACTTATGTCTGTGAGCAAACAAATTTTAAAAATGAAGTATGTGAAGTCAACACTTCGAACGAGATTGACTGATGAACATTTGAAAGCAATTCTCTTGATTGGATGCAGCAATTCCAAACCAAACATTGATGATATCTTGAAAGCCAAATATCAATTTCACAAATCTCACTAACCTTTTTTGCTGCTCAGTTTGTGAAATCGGATATGTGCACACTAGGTTTGATGTAACTATCTTGTTGATAATGTCGCCTTCTCCCATAACTTTTATTTTAGTAAATAAATAATTGTTAGTTAGTTGTCTCCGGTCCCCAGCATGGCGGATAGGCAGTGAAACGGTTAAGGCCTCTGGGTGTTTATGTTCATGGAAACCGTTGCATTCGCATTTTCCTCATGTTAGACTCGTAGTTTACGGTTCCGTCGCCATGCTACTGAGTTGAGTACGTGGCGCGACGCTGTGAGCTGTGAGTTTCGTATGAATGCATCTTAATCTGCCCGAGGTTGTGTAACGTGATCTGCATGTTTAGAGCAATGGAGAGTGGCTATGTCCCAGAATTGACAGGTTTTTGTGCCTTATGCAGAAATGTGGGGCGGCTGGTCTTCTGGTTGACTGCCGCTTCTTTTGACGATGAACCGTGCTTTGATGGAAGACTGTTGCTTTGGCATTCTGGAGACGGCATTATGTACAGTGAAATGTTTTTTACATCTGTCTGAGGTGTTGTGGTGTGATCTGCTCGCTCAAAATGGCGTAGCTGGCTAGATAACATGTAGAAACGGAACAACAACATCCAGAAATATCTGCACGTATGGCGGCTGGTGTGACGCAGAAGGGACCGGTTTTCATGCCTTCAGAAATGTGTGGCTGCTGGCTTTGCTAGTGACTGCCGTTTCCATCTATGATGAACTGTGTTTTTGAGGAGGACCTTTGTATTGGCATTCTGGCAACGGCATTATGTACAGTGAAATGTTTCTTTACATCTGTTCGAGGTTGCTTTGTTCGGAGGAAAAAATGGTGTGGCTGGCTAGAAAACATCTAGAAACGGAACAACAATATCTAGAAACATCTAGGCTTTGTAGGTGAACATCTGGTTGGGAAGGTTACTGCCAATTCCATCAAGGATGAACTGTGTTGTTCGTAGAGGACTTTTGTGGTGACATTTTGGCGGTGGTTTTCGCACAGTGTCCCTGAGCGGGCCGTTGTTTGTCGAGACTCCTGTCTTTTCCACTTTTCACATGGGGCAGTGAGGAACATTTTGTGTGATATTCACTGGCACGGGAATGGAGCATAATGAGGGCGACCCTTTGCTGTGGTGTTGGAACTGCGACTAATGACTAATAACTAATATGTTGGTTGTCTTTGTTGTATTTATTTTGCACGCCACTCACCCATGATTAACTTAGATATTCATATTGTTTTCCAGAGCTTTCGTTCTGGCTTACAAGTATTGTAAAAGTTAGTTGCATTTCCTTTACAGGACGTTTCCAATCAACACCAGCATTTTTTGCTGTTGTTGATGTCTTGGCAAGTTTATGTTCAGTAGTTTTCCATTGCTTTATGAAAAAGGGACACTTATACCATAGCGTAAAGCACAACGCGGTCTGCTGCCAAATTGCGTGCATCTATGTTTCGAACGCGGGTATACGGGATTACGAACTGCGCCCGTAAGACCTTCGCCACGGAGCCGGCGCAAGTATTGTACAGAATGAGTATCCGGCCCGCGCTCGTCATTTTGTCAGTTATCCGGCCCGCCGTGAAAACAGTTTGGTGACCCCTGGTCTAGAGAAACAAAGTTTTGAAGGGGACAAAACTGTTTAAAGAAGTACCAGGTTACAGTTAAATATAGACATGATAATAACGCAACCAACAACATTAATGTAGAAATAACAGTTTCGTGGGTTTATTAATCAGTAACAACACTAGCAACCCTGCAAACTGGCGTATTCGATCATGTCTTTCCACAGCGCCAGCAATTTAGCAATATGTATTAGTACGAGTATATATGCTGGTATTTTTTCATGGCATAATGGACGGCTGCAAAGTAACTTCTCTTGTGTCATCACGTGTCGGTGTACGTCATCATTTTTTTTTATATCCAAGATGTAGAAACATACCACGTCTGTCTGTCTCTCTTTCTATATATCTGTCTTTCGGTGTGTCTGTCTATCTATCCCTCTATAAATCTTATTTAGCCAGCTAATTATTTGGTTTGTTATTTAGTCAGCTAGTTGATTAGTTGGCTTAGAGGTTATGACGTTTCTCCGTAATCTCGTATACTCTCGTCGGTAACGTGATGACGGTTCAAATCAGCAGTGGTTCGAATCGCATCGGTAATTTACGGGGTATGTGAGCCGGCCGCTCAGAAAGCAATGGCAAACTACTGAACGTAATCTTGCCAAGAGATCAACATACAGCTGAAAGATGCTGGTGTTGACAGCTAAGTCCTGTAAAGGATATGCTTAAAAAAAAAAAAAAAAAAAAGTTGATTAGTTAGTTAGTTAGTTAGTTAGTTAGTTAGCTAACTAGCTAGTTAGTTAGTTAGTTAGTTAGTTAGTTAGTTAGTTAGTTTGTTAGTAGTTCCTGTCAAAGATGCCCAATGATATCCGACGCGAGTTATTTATTCGTCTGACGTCCCTGAGTGCGATCAGGATGTCAGTCTGTTCCATTACTCGCTCTCTTCACACTGCAGCCATACACTCAAGCCAATCTGCTCGTGCCTTCCAAATTACACCCGCGTGTCCTGGCATGCAAACAACGGATATATTGATCAGTCTTGACATCCTTTGAGATGCAATCCATTGTCTTCTGGCCCAGTCTATCTTGATTTTCCTTAGCATACTGACGGCGTCGCTGCGAACACATGATTTGGTGAACGTGAGTTTCCAGCCACGTTATTCCTTTGTTTCTGCCATGGTTAAACTGTTTTAGTGACTCAGTGCCAAACAAAAAGGTGGTTTAGATCTAACAGACATTGATGGCAGAAAATGAATAGTAGGGGTGTGTCACAATCCACCCATCCATCATGTGCCATGCCGATAAGCGTGGGCGGTCACAATAATGATGTAAAAATTGTTAAAATGGTAGCAGATATATTATATTACATATCGAATTAAAGATGATTGCACAAGGAACACGTTGGTATTGCTACTTTACTATTGGTTAGAAATATAATAATAATATTAGCAGATGTTGTTAAAAAATGAAGATAGGGGTTGCAATTATGTGAAATGTCCACTTACCAAATCACTACATCTTAATCGCTGATGATAATCCAAAGCAATTTACTTAATAAATACACACTTTTATTCACGAATATCACGAACTGCTCCATAACCCCTATAAAACACAATTAAAACATCATAATTTGAAGCACATCATTGTCACACAAAATGAAAAACATCAGGAAAACACAAGGCAGGTTTTGACCGTTTTCTACTGAGAAACAATATGTACACTATGTTTTATTTAGTTATAATTATAATTATTTTAAATTTAATTATTTAAACACTCCTGAAATACTTTGTGATAGGCAAAGCAAACTTAGAGTCACAAGTGTGGCCCATTAGAGCAAGCCTGATTCGACATGATGACAAACTTTCATGATTAGTTTTGTTTTCCATAGTGACCGCCAGCGAAATAATTTATTTTAACTGAATAACCACATCAACCACGTGCTATCAAGTTAGAATATTTCACAAAGTCCTTTAAATCATAATAACTATAATCTAACATTGTTTAAAACTATTATTTAATGTAAATATGCGAGGCCGAAAACAAAGGGTGTTGCCATGTCTGAAATAAGAAAAGTAACCACAACTTAACTAAGAAATCCTGCACAAAGTTTAGATACTTTCTTTCTCTCGTGGGCAGTTTTCAAATAACAGACCTTATTCCGGTGTAAAACGTCATTTACAGGGCATTACAATTAAGGAAGTTACGTGAAATTAAACAAATAACGAACTGTCAAGATAGTGTCACTAAAACGGCGTAGAGAACACCAACGTTGTTACATTTTGTCACTGAAGAGGCGCTTGAAACTGAATCAGTTAACTATTCAATTCCAGTGTCGTTTCGACGCCACCGTGACGTATAATATGCCAAAAGAAGTTAAGTTGCATAGTCATGGAGCTGTTTATGGACTACATTTCTTGGATGTTAAGTGAGATCTTAAAGAATGTCAGTATTTTTTTATCTCTTAAAGCACGGTATTTATTCTATTAATTTTCTGTAATAATTAACTGCATTCCCGAATTCTGTGGGCGATCATGTTTCTTCATATCTCGTGATCTCAAACATGTTGAATCAAATCGTGTGCTGACATTATTTTATGCCATGATGACAGGCTATCACGAACTGGCCAACAATGACGAGTGCGAGTGTATGAAATTTGTCTTGTGTGTCTAATCAGATTAATTAGAATACTTATTCTTTTATTCACCATGCAATGTAGTTAGAATAGGACACTGTTTCAGTACTGGTATTAACTAGTTTTAAACAAAATGATTTCAGAATACTACTGGACATCAGAGCATCAAAATGGAGCTGATAACGGTTTGTCTAGCAACCGTTATACTTGTCATCATCTGTTCATGCTTTCTACGTCATGACCCACGACTCCCGCCTTGCCCTGTGACGCCTTTACCAATTGTGGGCCACCTGCTCTACCTAGACAAAAACCCTCGACCACAATTTAAACGTTGGCGTCAGAAATGTGGAGACATTTACAGGTAAATCTGTCTGTTTGTTTGTCAATGTGACTTTACAGGACATCGCTGTCAACATCAGCATCTTTCAGCTGATTGTTGATTTCTTGGCAAGATTACGCTCAGTAGTTTGCCATTGCTTTCTGAGCGGCCAGCTCACATACTCCGTAAGTTACCGACGCGATTCGAACCACTACTGATTCTCACCGTCGTCACGTTACCTACGAGAGTATACGAGATTACAGAGAAAAGTCGCTAACCTCTAGGCTGGTAAGCCGGCTACCTAGTATGGTAATTAATTTAAAAGCTGGGTACGGCGAGTGAAAATTCAGTAATCCTTAACTGGAATAAAACATTTCACTGGCACAAATTGTAACATATTACACAGCACCTTTATCACATTGATAATATTATAAAAATACTTAATTGATATACTTACCGAAATTGTCAATGAGAGCACAGAAATACGAATTAAGACGAAATGACTTATGAGGGACAATAATTATCGAAAATATACAACCGAACGGTTGTTGTGTCTCTCTTAGTCATGGTGAAAGATTGAATGTTGAGGTTTCAAACCGCCAGCTCGATTTTAACTAGAATGAACTGCGTTGACCATGTCACCACTCTTTGTCCTGACGTCATAAACCACGCTAATACTCACCAATCACATTCTTTCCTTTTCCTAAAATAGACATGTGTCACCTTTATCGCTCAACACTTCTTTGCCAAACGTGCTTGTGTTGCTAAGCAACGTCAAGTCTTTTTGAGAGATAATTATACTATGGCTCTGAACTATGCCGTGTCAGTCAAAGGTTATCCAATTGAAAGTTGTTTTGGTAGAGTAGTTAATGATTTCATGAATGGTTGCCTGGCGACGATAAGTTTATTTTTATCGATGACTATAACAAACATTTGTGTCAAAGACATTGTAGGACACGAATTCCTATTCTAAAACGTGTCAAGCATATTCAGAGTTACAGTTTTTTAACTGTTTAGTTATACAGAACAGGAAGTGAGGATGATTGATCTTCATGATATCACAGAGAGACATTCTTACACATGCCCAAAGAACAGACATAGCATGCTAGTCACTGCACCACCACGACCCCCACAAAGAGTGTACTAGAACGTAGGATACAAGAGGGAAATGGTAAGGGGTAGTCCAAGCAAATCAATTATGAAACGCGCAAATACAGATCTGTGAATGAACAGACACAAGTGAAATTAACGAGAACGGCACAAGACAGACAACAATGGAATGACATTATTGGGAAACTTTATAACCAGCATGCGGTCTGAAATATTTGATGTTGACAGCTAACTATGTGTTTATTACAGAAAAAAGAAATTACCGATAACAGCTTTTCTTGTAAATTATGTATGATTTGTTCACATTTCAGTTTATATTTGGGACGTTCTTTTGTTGTTGTGTTGAATGGATATGATATGGTTAAAGAGGCACTTGTAAAGAATGGTGACGCCTGCCTTGACAGACCCTATGTATACCTCGACGAAGTAAGTATATCAAGTTGTATTAGTTGTACAATTATATATTTAAAGTTAGATGCTTAAAATCAAATTCAATCATTAATGACGATTTCTCACTTCCAATAATAATGTCCACTTAGTGGTAATGCAACTATTAGCCGGCTTTTCTATTCTTAAATTTAATATGAAACAAATATAATTATGTGATGTACTGTGCTGGCCTATGATCTCACCGTAAACCAAATTTGCATGTCTGTGTGCGTCTCTCTCTCTCTCTCTCTCTATATATATATATATATATATATATATATATATATATATATATATATATATATATATATATATATATTCAGGTATGATCGTTTGCTATACACTCTTTTGGACATGGAGGTCTGCCCTTGGATTTTCAAAAGGATTGCGGCTGTACCTCAAAGCGTAAAATTACACTCCACTATGTTCATGGACTTCTAACACCTGTACTATTACACCTGGGCTGCCAAAGGGATCTGCCATGTCCCCAATGCAGTCGCAGCAATTGAGGCACCAGGAATTGGTAGAATCTTGACATTTGTAGATGATGTGTTGGTGTATAGACAGGGAAGAGAAAGGGAAAGAATGGCTGAAGACTTACAGTTGCAGTAAACAGGGTGGCGGAGTGGTGCCGTTATAAATCCAGACTAGGCATCGGTTGTGTGGTGTTCTCTGGGTAACCGAATCGTAAAGGCAGATTTCCCTTGGAGCAAGATGGCGGGACATTTCTTCGTCCCGTAAAACGGAACGTTTTTTTCCCCCGAAATGTTTGTGCATTAAGTGTGTTTTCGTGGTGAAATAGAGTTCGGACCGTGCAACGGAGTTCGTGCATGCGCGCCCGGACTCCCTTCGGCGTATCATCGGCGCCTGGTGGCGATAGTTAAGCCTAACATGACGACCAGACGACGCCCGGCATGGACACAGCATGGTAAACGAGCTGGCGCCCTCAGAACGCAGATAAAATTGGTTGGGCTTCAAACTCGTTCGAGTACTGTACTGGAACTGTGCATCAATTAATAAACGCCGACTCATTCTTGATAAACTACTCTACGGAAACGACATTGTGGTTTTACAAGAAACACAGCTTTTCGACGAGCAGCCAATTTCGCGGGGTTTCAGGGCTTCTATAACAGGCGGCACCTCGGCTAGGCCATTCTGGTCCGCAACAACATACTGGCGTCTGAGTTCGATATGTCCGCCTGGAACAGTGATGCCCTGCAAGTGCAGGCAATAAGAATAATGACGCCAGTGCAGTATGTAATTGTGAACGTTTATGCGTGTAATGGGAACGTATATGCGTGTCGACGTTCGACAGTGGCAGAGATTGTTCACTATGGAGGAAAGGCATATCATCTACTGAGGGGACTTCAATGCCAGAGGCAGTCAATAGGAGAATAACATCATCCATAGACAAGGAGAATATGTGGAGGATGCCCTGGTATCTGCTGCCCTATAATGCCTGAAGGTTGGGAAGGTCACTAGAATAGCCTCCCGACCAGGTGATTCTGACAGCGTCATTGACTTTTCCCTGGTGTCGCCCACCACCGCACCAAGATGCCGGTGGAGCACACTGGGGTATCACGACAGTGATCACTACCCTTGCGTCATCTTGATCGAGAAAGAAGGGCCAGATGTCAAGGAACCAAGATAAATGCCTTCAGGTATGACAACACTATTCAAGACGCCTTAAGCAAGATCAGAAGAAGAAAACTAACCTCCTCCAGCATGAGACAAGAAAGATGATTGCAACCACCATGGTGGAACGGTGAGGTCGAGAGCGCATGGCTGGAAAAGAGACAGGCTGTCAAAGACTGGTAAAAAGCCAGAAAGACTAACATGCCACAGGGTGAGTTAGCGAACCTGAAGACTGAGGCCCATAGGACGACGACCTTATTCAAATCCTGCGCCAAACAGGCCAAGGCCGAGAAATGGGGCGAGTTCTGCATGAAGGTGTGCTCCGAGCGGTCTCTCACGATATTCTGTCGCCTCCATAAGAGCATGAACGGTGCTGCACAACGGAGGGGTATTCCAGACTTTCAAGGCACCGACCTCACATGGAAAAAGTTGGACTCGGATAAAGGGAAGGCCCTCCTTGCACGCTACATAGAGCAGACTGATCAGAAAGACGAGACCGCCAGACAGAGGACCACAACGACACTCTCTCAGTTGTGCGAGGAAGCCGGGACGGGCGAAGAATATGTAATGCCTGCTGATTCATTACGCGCAATGCTCAAGAAATCACCCAACATGGCACCAGACCCAGACGGCGTCCGATATCGGGATCTGTAGACGATGTCAGATGATGACATGTAAGAACTGGCCAGAGAATTTAACACCAGTATCCAAAGGCGCCTGGTCAAAGAGGAATGGCTACACAGCTACTTGTTACCACTGCCAAAATCTAATAAAGACCATTCCAAGATATTCGGCTATAGAATCAAAACGATGCAGAACACTGTTGGCAAGCTACTGGAGAAAATTGTAGCACACAGACTTGCTCGTGACTTGGAACAACTCGGCTGCTTCCCGCCCACACTTGGAGGATACAGATGCAACAAAGAGTCATGGCTGAATGCGGTGGTCTTTGCTCCGGACGTTTATGAAGGGTTTCAGAGCAGAGAAGAAACATGTTCGGCTGCCATAGACTTAGAGGACGCATACAATAAAGTATCCTTCGAGCATTTGATGCAAGCCTTCACAGACTGAAAGTGCACCCTCACCTTATACGATGGATAGCTGCAGTCCTGTTCCAGGGGAAGATGGTGCTAAGATGTGAGAGTTGGTCTTCTGAGCCGACAACGATATGTCCAGGATTGCAGCAGGGTTCACCACTGTCACCAGTACTATTCAACGTGTATACGGTGCCGATCACTGAACAACAGTTTGCCGGCAGTGAGGATGGATGGGAGTATTTTGAGTAGAACCCAATCGATGACATATCCTGGCGTGAGGTTTGATCGCAGCCTGTCATTCATAGATCATGTTGATTATCTCATAACGAAAGCTCAAAAAGGTTTGTCAGCAATGAGAGTCATGGCAACTGCCAATATTGAGCAAAGACTGTTAATACATCTATTCCATGGACTGGTGCTTTCACCAATCGAGTATGCCCTGGCCATCCTTACCGTCAGCCCTACACAGAATGGAAAACTTGAAAAGGTACAAAACGAAGCCATGCCCATCATTTTGGGCTGCATGAGAGACACCAGCTGTGTAGCAATGAAATACCTCCCGACCATGAACCACAGGAACAAGATCTGGATAGCTCATGCATACGTAAAAATAAGTGCAGATGAGCAGCACCCTCTGCATGAAGATATATTCAGAGACAAGGGGACAGGCTAAAGAGGGGCAAATCATCGGAAGATGTCATCAGACAGGTCTGCAGTCCTACCAGTATCAACCCTGGCAAGGAATGGGTGCCTGTGCCTACAGCTTTTAAGTGCACCTTCTCCTGCATTATCACACTTGACAGACGGTACAGAGAACAGAACCCTGCCGCTGTCAATGAAGAGGTCAACGCGATTATCCATGAACACTCAGACAACCCCGAAGTGCCAAAACGCTTTCATATATAAAATTGGAACATTAACTGTAAAGAATGTAACTCTATGTAGCTCGCTTTCAATGAACAGCGCTTTGGTTTAAAACCATAAGAACAGGTGAGGTCGAATCGTTGACATGATTGTATCAGAATCAATCTCTGCTTAATTTGGTAAACAGCTTATCGGTTGTTGCATATCATCAAATAGTCATCAAGTTATACCGTGCCTGGTGGTCTACCAGGGCGGCCGGTAAGTATATAATTGATATTAATATTAAATGGTAGCTTCCACAAACCTTTAAGTGTTCTTGATTCACGATCTATGTCTTTCAATTCACCTTCTCTCCATCCTAAAGGTCCATTTGTTGCCGTTCTGAATTCTCACTAATTTTCCTCGGCAAACGGTTGATTCATTTTCAGCGTTCTCTCCTAAGAGCGTGTCACAATATCTTTTCTATCAATAACTATGATTCCAGCCACTCTGTCTCCGTAGACTATTGGTTCGCCAGTTTAAATGTCCAGATAGCTTCATGCACAGCCTGCCATGCCCAACTCCAACCTAGTCTGTTGTTGTGTGACGTCAGAATGACGTTTCTCTCTGTTACCACTAGTTTCTTAGTTTTTCTGCGGTTTTCGCTTCTAGGATATACATATATTTTCTGTGACGCAATTTTGGGTTTAGCTATATGGCATTATGCCCCCCTCCCCTTTAAAATGATGCAATCATTTTTTTATTAGATCGCGATCAATAAATCTGATAATAGCAGTGCAGACATAATAATTCATAAGCTATGCTAAGTACGACAGTATGGCCCCCTATGCAACCCACACAAAAAAAATTATTATACGACGGGCACGCGCATCAGTCTACAATCCCGCGGTAGACGTCGTGTAGACAACCCATGGGGAGGCTGTACTAACTAACCATAACAAATTAGTCCCTCATTTGTCCCTGTGGACAAGCGTCCTAACTCTAGCTAAATAACCGGACAAGGGGACGTGTGTGATTCACAGGTACCAAGCTACGAGTGACTGCTCTATACTCTCGCTGCAATATTTGTAATATTTATCATCTGCTATGATCTTGACCGTATTGCATCTATCGGTGAGGTCATATGCCCAAATTGTAGCCGTAGTGGTACTATGCCTTAGTTGGAGACCTATAGTCCGTCTGTTGACTCTCGACAATTTAATGGCGAATAATGGCGAAATTCTAATGTGGCGTAATCTTCGTCTGTGAGCTAACGATTGTGCTAGCGATCATGCTCTTAAACACATTATAACACAAATTATAATCAATATATTCTAACCATCAAAGAAAATAACCTAACTTATGTGAACTAATCTAAATTAATCTAATAACACATTAATTAATGATTATCTAATTCATAGTCAATTTCACATTTAATAACTAATTATATCAATGCACAATTATCAAGAAACTTACTGTTAGTATTGTGCCTACTTCAGTGTAATTCATATACTTCTTCATCACAGTCGTCGTGATCTATATCTATAGATATTCTATATAAGCACACTATCTAAGAGTATCAAAGTTTTATCCTTAAAATGTCACTCAAATGTCCTCGAACGAAATTCTTCCGTTCTTGTAACGTTCAATATCCAGAGCGGATAGTAGCAAACAGTACCACCGTCTCGATCCAATGAATACGACGACTGGCTTCATAATGTCTCTGCCAATAAATGAAAATTGACAACATATGTATACACTGAATAATACTATCATAAATAATATGTTGTTTGCTATGTAAATTGCTATCATATTGTGTGCATCTGAAACATAAATCTATCGGCCAAAATAATCTATGAACGAACGTAAACAAACATTACGAAAAAGAAACTACTGTGTAGAAGATCTAAAGCCTAAAGTCGACTAAGAAAATCTGCCAAGTTATTATCCTTGCCAGGAATATGACAGATATCGAACTCATAATCTTGTAAGAGAAATGACCATCTATGTATTCTCTCTGTTACCACGAGTTTCTTAGTTTTTCTGCGGTTTCCGTTTCTAGGATATACATCTATTTTCTGTGACGCAATTTTGGGCTTCGCTATATGGCACGAAGTACTCATCTATACAGATGGATCTGTTTTAAAGCAGCAGAGAAGTGCGTGGGCATTTACAGCCCGTTCAGCGGGCCGAACCGTTAAAGAATCCAATTGTACCCCCTCCACGACAACAAGCAGCATGACGATGGAAGGTATGGCAGTAACACAGGCTTTCATATGGCTAGAATCACAGCATTATACCAACGCGTATATACTAAGTGATTAAATGAGCATGATTCGGAAGGTAGATGCAGGATCTGTACGTAGACAGTGGACTGATTCGCTGCGGAAGTCCGTTGTCCTTAAATCACCTTCATCTTCGTCCCGGGACATGGGGAAGTCGAGGGAAATGAACGAGCTGATAAACTGGCTGGCTCTGCATCCACTGCAGATGGCCAGCCCATTGATCGCGCCGATGTTATTAACATCCTTAAAGAGATGTCGAGAACAGAGGACATTGACGTCAGTGAATCCACATAGTTGTCCAGGATGAAATACTTAGGAGTAAGAATTGGCACAGCCAGACACGAGAGGTACATCGGGAAAATGAGGGGACTTGTCAATCAACACAAAACTGGCACTATTAGCCACCGGACGCTGATGCATATGCTGGGGGGGGGGGGGGAATCTGAGCATCTATGGACTTGTCCGGAGTGCAATGGTGATACCCCAACTGATAACTGATAACTTGGGAATTACCTTCGACATTTGAATGTCTTTTAAGAATCATGGAGGCTTTGGTGGTGAAGACTGGAAAGGGTTTTACTGCTTTGAGGGTGATGGCAGCAACATTTATTTAGCAGAGGATGCGTTACATGCTTTTTCAGCAGTTATTAATTTCAGCCCTTGGGTATGGTTTGGGGCTGCTGAGAGTATCAAAGAGCCAAATGAAAGGATGGAGCGCATACATAATGCGGTCAAGCGGCTGATCCTGGGATGCACAAAGGACACACCAATTAAATCCATGAGACATATCTTTGCACTACCTACAATTAAGGACAGGCACACGGTCCTTTACACCAAATTGTACCTGAGAGTGTCTGCAGATAGCAATCACCCCTGTAAAAACCATGGATATGGCCATGGGTCATAGACTGAGAAAAGGCGGGTCCTGGATGGCACAGGTAGAAATATCTATCAACTGGTGTGTGAAATACAGAACATCAATCGTGAAAAAGAGTTGGTAAAAGTACTGGAAGACATGTCGTATTGACACAAGGCAATAGTAACACTGTGTCGTGAGTGCAGAGATTGGACAGTAGGCCGCACAGAGTTTGAGTTGCAACAACTGATCCAGGGCAACACACATCTTTGTAACATATTGATCTATATCGATGAGACAGTGGTGAGAAACAGACGTAGTGGCTAGGGTTTTATTGCGAAGGCTTATTGAAGATGTTTTAAAAACGAGAATCTGGCATATAAGACTACCATTTCCAGAATGAGAATGGAGGTGTAAGCAGTCACAGCAACCTTCCGATGGTTGGAAGAGACCGCTGCATTACACATTGTATTCATAACGGACTTTTGGAGTATGCTTAGTAATGCGGAGAAAGTACTTTTTGTGAAGAACAGACTGCCTTTATATAGAGGTCACAGACTGTGAGAATTGTATGGATTTTCTGCCCTGATTTTCTGCGGCAGTGCGGGGAAATAAACGGGCTGATAGACTGGTAGGGAATGCGTCTCAGGGTGGTAGATTACCTGTTGACAAGTTATACGTGGGTAGGGCCTGTAGGACTAGGTGGAGAAAGCAAAGATATGGCGGGGGATCGTCAGAAGAGTCCTGGACGAATCTCAAAGCTGAGAGGGAAGACTAGGAAAACTTTCAATCAGAGGGCAGTTGGAAGTGATTTCGGTTCTTAGTTCAACTCAACGCAATATATATATATATATATATATATATATATATATATATATATATATATATATATATATATATATATATATATATATATATATATATATATATATATTCATTAATTCATTCAGTAGCATGTCCTTTGCAGAACCCCGCTCCCATAACAACCTTCCGGAAAACCTCTCGATCATAAGCAAGATGTCCCACGTCCGATACACCCATCTGGAGATCATCCGCCACATCCTGCACCCATCTTCTCTTTGGCCTTCCTCTTCCTCTCTTCCCAGGCATATACCCCTCCATTATCGTTCTCTCCAAACTTTCGTGACGTTTCAAGTGACCAAAATATTTCAATTTTCTTTGTTTTATCGTCTTTAATAGCCAACCTTCTTCAATATGCAACTCTTGAAGTATGGATGCATTTGTATAATTTGTTAGTTAGTTAGGTAGTTAGTTATTTAGTTAGTTAGTTAGTTAGTTAGGTAGTTAGTTAGTTAGTTAGTTAATTAGTTAGTTAGTTAGTTCGTTAGTTAGTTGGTTAGTTAGTTAGTTAGTTAGTTAGTTAGTTAGTTAGTTAGTTAGTTAGTTAGTTAGTTAGTAGTCGACAGATCATCCTCATTGCACATCCAACCATTCAGTCCATACGTGCTCAGTAAATCCCGTAGAGGGTAGCGGCTAACGACACCAGTTCTGTGTTGGTTTATCAGTCTTATTTGTGTAGAAATCGCGCCTAGTGTCAGAAATATGATTCAATCACAAAGTGTAGGCATGATGTCAAGTGTCAGAAATCTTGGGATTTGTCTAGGGTGAAATATTTATAATGGCTCGTAAAAACACTTTACGATTTACAAAGCTACTATGCACACAACCCACATGTCATTTGCGTCCTTAGACAACACAGTCACTTTTATTGTAGAACAGTAATCACACGTGGCTGTCATACACCGCCGGCTTCCTGCCGTTTCGCGTTCTGCTTATGACCAGCTCACCCACTGCTTACAAAACACAATGCATGGTTAATCTAATCGTCAGGAGGGACTTTGGTTGATGCATCTTATAGATCTTACTATTGTATAATTCACTTATTAACTTGCTTAATAGTTCTATTTCTACTCAGACACATCACTTATAACCAACAAGTCTTTGTCACGGCGTATCTCTGCCCGCCATTCTGGTCGAGGTGTTATGAAAACTGTGTCAGCTGTCTCGCCACCACTTGTCGGCGTGTACGGCCCCATCGTCAGGCGTCAGCTTCAGTGTGTTGCTTTATAATCGCCAACTTTCACATCAGGAACATTTTGTACTCTGTAGTCCGTCTCAGATGATTTCAATCGCTTTCAATCGCTTTCAAACACTCTCAATCACTTTCAATCGACCTTTCTTACTCTTCCACGTCTTAGCGCCGTCTGCCTAACACTTGTTTTCCGGGTTTGGCCTGGGCGCAGTCATGTGACCACATTAAATCCGCCCACTCATGCCACCGATGTTCGCTTGATTTTTCAACTGTATGTCTTAGTGACATCTATCTAGTTTCTACGTTTGACACATTTTCTCTATTTCTCGTATCCATCTCATGGCAATATATCCCCCTTTTTTAAAATGTTGTAAACATTTTTACTACTTTTACTCAGTCTTCTACTTCTTGACATGAGTTGGATAATCACACACTACAGTCTCTTTTGGTGGACTCAATGGTCGCACGCTTTGGTCTTTATCAATACTCGCACATATCTGTACGTCAATTGTCATTACATGTGAGCTTATCTTTTCCATGATTCATTTAGACTCGTGACAATAAACAACATCACCACAAAAAAAATAATATATTATGCGGACACGGTATCCCGTCTACTTCTTAGACGCCGTGTAGTCACACCCTCCTTTCTAATTCAGAGGTCTGAGATCTAGTCTGACCTAGGATCCAATGGTTCTCTAAATATCCCTAGCAGCTCCTCAATCATGTAATTTACATGAGCATCTTACCCTTCTCCAAACCCTCACGCCCTGGGTAAGGCATATGTGTGTGCTTATGGACTATGGCTTCCACTGTCCCTTCTTGTATCTATGGATCGCTCTTGTTTTGACTTGGACGTAGTTGAGTTATGTTTGACCTTATTGCTGCCTTGATGCATGTAGTGTATTTATTTATTTTCTATTCAACTCAGGTATTTTCTGCTTTGGGGTGTGTTGACCTGATCTTTCTTTGTCTGGATGCTATCATTGCACATGGATGTTATGGCGATGCTGGTTTTCTGTTTGTTCTCTATACCACTTCTCTATACAATTTATTACCTTGTCCCTTCCAATTATGCCTTTACTAATGGGACTCATTTACCTTACTGCATCATCATATCAATACAATGCATAAGTGTTCTATAATCCTCTATAAGTACTAATAATATATTCCATACAATGTATACATGTGTCATCATATTCAATGAATAACAATATATTCTCTCCTATGTATACGTGTTTATCTATATGCACTTACTGTTAAAATAATATTTTTCATTCAATGTATCAATGTTTTATAATTTGCCATCACTGTACATTGAATCAATACAGTAATATAACACATATACAACGTGTCGTTTTTTTGTATTCATGTTCTATTTGAAATATTATGGTTTAGAACATTTTTGCAAACTTGTACTTGTTTTGTTTCTCTCAAACTTCCATTTTCACTTGTTGTTGTTTATATGTTCTGTTGAACTGTGACCATACTTTGCTTTACCACTTGCCTCAATTTACACCTTTTGTTTTAATTGTGACCACATGTGTCGTACTGTTGGACTTGTAGTTTTTCTGTATCCAACACATAGTTATTCTGTTGTAGAGAATTCAAGTTGTAACTTCATAGGTGTCTCTCGTACTGTGTGTAGTGGATCTTCTCATAAGATCATAAGTTCTACTGGGACTATTCAATTTCAAAATCTATAACAATCTATGTAATTATTCCTTAATTATCATAATGAAGATGAATGAAATGATAATAATAATATCAGGGAAAATAATATTTGTTTTCCTCTCATAATTTATTTCGCAATTTCCCATTTCAAAACATTTTTTCTTTCTTTTTTTTTCATTTCATTTTTTTGTATATATATATATATATATATATATATATATATATATATATATATATATATATATATATATATATATATATATATATATATATATATATATATATATATATATATATATATATATATATATATATATATATGTTTTCTGTGTGTTCTTTTGTTTGGTTGTTTTTTTTCCCAAAAAAATTTGATGATGATGGTAATGATAGAAATTATAGTCTGAAATTAATGTTTTGAATCTAGTCCTTTGATGAATACTTGTGAGATGCAGATCAATCTTGTATCCATTCAACAGTAGCTTCTAAATAATCTGGTGGTCTATGGACTTATATGGTGCTCATCGTGTGTTCAAGTGGCGTAGGTCTTCTATCTGTAGTTCCATTCTCACTCTCCATTCAGCTTCAGACAATCTATTGCTGTCTGAGAATAATAACATATTGTGATGTACGTATCTATGTACATATGAATACATAACAAGTATTAATACAAGAGATAGTAGTAACTAATCTTAAGCTGCTTCCAGTGACATGCAAATGTCCTGATTAGCAATTCAGAGTGGTGTTAATTCTTCAAGCACCCTTGCTATGAGGTAATACACAAGTGATTTATAGGTGATGAGATGTAGATTTGCAATTTTTTCTCTGCTATCTTCATAAGAGGTATTCATATTTACATGGAATTTGAACAACATTATAATGGTGTAGAAGTATTGCTTACGGTATATCTTTCACCTGATCATGGTGACATCACCTGGACAGTATGTCATATATACTTTAGCTCCTCTATATCAGAGCTATAGTTATTGTTAGTATTTGTTTGCATGTGGTGTTTATTTTTATTATGTTCATTGAACCAATGTTATCATTAACTGAGCATTCATTCTGTTAAAACAATTATATCTATACTAAACTATCTATACATTATATACATATCACAAGACAAGGGTGTTTCATTTTGAAATATGTGATGTTATCTATATTTTCTATGATCGTAATCCTCGTCAGTAGATGTGTCAACCAACCTTTCTGATTGATTTTCAGCATAACATGTGGTTTGACTGAGACCATAGTCTACATTATTAATCTTCATCTTAGTATTATTATTTAAGTATTTTGCAAACAATTGTTTGACACTTGCTGTACTTTCAGAAATGATGAACTTATTGGCTTGTACATTTGCATAGCAAAAGCTACTGTGTCTTTTTCTTGTGCAGTTAAATTTGGTCTAAATGACAATGCATCCCATGTAATGATTTCCTGAGTGGATTGTGTTGGTAAATTTAAATCAATATTGGATGATTGCTGGTCGTTATTTCTGTCCTCTTCGTCTGTCCGACATATGTCTGCTAATATGTCTGATTTATCATTGTCTATTCTAATCTGTTGGTCTTCAGTGGGGTAGTCTTCCCTATTCATGTTCTCTTTTCCCCATTTTTCTATGTCTTCTTTTGTACATTCTTTTACATTTGGAACATTTCCTAACATTAATTCTGCATTAGATTGTGGTAGGACTGCTACTGCTACCTGTCCTTGGTAGTATGGGCAGTTAATGTCTATTATTGCTGTTTTATATTCTTCTAAAGAACCCGCAAATGTTCTACAAATTACTGTATAGTCATCGTCACTTATCAGTTTTTTGTGTACGCCAACAATTGATGTAGCCGTGTCTCTGATCATATGTACCGATAGTCCATTCACGAATGCCGTTTGTAACTTTGGGGTTTTATCTGTTTCCTGAGCAGAATGAGCCTCTTGTAGGTATCTCTTGTCGTTCCTACTGCCATCTTGTCTAGTATTTATGTCTGATGTATTTGTGTCTTGTTGATCGTCATCGTCGCTGCTTGACATGGCGTATGCTAGGTTAGCCTTGTTCAGCTGTCTTAGATTACATGCTTTGACCAGGTGGCCAAAACTATGACAAAGATAACATTTTACGTTGTTTCTATAGTCTGAGAATTTATCCATTCTTTTTAGAGATAGGTTTTTGATGTATGAGTTATAATTCGGATTACTGTCACACATTTCCAGTGATCCGTGTTGTTTTCTGCAGTACTTGCAATCTATCATCATACCTCTCTTTGCTGTGTTGTATGGCCTTTGCTGTATTGGTTTATACTGGTCTGGCCGATTCTCTCTGCTTTGGTCATTGTTTTGGGCGTATCTGTTTGATGGATTACTACTCTTTTGATTTGACAATCTGGCTGCCGCCCCTATTATTAGCTCAGGTTGGGCCCCTTCTGCAAAACTTTCTTTATGCACGTTGTAGTACGCTTTTCCTCTGGACTCCATCTCGGATATGGAAGCGAATTTGTTTTCTATCAGGAAAGTTGCCATGTTATCAGGCACTGCCGAGACTAGTTTGTCTCTAAGCATTAGATCTCTCAATTTACTAAAGTCAGTACCTACCCCTGCTGATTTCAACCATTTATCAAATAGTGATGTGGTTTCAGCTACAAAGTCTAGGAAGGTCTGGTTTGTCTTCAGGGTTAAAGCCCTGTAAGATGTGCGTAGTCCAGCTTGATCTAAGGAAAAATGTGTTAGGACTCGCTCTTTTATGTACTGGTAGTCTGTTCGACGATTTTCATGTATCATCTCTACAACTTTGAGACGCTCCAGGGAAAGGTGCTTATGAAATAAGATCGCCCACTCTTCAGTTGGAACCTTATAGTGGTTCATGAGGACTTCAAAATTAGTCACCCATGCTGATATATAGTCACCTTGCGCGAAGTTTCTAATGATTCCCTGATATCTCTTGATGGGGTCCAGGGTTTTGATTGCTAATTTATTCTTTGCAATTTCAGCTTCCTTTTCCATTTCTATCATCTTTACATTAATGTTCCCCTCAATATCTTTATCCTTCATGATTTGATCGGCTGCCAGTTTGTCGTTTTCAAACTGTAGTCTTTTTGTTTCGAGATCTAATTTTCTTTTTCTAAAGCTAGCTCTTTATCTTTTTGTTTTTCTTGTGAAACTCTGGCCTTTCTGGCTGCTGTCTCTTGTGCTTCTCTGGCTTCTCTGGCTGCTTTGTCTTGTGCTTCTCTGGTCCCACTGGCTGCTGCTCTGTCTTCTCTTTGTTGTGCCTGAAAGGCAGTGAGTGCTTCCTTTGTCCATGCTATCAGTTCTGGGCCTGTGAACCCTCCTTTCTTACCAAGTGCTACAAAATCTGCTAATGTAAACATTTTGTGGTTGTGTACCTGTCTACTATCTATGTGTTACTAATCTGTAGCTGGAATCAATGTACAATACCTGCAGATACTACCTGTATAAGTGTGTTGGGATACTAGTATCTGTATTGACAATGGTAGAGAACCTCAACACCAAGAATATATTTTAGTCAGTGTCGCTGGTGGTCTTGTTCTGGTGAAGCCGACTGCGATGAACTTGCTGTAATGCTGTTCAACAATAATGATAACAATGCTGGACAACAATAACACCTGTCAGAAGTTTTAGCTAAATGACATAACACCTGTGGACAAAACAATCTTAAATAATAGAGACATTAATGACGTTAAAGAACAACAAATTGTGGACAAATTTACCAAACAAGACAAAGTTCTCGCTAGCAATCGAAAATTTACTGAAATTGTGAAGTCAATATCGAATGCTAGCCGAACGGACCGTACTTTTGGGTGATAATGAAATAACACAAAACTTGCCCTCCAACCTTCCGCTACTGATGCGGGTGAGTAAACATAGTAATGAATGGGTGATTGTTGACTCTGGACTACTAAGCAGGACACATACACAAATCAAATGGAAACAACTCAACCTGTGTATATTCAGCTCCGGTGTTCTTGGTGGCTTGCTCCAGATGCTAGGCTCCACTTCGGATTGGTTCAGGAAATGATATGGATCGGCTTGGTTGCACTCTGGTTTGATTCAGGGATCAGTACAGGTTAGGTCCTCAAAATGCTGCTCCACCAAAAAGGGGTGTCAGACCTCCTGGTATACTACTGCTCAATTGTGAACAAATACTTCTGGAAAGAAAATCTTAAATCTTGATAATGTATTCAGTTTATTATGGCACTGTAGTGGATAGAGCACCTAACGATGGCTGTATACTGTTGCTCCGTGTGGTTGAATGCCATTATGTCTCCTCATTTCCAATTTTTGAAGTGTCGGAAAATAATTGCACTGTTATATCTTGCAGTTTTGAAATAATTGCACTGTTCTTTATTATGCAACGGTACACTGATTATACAAGTAACACAAATCACGTAAAGTGATATTGGGACGAGACGTGGGCTATCTTGTTCCATTTGGTGACCATGTTGTTTGTTGACCTTGGTCAATGTCATTCTCTTTGACTTTGAAATTTGATGTGCACTTTGACTGTAAATATTTATTGTTGGTAGCATTGTTTACTGTTAATATTCACAAAACTTTATTGTTTACATACGGGTTCACATCGAACGGGTGAAAACCCCCACGTGCCAAGTGTAGAAATCGCGCCTAGTGTCAGAAATATGATTCAACCACAAAATGTAGGCATGATGTCAAGTGTCAGAAATCTTGGGATTTGTCCAGGGTGAAATATTTATAATGGCTCGTACAAACACTTTACGATTTACAGATCTGCTATGCACACAACCCACAAGTCCTTTGCGTCCTTAGACAACACAGTCACTTTTATTGTAGAACAGTAATCACACGTGGCGGTCATGCACCGCCGGCATCCTGCCGTTTCGGGTTCTGCGTATAACCAGCAAACCCACTGCTTGCAAAACACAATGCATGGTTAATCTAATCGTCAGGAGGGACTTTGGTTGATGCATCTTATAGATCTTACTATTGTATAATTCACTTATTAACTTGCTTAATAGTTCTATTTCTACTCACGCACATCACTTGTAACCAACAAGTCTTTGTCACGGCGTGCCTCTGCCCGCCATTCTGGTCGAGGTGTTATCAAAACTGTGTCAGCTGTCTCGCCACCACTTGTCGTCAGGCGTCAGCTTCAGTGTGTTGCTTTATAATCGCCAACTTTCACAACAGGAACATTTTGTACTCTGTAGTGCGTCTCAGATGATTCCAACGCTTTCAATCGCTTTCAAACGCTCTCAATCACTTTCAATCGACCTTTCTTTTCCACGTCTCAGCGCCGTCTGCCTAAAACTTGTTTTCCGGTTTTGGCCTGGGCGCAGTCATGTGACCACATTAAATCCGCCCACTCATGCCACCGGTGTTCGCTTGATTTTTCAAATGTATGTCTTATTGACATCTATCTAGTTTCTACGTTTGACACATTTGCTCTATTTCTCGTATCCATCTCATGGCACACCCCATCTCTACCCACTTGAGCATGCTCATTGAGTCGCTAAGGAGTCGGGATAGACGGGATCTCCTAGGACTTGAAGTCTGCGCAGAACAGTTCTGGCAAAAACTGTCCCAACAATACACAGAAATGAGGTACCCCTATAGCTGTTACAGTCGCTCCGATCGCCCTTGTTCTTGTACAGTGTTATGATGCTTGAATCTTTGGAATCCTGTGGGACTTGTCCTTCTCGCCAGCATAACGTTATCCAATAGTCCTTGAACATCCTTCCTAGCTTGTTTCAGTCCCCTGAGAGTGTTACGCGTTGTTCCTTTCTTGTTTCTTAAGAGAACTATCTTCTTTTTATCAATCAAGGGCTGCAGTATCTTGCTGTTTGCCGCAAATCAGTCCTGCCTCTTAAGATCCACAGTGCCGTAAATCCTACCGCTGTTTTATAATGTGTTTCCTTAAGTTTACTCTAGTTTTCACTTGTTGTACAATTTTTTTGATGTATCAGTGAAAGCGTCTTCAAGCTGCTGTTGGATCTCAAAGCACTTATCAGGATCATGGGTGTTAATAATATTAATCCCGGGGCTAGATCTGTGTTTAGCTGTGTAGATTCTCTTTGGTCTCAGTCTAACCCTTGCAACAACCAAAGAATGATCCGTATCATAATCAGCACTGTGGTGACTTCGAGTTAATGATGTCTCGTTCAGATGTTTTCTCCGTGTGATGATGAAGTCCAGCTGATGCCAATGGTCGTGTGACAAAACCAACCAGATCCCGTGTCTTTTCTCTGCAGGGGATGCCATCGGTCGGTAAGAGACGAGTCGTCTCCCGTCAGACCTAAAAATAGCTAGAGACAACTCAGGCTAACATTGTCCCTGACGAGGAAATTCTAGATTATTCTCGAAATTTGAGGCAGAGTGTGTACTTGATGTTTGCAGTCACGTTTGACATACAATCCCATCGGGTTGCTCAGGATTCTGGACTTCTCCGTGACCCATGAGATTCTCTGGGGTCGAGTAGCATATGAAACTGCGCAATCAGCTCTGAGCAGTCAGTCGCCAGCCAACTATCAAGAGACACGGCCGCACTGAACTGACTGCTGTGAAATGATGTCTTTTCAACCGCTTGCCAGGGCGTGACACTGAAGCAGTCCAGTAGTGTGGTGATTCGTAATCTAATGTAATATCTTAATACATTATTGCTTAGCGGTTGTCCTTAAATATCGCACCGGCTGCAGAAATGTTGTAAGCGAGATGCGAATATTTTTCTGCCCGCCTGTCGGCATATGTAATTAGCTGTATCGATTGGCGAGTGAAATATTTAGGTCAGACGCCGATTGTTACAACAGGTGTTTGCGCTCGTTAACAAATCAGGCGTGTGTAGTTAGTCACGCCTGCTCAGCTGTGTAAAACTGACGGTATTGTCGGAGATATACTTGAAGTTGTTATATTAAAGATATATTCACATTGAGTGTTAGTGAGATATTTACTGTGAAGTTATCACTGCTACGTGTGAGTGTGTTTTGAGTAATTTAACAGCGATGTGTAGCAAGTGTGTTAACTGCGCTGTTCATTGATTGCCTAAATAGGGCTGTGAGGAATTCTGGACACTAGTTAGGGTGTAATATTAACTGCATTACTAGTGATGAGTTATCAGCTTGAGCAAGCAAGTGATGTGTTCTGTGCTTAGCTAGATAGTGATGTAATTTTTGCATTAGTTAGAAGTGTTTTATTAATTCATGGAACAACGGTGTTGTTATTTCCATTAGGATGCGGAGGTAGGTATTTGCTAAGTGAGGACGCCAGTGCTATTACACCTATATGTAATAATGTCTTATAGTTACTTGATATAGGTAGTTAGGAATTACCTGTGGATTAATGATGTCACTAATTGTTTATTTTGCCTGCCCGAATGAGTGTATGTACATGCCCGATCGTGCTTATTTGCCTGCCCGACCGACTGTTTTATTTACCTGCCCGACCGAGGTGATTTTACCTGCCCGAACGTGTTGATTTTGCACACCCGACCGAAAAGCGATGCGACGCGCTGTAACCAAGGCCGTTGCGTTTGTACCGATTCGACCTACGAGCAGAACGTTGATGTATGACTCTACTGCTCTTCTCTTCGGTAAACCTGACCATGTTAGTGGGGGGGGGGGATGGATCACGTCCACTAGGAATAGGGAGCTATAACTGAGCCATTTAGGGCACACTTGCAGGTGGACTGAAGATTTATGGGATGAGGGGCTGGATGCCACTTTAAACAGGACGACGTGGTCTAAATAGTCACGGAACCAATGTGCTATTTTCCCCAGCTGGCTGCTTGAAAGATTACTTGGTGGATTGCCACCACACCTGTGATAGACCTGCACAAACTTGACCGTCATGAGACAAGGTCATCTAATAAAGGTCAAACCTGTTCTGGGACAGAGTTCCCAGGACAAAAGCATTAGAATAGTTTATGAGTTTGTTAATAAGTTATTAACAAGTCATGATTTAGTAATTTGTTACTGCAGATATGTTAATGAATTATGATTGATGTAATTTATTGATATGGTATAGTCATTAATGAATTATGTTTAATTAATTAATCAATCGGTTAAGTGATTAGTTAATTGTTGAGTTAAATGGATGAGGAGGATATGTCCGGCTGGACACCTCTCAGATAATGAAACATCTATACTGAAAGATAATTAGGTGTATTCTATGGTTGTTATTGGAGGAGAAACGGAGGATTGGAATAACACCAGGTGGTAGGATGCTATGACTGAGTCAGGCCGACTACTCTGGTGCTATCGGGCCATATGTTGCCCAGAAGAGTTACTTGCCTATCTAGATACTTCCTAATGCACTCTCATACATGCACCTCTTTGTTAAGAGAGATGATCTATTATGTTGATGATCTATTATGTCATGTTATGATATATTGTTCTGATGCATGTGATGTTGTTGATGTGCATGTTAGTCCTAGTAGTAGCCGAGTACTCTCACCGATCTCCTTGTTTCAGGATCTGTTTATATGATGGAGATTCAAGAGTTAGACCATAAACTCAACTGGGACCAGCTCATTCCAGTGCCAGTCAAGGTGATGTTTTGAGGCAATACTGGGAGCTGTCAAACGAATCTGCCAGAGTCAACACATGAAAGAAACCTGAGTTTTAGAATGTCACGGTGATTCTAAGCTAAGACAGCCGCGATGAGTCCGCCGAAGATTTGGTCAACAGATCCAGGTTGGGTCTAGGCCTGATGCGTCTCCTGATTCATGCCAGTAAGGTACTGGTGGATTTCTATAAAGACTCGAAGGTAACTGTTGAGTGACATGTGTACTCTCAAGGACATTAGTTCAAGTTGAGCTGAAGGACGTGAACTCTGTTGAATAGTCACTACGATGGTTAGTTTAATTATGTTTCAGGCCCGGCTGAGTCTTAGTGAGGTCCAATGTATAATGATTCATCTAACTCCGGTGTGGATCTACATTTTTGATTCTTCATGTAACCTGAATTTGGTCAGTGACCCACAACAGTAGTCTATTTTCGTGAACACCGGAGGGACAGACTTATTCGGGTAGAGAGCTTCCCCATTCCTAGGTGTGTTGAAGGTTTGTGACATCGTTAATCTGTGAACTCATTAGATGCCTACAGAAATTTGTAGAATGGTGACATGGTGAATAAGTTGAATTCTTACAATGACATGTTGGATTGTTCATCAGTGACAGTGTTAGTAAATAGAGTCATCGCTCCAGTTGTGTGTTGCAGAATAGTTCATCCCATTAACTTGAGATGCCAAAGAGCAAGAGCAACCAGGCTCTTATATTCTATTGTATTGTGCAGCAGTACTTCTCATCAGATAGGGACATCTAGAACTCTAGGGTCGACCATAAGTCATCAGTAGAGTGGAACATGTTGTGATTTTTCCGTCATCGCGGGATGATCAGCGAACATTGTTGAAGTGCCAGTCAGGTATCGGATATACACCTGACCAATCCGAGATCTTACTCAGTGGAAGGAGAGAATTCTGGAAGTGTCTATGACTTGGAGTTCCTTTGCAAGGGAGGTTCATCGGGTGAGCCGTTAGCCACGACTGGACGACGGCACTAACTGAAGTCACATGCTCTATGATGATGACTGATCATCTGTAGATCTTCTTGCTGCTCTCATTCAGCGGTGTACATAGTGTCTTCTATTCAGGCTTATCAGCCATCCCTCTCTGAGTTTAGTTGACGTATTAAGAAATTAAATTTTGCTTTGTTGACCATGGCTTTGAGTACAAGTATGACTGTTGTCTTGTCCGAGCCCCTGTGGGTAAGAATCCATAGGTGGGGAGGGAAGGTCAGCTGTCCCGGCTTGTGTGGGGCCCTGTAGATGTAAAATCCTATTGGGGTGGTAGGAGCAAAGGCTGGAGATATTATTAACTATTAGTAACATACCTGTCCAAGCCCCGGGGTTCTTGTTACAGGCCGAATCGTGGATGTTTCCATGTGACCTTATGCAGCTGTTTTGTTTAAAAAAATGAGTTTGTAATACATAGGTAATTTCTGGTGCAATGCTCCAGCAGCCTTTGCCAATTTTCATTCCTGCGACCGATGTTGTAATTTCCAAGGCACATTGGCCATGAACCTTGCCTACACGAGCATTGAAATCACCGAGCATATAAATGTATTCGGAGTTTGGAACTGCCTTGATCACAGAGTCTAACTCCTCATAGAACGAATCCTTCATATCATCAGGGGAAGTGAGTGTCGGTGCATATGCAGTGATAATGGTGGCAAAACCACAAGAGGTTGCCAAGCGCAGGGATAATTGTCTTTCATTACCACCAGCTGGAATTTCATTCATTCCCAGCAGCGAATTCTTCACTGCAAAGCCCACACCATGTTGCCTGTTTTCTGCCTGCTCTCTAACCTTCCAAATAAAAAGGTGTAATTGTTTTCCCTGAGTGACCCTTCCTCAGCGAGGCGAATCTCCTGCAGGCCAGCAATATCAATGTTAAAACGATTGAGTTCGGCATCAATCACAGTCTTTTTTCTCACATCGTCAATAATCGTCAGGTCAGTTGAAAATCCTGGACACATGTTTCTTACGTTCCAGGTTGCAAGCCGTATCTTGAGGTTTCTGTTTTTCTTTTTAGTAATACCTGGTGCATTGGTTTTATAGCCTGCGATTCAGATTGTGTCCAGCCCCAAACACCCTTTGAAGCAGGCAGGCTGTGGCGGATCAGCACCCAATTGGCCGGGGTCTGCCCAACTTGAGGTGGGCGGTAGCTGATAGGTTACACCGGCAGAGGCTACCCGTGGCGCCCCATTTCTACGTCAATTGACAAGGACTTATAACCCGCAATTGCAATCTATCGCTTTGATTCCGAGACCGATTAAGATCAGGGATGGCGTTATACCTCTACATAGCACAAAGCCTGGGCTAAAATATAGAGACCATGTGGTGCCCATGTAGCTTGATCTCGCAGTTTCGGTCTGTCACATATGTGTGTGTGTGTGTGTGTGTGTGTGTGTGTGTGTGCGTGTGCGTGCGTGCTTGCGTGTATATGAGTCTGAGCATATGCGTGTGCGTGTGTCTCTATGTGTGTGTGTGTTTATGTATGTCTATATGTATTTCTGTATGTGAAGGGGCTTGTATGTGAATGTGTGTGCCTGTGTGCGTGTTTATGTGTGTCTCTGTGTTTGTATGTGTGAATATATATATATATATATATATATATATATATATATATATATATATATATATATATATATATATATATATATATATATATATATATATATATATTGTTGTTCGTCCATCAAGAATGATGATGACCATTCATTTCATCCAGTGGGATTGAAGGTATGGAGCCGTGGGTTCTAAGATGACTGATAAGGCATATTTTGGCTCGAAATGTTCTTTGACAATGTGGGCAAAGAATATATATATGTGTGTGTGTGTGTGTGTGTGTGTGTGTGTGTTTTGTGTGTGTGTGTGTGTGTGTTTGTCTTTATGTTTCTCCCTCCTATTACAATAGTGTTTACTTATTTTATCATGTATTGGAAAAGATAATTTTGAATGGAAATGTTACCAGTGTGTGTCTATGCCGGGTTTCTTTCATGCAATCATATTTGTCTGAAAATAAATACATTAAGAAATGT
>CAWUFQ010000593.1:0-168854 GCA_963921405.1 Cepaea hortensis
TTCCTCCCTCCTCCTCCTTCCTCCTTCTCCCTCTGCCTCCTCCCTCCTCCTCCTTCTTCCTTCTCCTCCCTCCTCCTCCCTTTTCCTCCCTCCTCCTCCTCCCTCTACCTCCTCACTCCTCCTCCTCCCTCCTCCTTCTTCCTCCTCCTTCCTCCTCCTCCCTCTTCCCTCCTCCTCCCTCTACCTCCTCTTCCCTCCTCCTCCTCCCTCCTCCTCCTCCCTCCTCCTCCCTTCACATTCCTCCTCCTCCCTCTTTCTCCTCCTCCCTCTCCTCCTCCTGCTCCCTCCTCCTCCCTCATCCTCCCTCCTTCTCCTCCCTCCTCCTCCTCCTCCTCCTCCCCCTCCTCCTCCTAATCCCTCCTCCTCCCTCCTATTCCTCCCTACTCCTCCTGTCTCCGCCCTCCTCCTCCCTCCTCCACCTCCCTCTTCCTCCTCCCTCCTCCATTTACCCAAGACAGACAGACAGTCAGACAGATAGTCGGGAACGGGATCTTATATGACTACTTATATGATTTAAATGAGATGCTCTCCACCATGGGCTGGACTGGGTCAGACAGACAGACAGATAGATAGATAGACAGACAGACAGTCGGGAACGGGAACTTATACGACTACTTATATGAATTAAATGACATGCTCCCCATCAGGGTCTGGGCGAAGACGGGCTGGGTCAGACAGACAGCCAGACAGACAGTCAGACAGACAGATAGTCGGTAACGGGAACGAGAACTTATATGACTACTTATATGAATTAAATGAGATGCTCCCCACCAGGGTCTGGGCGAAGCCGGGCAGGGTCAGCTAGTTGTTATATAAATGTAGCATTAGATTACAATTGTTACATTAATGTAGAATTCTATTCATCATTACCATCATCATCATCATCATCATCATCATCATCATCATCATCATCATCATCATCATCATCATCATCATCATCATCTTCCACTTTTGCCGTCAGGCGTCGAGGGGAGGAATAATTGTCGTTCCAGCGCCCGATGGGTGGCACTGGATAGTGTCATTCTGTCTGATTGTACAATGTCTTTGATGTCGTCAATCCATTTTCTTCTCAGGTGTCCTCTTGCTGTCGTTGCAGATGATCTTTGATGTAGGGCCTGTGCTGGTAGTTGATGGTGTTGCATTCTAACGAGATGGTCAAACCACTTGATCTTCTGTCTTTCAATAAATGTGACACAAGGTGTTAATCCTACTGTCTATCTAATAATAACATTTCTTACTCGGTCTCAGATTGTTAAGTTGGCAGCTCTCTTCAGGCATCTCATCTCACAGGTGTTGATTTTGCGTAAGTGTGATTTGGATAATGTCCAAGTTTGAGATTGGTATCATAGGGTTGGTGTGAATATGTTGTTTATTATCTGTTGTTTTGCGGACATAGGTATGTGTGGATGTTTGACTATAGGTGATAGTTGATATGTAAGTCCATTTGTTATTCAATCAATCAATCATGTGCCATGCCAGAAAGCGTGGGCGATCATGACTCGCCATTTCACTCAATCACCAGCGTCGTGGATCAGCGCAGTGTTCCTGTCTCGACCATGCCATGTGGCCAAGCCATCCAGGTATTTATTTCTCGGTCTTCCTCTTGGTCTGTTCCCTTCGATCTTGCCAGTTGTCACTAAGTTCTCCAATCCATTTCTTCTCATAACATGTCCAAAAAATGTTGACTGTCTACGTCTAATTTTTCTAAACAATTTACGATTTTCATTTGTCTCCTGTAGTACTTGGTCATTGGTTTTTCTGTTTGTCCATGGTATTCCCTGCATTTTCCTCAGAAACCATATTTCTGCAGCCATCAGATGTTTTTCAACTTGACTGCACGTTGTCCAAGTTCCACATCCATACAAAATAACAGGCTCTATGTATCCCCGCAACACTCTTTTTCTCGTTTCAATTGACATCTTTTTTTTTTTTTGTTATTACGTGACGGAAAGTCAGTAAGTTAGTTATTAATTAACATTGTTTTAAAATGAAATACGAATGTGAACACTGGTATACTTATGCCACTACTTTATCGGGGCTTCAAAATTTGCAGCATGCTCTGCCCTCTCTGCCACTTTCTCACTTCACATTAAATATCTACATCATGCACAAAACGTTGACCTCCAAAGTGAGTTTTAGTGGACCACATAAGTGGAAATCATGTGGCTTTTAGCCATGGGTATAAGGCGGATGTAGACGAATTCATCATGTTAGTTCAAATTTTCTCCTGGTTTAATCTAGCTGTATGTGATCTGGTATTTCATGAACATGAAGGACCAGTTCTCGTCTAGTCAGTATGTAAGGGTGTTGTTTTCTTTGAATCATATCACAAAGCATTAACAGAACTTCAAAGAATGGTGGTGAATTCATATTCTCACCCTTCTTCTGAATAGAGGCCAACTGCATTCCTTAAAAATCTCAAATCACTGGATACAAAACATTCCCTGCTTTCGTAAAACCTTGTAACTTTGTTGCTGAAGATGATGGATGATGTTGCCATTACACCAAGGTGTGCTGTGATTCAAGATTGTTGTAATGCCACCTATGGTCCATCCTAAAATAATAATCACATTCAATATTTCTACTCCTTCAACTGCATATCAAGAGATGTTCAGAGGCCAGGCCGCTTTGGTTTATTTTGTGTTCCTCATTCAGTTTTCTTCTTTTGCTACTCTTACCCCCCCCCCCCCCCCCGCCTTCAGCGTCTTGATGTTTCACCAAGGGAGGTCAGGTTGTTAGTTGCTTGGTTTAACCTCATCTTTGTCTTTCCTCTATGAATTCTTAGACTTAATCATTGTGACTGTTCATCAAATGTGATTAGTTTATCCTGTATTTTATTGTGTATATGTGACAAGCGTGCATTGTGATTAGCGAAGTCCAAATAATCTAGCTGCTTTGTTAAGAGTCCACTGAATTATATTTCTGTTGGTAGTTATTGCCGTCTTCATAGCCCAGTCTATAGTCAATAGAAATCATTATGGTGACAAAAAGCATCCCTGTCATAATCCTGTTTTTATTTCACGTGAATCTGTCAGTTTTCACTTATGGGGAACTCTACATTTCATATCTTCATATTCTTCTTCTTCTTCTTCTTCTTCTTCTTCTTCTTCTTCTCCTTCTTCTTCTTCTTCTTCTTCTTCTTCTTCTTCTTCTTCTTCTTCTTCTTCTTCTTCTTCTTCTTCGTCTTCTTCTTCTTCTTCTTCTTCTTCTTCTCCTTATCCTTCTTCTTCTTCTTCTTCTTCTTCTTCTTCTTCTTCTTCTTCTTCTTCTTCTTCTTCTTCTTCTTCTTCTTCTTCTTCTTCTTCTTCTTCAGCGTTCCGAGCCATTGAGGTTCTTTGCTGCAGATACAATCCGTCTCCATTCGTCTCTCTGGTTGACCTTCTCTTGCCAGTCATTGATTCCAAGTGCTTGTAGGTCTGTATATATATATTATCTCTCCACGGTCTTCTTGGTATACCTCGGGTTCTACGGTCATGTATTACCTGAGTGTAACCGAGTTTTGTTTCCCTATTATCTTCCATTCTTTCTATATGCCTCAGCCATTGTAATCTTCATATGCTGCTCTTATTAATTTAATGTTTTCTGTGGGTTCCTATAGTGATGCATCAGACTCCAAAGGAATTGTCTATCAATGCTGTCAAAAGCTTTTTCATAACCCACAAATCCAATATAAAGTGGCAAATGCAGCTCAATATTTCCTCTATTATTGTGTGACATGTGACTATCTAGTCAAAGCAAGGTATGTTTAATCAGAAGCCTGCCTGTTCATCCCTTAGTTGTTATAGTTCTCATTTTTACTCTTATTATTCTAGAGCTCACTGCTTCCCGCTCTAATAATGCTTCATTTGCCTATTTGGATAACATTAAGGCCACTCTTTTACTCTGGGGAGAATGATCCTCTTTATGCATAAGCAGAAATTAGACAAATAAACAGTATAATATGATAAGGAAATGTTTACAAGAACACACATTCTTATGTAGAATAACAGCAATCGTGTTATCATATGAAGGTCATGAAAACAGACAAACAAGAAGCCCTATATGAAATTCAAAGAGACGTGATATATATTCCAATTATGGTGCAGGAAGATTGACAAGAACATGGCTTGTTTTCAATGACAAGAAAGGTACCTACACCAATATGATGACCATTCTGTGATCGCATCACCGAAGCTCCCTCGGTGAGTGTGTAAGGAATAGTGATAGTTGACGCAAACAAATTGCCTGGTTTATCACAGCCATACACTCTGAAATATCAGACAAACCACTACTTAACTTGTTCCATCAATAACACTAGCAACATAATTATCAATATTATATTAGTACTGAATCATGAGTCATCTGTTGATCACATGAGCTGTCGTGGCGAATTAAGACCGTGGTCAGCGTGACACATGATGAAAGTGATGACATCGTAATCCCGTATACCGGTGTTCGAAACACAGCTGCGCGAGATTTGACAACCAACCGCGTTGCTCTGGTTTTTTACGCAATGGTATGGGTGCCGGTCGTTCAGAAAGTAATGGTAAACTACTGAACGTAAACTTGCCAAGACATCAACAATAGCAAAAAATGCTGGTGTTAACTGCAAACTTCCTGTAAAAAATATGCAACTTACTTTAACAATACTTGCAAGCCAAAACGAAAGCTCTGGTAAAAAAAAGAAGAAAAACTAAGTTAATCATGGGTGAGTGGCGTGCAATGCACACGCACACACACACACACGCATGCACGCACGCACACACACGCGCGCGCACTCACGCACACACACACACACACAACAAAGCCTATCAAAATATGTTTTTACTAAAAAGTTATCAAAGAAGGCGACGTTAGCAAAAAGATAGTTACATCAGACCTAGTGTACACATATCGGAATCTCACAAACTAAGCAGCAGAAAAGGTTAGTGAGATTTGTGAAACTGATATTTGGCTTTTAAGATATCATCAATGTGTGGTTTGGAATTTCTGCATCCAGTCAAGACAATTGCTTTCAAATCTTCATCAGTCAATCTCGTTCGATGTGTTGACTTCACATACTTCATTTTTGAAAATGTTTGCCTCCAGACACAAGTTGTTCCAAAGGTTATAGTCTTGCAAAACTTTTTACACTTCCATGAAAATGTCTTTTCCAGTTGTTGTCCCATGCATGCTGCAAACGGATGCCAACTCTTCCGTTATCTAAAAGTCTAAATTGACACCACGAATGAACACGAGAAGTTGTGACGTACTCGACAGAGAATGTCACAAAAAGTTCCCAGTTTTCTAGCGTGTCTGTAGCACTATGTTCTCTTCAAGTTCTTCTGTTCTTCGCACAACTAAACTTGCCGAAAGGCTGACAATTCCAAGCAAATCGGCTTTCTCGGGACACGAATCATTTGCTGCTTCCATCATACACTCTGTGATGAAGTTGACATGAATAAACGGTTTTCCTCGTTCTGCCATCTTATGCACTATTTTGTAACATGTACGAGTGACAGATTCATTTTCAGCAAATTTTCTCGTGAAGAGATCTCTTTGTCAATCTGAACCACGTTTCATTAACTCATATTTCTTAGAGCGTAACTTTACAGAAAACTTTGAATATATTGATAGATGTTTTGTTTCGTAGTGACGCCGAAGATTACACTCTATTAAAACGGCAACACTTTCGCTGCATATTACGCAACTGGTTTTCTGGTCCTTTGTTTCCACAAAGAAGTAATTTACTCCCCATTCTTAATTGAAAACGCGACACTCGGCGTCCACTTTTCTTTTCTTAGTAGCCATAATGAAATGTGGAGTACACGGGATCTGAAAATGAAGAAGACATTGCTTGCTTGCTTGTGTTCGTTGGCTTGAGCTCCAACGCGAAGTCCTGTATGTCGGATGAAGGCATCCTGTTGTCCAACATCAGTGTGATGTCATACAGGACCTGAGTTTTGCGTGAGTATCCGTTGTCCCATGTCTGGCTTATTGGTGTGCAGACTGGTGGTTCCTCGCCGTACAGGCAGACACTCTCCGACTTCGGAGGAATCGGCGATCCTACTGACTTTAGCCAGGACCCCGAAGGGACCTGTTTCCCAGGACGCTCGACGAGGACGCGTCAATAGGTCTTGGCCAGTATATAACCCGGCCTTGGTGCCTTGGAAACACCTCTGTGTCCCAAGAAGACATTGAATTCGAAACATAATTAAAATCCTATTGAAACACAGGAAAAGCAGAGGACTAGGTGTCACTGGTGAAGATACGGCTCACCAAAAGTACATATAAAATTTATAGGTACCTTTGGTAATATAATTTATCTCATAATAATGTTCTTAAACTTTATAAATAGGGCTGGCCTAAATAAGCAACCTAGAGCAGAGTTTTTCAACCGGGATTCCGCGAGGGGCAGCCAGGTGTTCCACCGAAACAGACCGAAATCGCGTAAATGCAACATTTCTGCCCATCTGGTTTATTACATAAAGTAGGACATACACTTGGATCATAGCATTGAGTTCCCTGAGCAACGTAAACGTTTGCGTAAGGATCTGCTTCAACAGAAAGGCTGAGAAAACACTGGCCTAGAGACCAGCTCGATTAACACCGTGACCGGGGAATTCTTCTGAGCTCGGAAGAATATTTTCGTAATAACACGAGGCTTCTATGACATTTTTATTCTGCGTTTGCTACATTATGACCTCTATTCACACTTGTAGTTCACTTACGTAAAAAGGATGACTGGCAAACAGAAGTAAATATTTCTGGAGCATCGGACCTGTGTTGACAGCCGGGCGCATCTGAGGGAGGGAAAGATGTGTGTGTGGCCATGGAAACCATGGTAACGTCAGAGCGTAGGCGGCGCTACCACGAGCCGGGGAAGGACTTGGGATGGCGCGAAATAAGCAAACATTACAATAAACAAGAAAATCTAGGTACAATAATTTATCATTGGCAATAGTAAATTTAAGACACTTAGCAGCCAGGAGGTCTGCGCACCTGAAGATTTCCCATTATTCTAAACTTTATATTTACATTTAAATTATATCTCAACCTCTCGTGTTCCATACGTTATATCAAGCAAGATCAAGTACCGTCGGCGGGCCGGATGAAATGACGTAGCGGGCCGGAACTGGCCCTCGGGCCGTAGTTTGGTGACCCCTGGTCTAGAGAAATCATTGCTGCCCATTTTATGAAACTTAATGATTGGAAAATTGCAACCCAGTGACCAGAGAGGATGAAACCCTGTGTCAGAGTCTACCGTAGTGCAGTAGTAACAGGTGATGAGTTAATAAAGTGGAGTGAGAATAAATACTCTGAACACCTTCGCGAGAAAGCTACTGAGCGCGATGAAAGAGCAGCTGAAAGAGCATTAAAGCAGGCAGAAACTGACGCAGCTTTAAAGCAAGCAGAGGCAGCAACTGCAGCAAAACAGACCGAATTAGAACTGGCTGCAAAGACAAAGCAAGCCGAATTAGAACTGTCTGCTAAAACAAAACAAGCCGAATTAGAGATAGAATTAAAGAAAGCAGAAATAGCAGCTCAGAGTAAGAGAGAAGAACTGGAGTTACAGTTAAAGATGAAACAACTTGATACTGAGACCGCCATTAACAAAGAGTCTAAGAAATCTGAGAGACTGGAGAAAGAAAACCAGTACAAGAAATATCAAGGTATTGTACGTAATTATACCTCAGGTGACTGCATCGCAGCCTTTACTCAAAATTTTGAGACTTTAATGGAACATTACCAGGTTCCACTGTCTGAATGGAATATTATTTATATGAGGAGTTTATCAGGGGAGCCTCTTAAAGTCATTGAGACCATTCCCAAAGACCTCAGAAAAGATTACCATTATCTGAAAGCAAAGATTATGGCACATTTTATGTTAGATGAGGCAGGTTACAGAGAACAATTCAGCAAATTGAGCCCAAAACCGACTCAAACGTTCTCTGATTACCTCTGCTTAGTCCGAGATATATTTACCAAATGGACTTCAGCAGCTAAAATTGACAAAAATTATCAAAGATTAGAAGATCTGATCATTAGAGATAAAGTCATTTCATCCATTCCATCAGCATTTTCAAAATTGTTGCAGGAGAATGAATGCACTAGTGTAGATGAGATTGAGAGACGTGGTTCGGCGTATTACACAGCCAACAAACATTGCTTTGCCAGTGAAGCTACTGACATAAATTTTGTAGCAGCGGCTAACTATGACAAACCCTATAGTAGGCAGAAACCTCATAGACCTACATCTGAGAAGTATAATCACTGTAATTATTGTAAACTTTCACACCATCAAGGTGAGATGTGCGACAAGAACCCCGCATATAATACTTATCTACAAAACATGGTAAACAGACAAGATAAGGAGCGTAGATCCTTCAGAAATTTGCATAAATGTTTCCTCTGTAAGGCGTACGGACACTATCGCCATGATTGTAAAGGTAGGCAAATGACCAACAAAGCAAATGCCGCCTTGTTTGACAGTTCATCGTCAGATGAAGAACAATCAGAGAAACATCCTGTGAACTCAGCACAGGCTTTTGACATGTTTAACGCAAATAAATGTACTGTTTGTAACACCTTTTATGAAGATGGCGTGTTAACATGCGGCCACTCCATTCCTATTGCCAATGAAGAAGCTAATTTGGTAGTAGATTCTAAAGGCAGGATAAACATCCATCACGGATACGTGAATGGCAAGTCTGCTACAGTCCTTCGAGACACGGGCAGCTCACTTATTGGTCTGAAGAGAACGTTCATAATGCCTACAGACTATACAGGCAGGCACGTAACATGCAGAACATTCTCAGGCAATATTGAAAAGTACCCACTAGCATGGGCATATATTGAAACACCTTTCCTCACTGGGAAAGTAAAGTGCGCTGCATTAACAAACCCAGTGTGTGATATAATAATTGGAAATTTACCAGAGGTGAATGATAAACCTCATGACGTAACATCTCTGTGTATTGATGATAGCATAACATCACCATCCAATGTCATCATTGATAATGTTACATCACCTAATGAATGTATGGTAGCTAATGTAGCACTAAGATCTCATGACATCATTGATAACATTGTTTCATCACCATCTGATATCATTGAATGTGTGAACACAGTAACCAGATCTACTGCTAGAGTGCAAGATGAAAGTAATCAAACTGAGGCTATACAAATGCTTAGCCCAGTATCACTACCTACTAACACCATGAAGGAAACGTTTGTAACAGCTCAAAAGGCTGACCCTTCATTATCAAAATATTTTAATCTGATCGGCCAAAAGCCAAAGGTAACCAAGAGTGCAAAATGGCATTTTGCTGTGAAAAAATGTTATCCTCACTAGGTATTATACCAGAGGTGACAACACAACAGAGCAAACTGTTTTGCCAACTAATTATCGTAAGCAAGCCTTACATCTTGCCCATGATATACCTCTTGCAGGGCATATGGCATACGCTAAGACCAGATCAAGATTATTAACACAGTTTCATTGGCCAAAATTTTGCAATGACATTAAACAATATTGCAGAAGTTGTGACATCTGCCAGAAACTGGTAAAAAAAGGTAAACACCCACAGGCAAAGTTACAAGTTACTGACTTAGCCAGTCGACCTTTTGAAAAACTATCTGTCGACATAGTGGGCCCTCTCAATCATACAGGGAATAAATATATTCTAACTGTCATTGATCAATGTAGCCGCTGGCCGGAAGCGATTCCGCTAAAGAACATAACTGCCAATGATATAATGGAAGTCTTCTTCCATATTTTCTCTCGGATAGGATTTCCAGACACTATCCAATCAGATAGGGGCACTCAGTTTATCGCCGCTTCTACCCAAGCTTTCACCAAAATGTTGGGAGTGAAGCAATGTTTCAATTCCCCGTACCATCCTCACTCTAGTGGAATTATAGAAAAGTTTAACGGCGATTTGAAGCACATGCTTGCAAAAGTCACGCAAGAGCACCCCAATAACTGGGATGTATATCTACCAGCTATTCTTTTTGCTTATCGCGAGGTACCACATTCTAGTACCGGTTTCTCTCCTTTTGAACTTATCTATGGTGCCAAACCACGTGGCCCATTGACTATTTATCATCAAATGTTAACTGACTCTACTCCAGTACTTAAACCCATATCATCATACGTATACGTTACATCATTGCGTGAAAGAATCATCAAATCTTGTATAATTGCAAAGAATGCACTAAAATTATCTGGTGCTACTTATAGACAGTATGCTGACAAAGGAAACAGGACAATAACGTTGACACCTGGACAGGACGTTCTTCTTCTATTACCTAGTGACCGACACTTATTGATTGATTCTTGGCAGGGACCTTTTAAAGTGACGAGACAAATTTCACCTGTAGACTACGAGATCCAAATAAGAGACAAACATAAAATATTTCACATAAATATGCTAAGACCATACTACAACAGAAACAACGAACAAGACGATACGACAGCTTGTACAGTGATAATAGATTATGAAGATGACGAGGCTAGTGACGAAATTCCAACACCTGCATTAGACACGACAAACCGCTTGAAGGAGATCAAAATCAACCCAAAGTTAACTCAAGCAGAAACAGACAGTTGCAAACAGCTAATACAACAGTACAACACCATCTTCTCTAACAACCCAGGACAAACAGAACTAGTACAGCATCACATCACACTCACGTCAAACACACCCATAAGATGCAGACCATACACCATTCCATTACATTACAAAGAACATTTACATCAGGAGATCATCAACTTAGAGAAAAATAACATCATAAGACGATCCCAATCAGACTTCTCATCTCCAATGGTCATTGTACGCAAAAAGAACAACACAATAAGACTCTGTATCGACTATCGAAAGCTCAATAAGATAACTCTTCTAGATCTGGAGCCAATGGCAAACTCTGGCGATCTACTGACAGAACTGACAGACGCTAAGTTCTTTACGAAGGTAGACATGACTAAAGGTTACTGGCAAATAGCGGTAGACGAACAGAGCAGACATCTGACAGCATTTGCCACACCTTGGGGACTGTACGAATGGTGCAAACTTCCATTTGGGCTAGTCAATGCCCCAGCCACATTTGTACGTATGACACGACTTCTTCTAGTAGATATACCTAACATAATTTGCTATATTGACGACATCTGTGTTCACACAGAGACGATGACAGAGCACATAAAGACATTAGAACAGACATTTGAACGCATTAGACAGCACGGACTGACGGTAAAGCCTGCAAAAGTAGACATAGCCTACCATGAAATATCCTTCTTGGGGTACAAAATATCCAATGGCTTTGTCACGACAGACGATAACATTGTGTCCAAGATACTAAAACTCTCACACCTCCGACTACGAAAAAGCAAGTCAGAAGTTTGTTAGGACTGATAAATTATTACCGGCAGTTCATTCCTGATTTTTCCGAACTAACCGAAGTATTTACTAACTTACTAACAAAAGATAAACCGGAGAAAATTGTAAGCAATGAATGCCTAAAATTTGCATTCCGTAAAGTATTATCTTGTTTTTCTGATAATAGCTTACACAATCCCATCCTGAAATTGCCCAATCTCCATTTACCTTTCAGATTGCGTACAGATGCGAGCTCCGTGGCGATTGGGCAGTCTTGTTGCAAGAGCACAATAACATCCTTCACCCCGTGTACTTCGTATCCAGGAAACTGAAACCCAGAGAACGGGCTTGGTCAATACCTCAGTTGGAAGCCCTAGCTTTAGTGGTGGGTATTACTAAATTGTCCAGATTCCTTCTAGGACGCCATTTCATTGTGGAATCTGACAGCAGTCCATTGCGATTTATAAATTCTGGTGTACCTTCAAACCAGATGGTAGCGCGCTGGTCTCTTAAGCTCCAAGATTACAGCTTCGAGGTTCGACATATCCCAGGCAGAACCAACACGATTGCCGATCTGTTGTCCCATTGTCCGACCGACCCAGTAAGCAATGTCTGAGTGCAGTGTGTAAAATACACTCAGATCAACACAGCCATCTATCAGTGAATAATTTTTCCATTCACAAAAGCTGTGTAATGTCTACAATGTGATAGGGGTTACTCCCAAAGTATATAATGTTCTTATTTTATTACTTAATGTAGTGATTGTAGTGTATAATTGTGTAGTGTGTGGTAGAAAGCGAACTTTATTAATTGTATATATTTCGTAACAAGAACAGTGCCACATTCGCTCAAAACTTACCGTAAGCGAACTATCCAATGTGACAGTGGCATCTCCGTGTGGAACTTTCCAGTGATATTTTAAATCCGGGTGTGAAAGTGTGAACTAAACATTGACAGCTACACCACTGCAGTCAAGCGAAATCCAGAAGGTTTTTACAATGAAACATCCAACACATGAACGAATAGAACATTGTACTTTCCGTAACTACAGCAGATCGGAACAAGTGTGTTCTACAAGTTTCAACATCAGCTATTTAGTGTTCATGTGTACTTCCGGATTAGTTAGAAATTTAGAGCAAAATTAGCAGACGACAAATAAAAGTTTAAAAAGCTATGACGATTCTAAAATTTTTAGGAATCAACAAAGTTGAATACACGAATTGTGTGTTTATATATTTATGTAGTGTAATCTTAGAATCATATCTTGATTAATGTATTCATACTACCGACTTTTTCTCGTTAGGATGAAGAAACGTCAAGTGATGACGCTAAGAAATAGAATAATTATTGTAAAATATTATATGTCATAAATGTTGAAATTATTCCCCTTTCATTTATGTGCTATTACATCAGTACACAAAGGGCCATAATTTGAAATGTATACTGTAATGTGTTGTATAAAAATAGCCATGTTGTTGCCAGATTGTTAACACACCAGGTAGACATCTACTGGGCATGGCAGAGTGTTGCCGACATTGCAGACCAACACAACAGCTCCTGGCCAAATGAGGTCAGGGGTTGAGCGTTTAATGCGACTTTTATAAAGCCGTATTTCGGTCTAGCCAGATGGTTTTTGTTTCAAGAACCATACTATTACGTTTTTTTTGGAGGCTGCGAGGTAGATGCGTGAAGCTGGTACTACCGATCTGACTGGGTCAATAATGCAATTGAGGTAATCAGCCATCGAGATGATGAAACCTGACAAGTGTTAAAGGTTGAACACCACATGTCGTTGAATACAACTTCCATTTCTTATATGTTTCTATGGCAGATGTGTTTGTCTATGTATTATGATACCAATGTATATAACAACAGAAGGGTTGACTCTGACAAGGTTAAAATATTAACCCAGTGTGTACATATATTATACATGAAAGATGACATCTTTCATGAAGTTGCCGGGGGAGCGTGTCAGAGTCTACCGTAGTGCAGTGATTCAGTGACATCGTTACGCCCGCCAGGTGACTTAGTCCCCAGCAGGGATGCCGTAACTTCGTTACGCCGCCAGGCGAGTAGTAGTTACCTGCCTGCAAGGTTGCTGGCTGACGAGACGACCAGCGGTCAGGCAAGGACGCACGCATGCCTCGTGAAGCCACTTCAGGTGGGGAGGCAAGTTGCGAGCTATAGAAAGACAGCTCTGGGACGTCGACTGGACCGGACGCATGATGAGAGAAAGGCGTTGTGTGGTTTCTGTGCCTGAAAGTCGAGTGTCTGGACATCTTGAGAGATAGACTATGAGCTGTATTGTGGATGTAAGTGTATTGAAGTATCAAGTATATCTTGTTGTGATCATCGTACTGTATATGATCTGTAAATAAATCCATTGAACATTGTGTCGTTGAGTCTTGAGTCAAATCACGTTGTACTTGTACTGTCTCACATGTGTTAGGTTAGCGAGCCAAGTTTAAGACCCTGACACCCTGGTTCATTGTTGGCAGTCAATTGCATTAACCATCGTGGCTCTTAAAGTAGACACAGGGCAAATCATAGGGAATTACAGACGTGGGTTTTTAGAAGCACAACTGTTTAGAATCTGACTGGAAACTAAGATAAAAGCCAATGATAGTTCAATGGAAGATACTGTTGTATGGTTGTAAAAGGTTAAACCTTCACGTATACTAGATCATAACATCATGAAATGGGATGAACAGTGTCTTATTTGACCACCTCACCATCCCAGAACATAAGGCTAGGTTTCTTCTCATCGCATCGTGTTCTCTTGAACCTTGCGTGTTAAAGTGAAGAAAAAACAGCGGGAGAGTCCCCATTTATCCATCCATCATCATGTGCCAGGCCGATAAGCGTGGGCGGTCACGTTTTGCCATCTTACTCGATCACCAGAGTCGTGGATCAGCTCCGTGTTTCTGTCTCGACAATGCCACGTGGCCAAGCCATCCAGGTATTTACTTCTCGGTCTTCGCCTTGGTCTCTTCCCTTCGATCTTGCCATTTGTCACCGAGATCTCTAAGTCATTTTTACACATAACATGCCCAAAAAATGTTGACTGACTATGTCTAATGACTCTAATCCGTTTACGATCTTCATTTGTTTCTTAAAGAACCTTTTCATTGGTTTTTCTGTCTGTCCATGGTATTCTTTGCATTTTCCTCAGAAAAATCATTTCTACAGCCATCATATGTTTTTCAGCTTTTCTGCTCATTGTCCACGCTTCACATCAATACAGATATACAGTTTCTATGTAGCACTTCAACATTCTTTTTCCTGTTTCAATTGATATCTTTTTATTGGTCAGTATGTTTTTCATCATGCAAAAGGCTACCTTCGCCATGGCAATTCTTGTTCTAATCTCTTCAGGGCATCTCCCATAAGATGTTATGACTATTCTGAGATAGTTGTACCGATTCACTTGTTTAAGAATATGCCCATTTACTTTTATATTACATTGTGGTATGTTTTCCTTCCTAGTGACGACCATAATCTGTGTCTTCTTACAACGCAATTCTAATCCTAGTTGTTTAATATGTGCAACAACACTAAATTTTGCGTTCAATTACTGTTCTCAATATGTACTTAGCATTTACTGGTACTAACATCATATTTGATTTCTTCAGTGTCTCTTTTACTTTATTTAGCTATCTCTTCTTGGGTCACCCACTCGCCGTGTATCCTTATATTCTTATGTTGAATGCTCTATCCACTGGTTTATCTTGTTCCGCTCTAGTTAAATGTCGAAACCATGTAATTCTTCGATGTTCTATGAAGTTAGTAATCGCTGGTATCCCTACACCTATTCTTAGTTTCTCTTTTGTCTCTATCTCTTCTTGTTGTTTAAATTACATTTCTGATACATTTCATGTTGTACGCCTGACTTTAGTATTGGTACTTTTATTCACCTATCCTCCAGTTTCCAAAGAACCACACTGGCATAGAAATTAGTGATGTGTAGCTAGGGCTGCCAGATACGTGGGCGCCAAAACGAGGACCAAAATAAAAACGACGACCAAAAAAGAGGACAAAGAAGGACATATTGAATGTTTCATTTGAATCGTTCCAGATTAAACCCACAATCAGTACAATTTTATTACAATTGCTGCCAATAAATATATCTTACTCTTAGTGAATTGACCAAGAAACAATAATGTTAAAAAATAAATATAAATTCAATGGAGGCCTTTTTTCAAAATGCTAAAATGCATTATTTAAACAGCCGATCGTACAATTATTACCTTATAATCTTTATTTACACAACATATTTCTCGGAGGAGCCAACTTTTCGTAGAACCAAAATGTTGACCTATCGCCCTTGACTTAGGGACGTAAATTACAAGTACCTCTGAAGTCGGAGTGGGTTGGCTTGATGGCGAGGGACACTGTTAATAGAAGCTAATCCACACGCAAAATTAAGTCCATCACTACTACAATTAGTGTTATGGACTACGCTTGAGTTCAAAGCGATCGAGTGCAAAACAACAACAACAACAACAACAACAACAACACACACACACAACACACACACACACACACACACACACACACACACACACACACACACAACCTGGATTTAGGAAAAACAAAGGATGCACAGATAGCATCTTTACTCTTAGACATCTGATAGGAAAATCTCTACCTAGCATTTGTAAACCAAGAAAAGGTATTTGATAGAGTAGATGGGAAACACGCTGTGGGAAATCGCTACAAGATATGGAGTGAGCACACATTTAACAAATGTATGCAGAAGCGTATGTTAACAACAGTGAATGCGCGGTAAGAACAAACGGAAGACACCCAGAACCCTTCACAGTAAGGTCTAGAGTACGACAAGATTGTGTCCTGTCCCCACTCTTGTTCATAACCTATATAGACATCATATGTAAAGAAACCAGCCAAACAGAGACAGCAACAACACCTCATTCAGAACAGAACACCGAAGAAGAACAATTAAAGAACTCCTATTTGCGGACAATCAAGCATTAATTGCAGAAGCAGAATTACAAGTCCACATAAATAGTCTACTCTAAACGAAGTGTGTAAGGAACACAACATGAACATTAGCATCGGTAAAAGAGATGACTATAACCAAAGAAGGAAAAACACCCTCTGAAAAAAAGTAAACAGCTTCATGTACTTAGAAAGTATATCATCATATGGCTAATCAGAAGATGAGATCGAGAATAGATGTAATAAGGCAAACCAACTGGCACGAAGAATGGCACGATTATTAAAAAATAATCATGTATCAGTTAAATAGAAATTGTAGTTGCATGTCCTCCACAAGACGTAGCAGTCGACCCCAGCATTTTGGCTGTTCGTTATTCTGGGGGCAAGGTTTACGTTCAGTAGTTTGCCGTTGCTTTCTGTACGACCGGGACCTATACCCCATGTATCAATAGATACTTTAATAAAAGCACTGAGTAACATAATGTTTCTATCAACTCTAGGCTACCAATACAAAATGAGATTCCTAAGAAGAATACTCATTGTATCAAGAAAAGAGAAACTCAGAAGTAATGAAATGTAGACTAAAGTGGGGGTGGGCGGAGGGGGGGGGGATAATAGCGGTGCTCATTAGACAATTGCAAGTTAAATGTTTCAGCCACATAAATAGTCTACTAGTTACCAGTATACCACGACAAGCAATGATGTACAGACCAAATAGAACCAGAAGAAAAGACCGACCATGTAAACGATGGATAGAGTGAATAACAGAATCCATTGGAATCTCGATTTATATAGTGCAAACAATGATAATGGGACGCAAGAAATGGATGAGGACGACATCTTAAAACTCATGGAAATAAGAAGAAATAACAAAGAAAAATATGAAGAGATTCACAGGAAAATTATGATGCTATGCAAAGAGGAAAAAGAAACATGGCTTGAGGATAATTTCAAGGAAATTGAAAACCAACACAACACCCGGAATACCAAATTAATGCACACAAGAATTAATGAATCACTAACAAAAGAACACGCACATAAACGGTTTGCCTATAAACCAAAGATGGCAAAATCGTAATAGAAAAGGATTAGATTTTACATGCGTGTTCAGATTATGTGAAAGACCTTTATGGTGATACAAGAGAAGAACAATATGATCATCGGAATAATAATGAAGGACCATCAGTTTTGAAGATGGAAGTTCAGAATGCTCTTAACCACATGAAAACTGGCAAGACCCCGGGTAAGGTAACATCACAACAGATATGATCAATGCTTTAGAAGATTATGAAATAGACCAAGTCGCCAGACTGCTGAACGCAATATATGATACATGAGATATACCTCCTGAATTATATAATTCTATATTTATTGCAATCCCGAAGAAATCAGGAGCCTTGAATTGTGATCACCATCAAACAATTAGAATAATCAGCCACATCACGAAAAGTTTGCTGAGAATTATCATGCAAAGAGCTAGGAAGAAAATACAACCCGAAATAGGAGAAGAACAATCTGGGTTTGTAGAAGGCAAGGGTACAGTAAATGATGTGTACATACCGAGAACAGTAAGTGAACGTTCTATTGAAGTAAACAAAGATCTACACCTTTGCTTTATTGACCACACAAAGGCTTTCGATAAGTGAATCACATTGACATGATATGGATACTTGAAAATCTACAAATTGATGGAAAATACCTTAGGCTTGTAAAAAACAAATATGGGAAACAATAAGCTGCCATAAGAATTGATAATAATGTATATAAATATCATCCTATTAAAAATAGGTCAGAGACAGGGATGTGTATTGTCTCCAGATCTTTTTTTCCCTGTACAGTGAAAATATTTTCAGAAATATAGAAGATATGGAAGGAGTCTACATTGGGGGACGATGCATCAATAACATTAGATATGCAGAACGTAAACTGGTTAGAGATATTAGACGTAGACAGTCAAAAAGATTTTTGGGGGCATGTTATGAGAAGAAATGAAGATCGAAGGGAACAGACCAAGGGGAAGACCAAGAATTAAATACCTGGATGGCTTGGCCACATGGCATGGTAGAGACAGAAACACGGAGCTGATCCACGACTCTGGTGATCGAGTGAGATGGCAGAACATTACCGCCCACGCATACCGGCATGGTACATGATGGATGGATCGACCAGCAACAAGACCAGAGAAAAACATAAAATTATTATCTTTTCCCTGCAATGCTTCGCTGCAAAAGCACTAGGACTAAAGAAGAAGTACAGGAATTACCTGAGGAAACAATAGGCAGAATTGTATGCAGCATAAGTGTAGACGTGTCTACAATAATTATGCTATGTGAACAACCTGTATTCCTATATTCAAAATCCACTGAGGAAAACTGTTCACATATGTATCCATCCAGAGTGTTATGACATGTTCACATATGTATCCATCCAGAGTGTTATGACACTGTTTTAAATAATCCTCATCAGCTACAATCACTAGAGACATCACATACAGAGCTAGATGATATTTAAATTTATAGATGATTTATATATGAACATTTAATATTGGTTATTCTCTAAAAGAAATGTTTATTTTAGAGAGTCTTTCACTATTTAGCTACCTATGTTTTAATTATATACATTCAATCTTTGGACCCATTAGGGATACACAAAGTGGAGAGTGGAAAAGAAGAAGTAACAAAGACATTTATGATCTGTTTAAGTCCCCGCTAATCACTGGTATCATGAAGGCTAATAGACTACAATGGCTGGGGCATATAGAAAGAATGGAAGATAATAGGGAAACAAAACTCGCTTACACTCAGGAAATAAATGACCGTAGACCCCGAGGTAGACCAAGAAGGCGGTGGAGAGATAATACATGTACAGACCTGCAAGCACTTGGAATCAACGACTGGCAAGAGAAGGTCCACCAGAGAGACGAATGGAGACGGATTGTATTTGCAGCAAAGAACCTCAATGGCTCGGAACGCTGAAGAAGAAGAAGAAGATACATTCAATCACCAATGACTTGGAGAAGAAAGTAACAAACTGCTTACATTTACTTTGAGATAAAAAGTTGTATTTTTCCTAATAAGTTTTATGTACAACAAAAATAACCCACCACTAATTTGTATCTACAGATGTGAAGGCTCATTTTCCCAAAAGTCATGCTGAAAAAGCAAAAACGACCGTTACGGGGTAACAATAACTTCATTAGTGGCACCTCTTATAGGTTAAATAACATTATAGTAAACAGTGAACAGCATCCTTAATAACCCATTTTTCTGCAAGCATATTCTTAGCGTAGTTGACAGGGAGCTATGCTAATAATGTCATGAGCATGGTCGGCGAGAGCTGAATGCCTGAGTTCATCATCTGGCTAAGTGAGGGATATACTGGTCACCTATAGCCGTGGCTAACGGCATGCGAAAGCTGTTTTGTAAGCCCGTATACACAGCGGTGATGGCTTTTCGAAAAAAGGTATAGGCGCCGGTCGTTCAGAAAGCAATGGCAAACTACTGAACGTAAAAATGTGCCCAGGAATCATGAACAGCGAAAATGCTGGGGTTGACTGTTACGTCCTGTGAAGGACATGCAACTAAAAATTCCTCCGTACATTCAGATCTACACAATGTGATGGGCCTACCACACCACAGACCCGTAGCAGACTCGTGCTTTGGGACATATTTTTATTGTTACTATATGTTTTTTGCTCTTAGACAGCTTATAGAAAAATCAATCGAATTCAATGAAGCACTCTACTTAGCCTTTGTCGACCAAGAAAAGGCATTTGATAGAGTAGATAAAAACAAGATGGGGGAAATCCTTAAACAATATGGAGTGAGTACACATCAAACAAACCTATGTAGAAGTTTATACAACAACAGTGAATGCATAGTGAGAGCAACTGGAGGACACTCAGAACCCTTCACCATACGATCTGGAGTACAACAAGGTTGTGTCCTGACCCCTCTCTTGTTCATAACATATATAGACAACATATGTAAAGAAACCAGCCAAGCAGAGACAGCAAGAATACCGTATGACGAGAACACAGAAGAAGATGCATCTGCAAATCTAACCATTAGAGAACTCCTGTTTGCGGACGACCAAGCACTAATAGCAAAATCAGAAGCTGAATTACAAGACCACATGAATAGTCTAAACGAAATGTGCAGGGAACATAACATGAAAATTAGCACAAGCAAAACAGAGGTAATGACTATAACTAAAGAAGAACAAACAACAACAATTCACCTAAACGAACATCCCTTGAAACAAGTAAAGAGTTTCAAGTACCTAGGAAGTATAATATCATCAAATGGCAGATCAGAAGACGAGATCGAAAATAGGTGCAATAAGGCAAATCAACTCATTGGACCTCCCGTGTGTTGCCGGGACCCATAAGGGAAGCAAAGAATAGCAACACTGCAGCCAACCACGCATGTCGTAAGAGGCGACTAAGGAGGCTTGATGGTTCCGTCGCCCTGCTACTGAGTGAGTGCGTGGCGCGACACTGTGAGCTGTGAGTTTCGTGTGAAGTGCTTTTGAATTTGCCCGAGGTTTTTTGGAACGTGACTGCATGTTCGGAGTGATGGCAGATGGCTATGTCCCAGAGTTGACCGGTTTTTGCCTTATGCAGAAATGCGTGGCTGCTGGGCTTCTGGTTGACTGCCACTGCCATCCACGATGAACTGTATTTCGTGGACTGTGTGGGTGAACATCTAGGAAACATCCAGATGGGAAAATGGCTGCAGATTCCATCAGAAATGAACTTGGTGTTTTGTGGGGGACTGTTGTGTTGTTTGTCGAGACTCCTGTCTTTTCCACTTTTCACATTGGGCGGTGGGGAGCGTTTTGTATGATATTCACTGGCACAGGAACGGAGCATAATGGGGACGACCCGTTGCTGTGAAGTTGGAACTGCGACTAACTAACTAACTAACTAACTCATTGGACAAATGGCACCAATACTAAAGAACAAACATGTATCAATAACTACTAAGAAAGCACTTTACAACACAATCCTCCTACCAACTCTATGCTACCAATGCCAAACATGGACAATGACAGAAAAAGAGAAAAGAAAAATCACAACAACAGAAATGAGGTTCCTGAGAAGAATACTCAACGTATCAAGAAGAGATGAGATCAGAAATGAAGAAATCAGGACTACAGTGGGGGTTAAAGCAGCACTATATTTTATTAGAAAGCAGCAAGTCAAATGGTTTGGCCATGCAAGTAGGTTACTAGTCAACAGCATACCACAACAGGCAATGATGTACAAGCCAGATGGAAACAGAGGAAGAGGCCGACCACGTAAACGTTGGATGGAGGGAATAGCAGAGTCCATGGGAATATCGATATATGAAGCAATAATCGGGCACTCTCACGATGTTTATACTTCACCTCGATACCGCAAGGTACAAGAGGAACATGATGAGATGAGATGAGACTATATGCTTATGGTGTAATTGATTTAGTTCATTATCTACTTGTATATTTCAATGTTTTTTTCTGCAAACAGATAGAAAGTACAAACATAGAAAGTCATTACAGTAGTGTCTCAAACAACTGCGAGCCCACATGGCAGAAATTCTACTGTGCTGGAATGCACAAGACCAGTTAGTTACGGAATACAGTGGGCATAGCTCCTGACACAAACTAACCAACGGTCAAGTGTTAATTCCTCTATTCGTCGTGTGCAGAATTCAAGGAAACAATTAATTAATGAACAAAAAATTAATATCTCTACTTATAACTGGCTTGAATAAAGTGCCATCACTGTATCAGCTATACATATTTATTTTTCATGTTTGAATACTTGAAGAAATTTCATCAAATCGGCTGCAGTTCTTAGGATCTTAGGTTCTATCATACATGATGATGCATCTATAGCAGTAATAAATGCAATCTGTGCACACACACAGCTACAGGACATCTCTGAAAACCAAGATCAAATTATGGCATCCATCGGTCACCTCTGTATACTGATGAATAATAGAAATGTGATTATTCAGACACATCCTAGGAACACGATTTATTTAGTCTAAAATGCCAGTACATAGAATACCATTAGATAGTGATTTGGGTCATACAAACCTATCAAATACATGCAAACACAGACAATTTCAGCAGTACACACATGTCACAAGATCAGCTCATGGATTGTCCATCAGTAGACTTACTGTGACATTACCAGGAACAAGTAGAATAGCAAGGCCAAAAATATTCTGCACACATAGCATTAATAAATATTAAATTCACAAACAAAATCGTGCAGACACTGAAAGAAATGACAATAGGCAGACACATTGCAAAGTGCATTGTGGACTGGGATGGTTCCAATAATGGTATTTCAGTAACAGACTTCCCGTGTCTCATTGCGTGACCTACTCTAGATTACCATCATTTGTTGTATAATAGTCAAAAGTTGTCTATTTACTCTAATGTCTTTAAGAATGTGTTCATGTAATCTTTTTTCAGCGTAGCTCATTCTTTGTATCCTCTGACAACACTACATCTCAAAATCTTCTAAGTACTTTTCATTTCTTTTCCATACAGACCGTGTTCCGTGCCACATTGCATTCAGCTCCAAATACTTAAAAAAATGACTGTAAAGATCCCCTTTTCATGCCATGAGAACATGTTGGTATATTGTAACAGCCATATATATTTACACAAATGGACGCTGAATGGATGGTGTGGTTATATCATGCCAGCCATTTTTACTTCCTATGTAATTTTCAGGTACCAGTTTAGTACGGGTTGACTTGGATCCAGGTCACCGAAACATCCCCGCCTCAAAGAAGATTCAAACACATATTCCCCGCATATTGGGATAAGAGATACATTTCAAAGGACGTATTACATCATGAAGCGGGAAACTTCTGTACTAGGTCAATGGGCTTTTCCTCAATATTAGTATTAGTGCTCTGGGTTTGTTTGGCAGTTACCACCACCTTTTGTATTGGTTCAACCGTGGAGGTCATAGCAGTAACAAAGGCAACAGTATGGCTGGAGACACAGATTTTCACTCATTCATGTTTTCTCAGCAAGTCCATAAGTATGCTAAGGACGATCAAGATGGGCTTGGCCAGAAGGCAATGGCTTGAATCTCCGAGGAGTTAAAGATCTCATTTTTGTGGTAGGGCCCGTGGGCGTAAGAGGAAACGGACGAGCAGATAAACTTGCGGGCACGACGTCTGCGGGGAGTCGATCAGCAATGGAGCAAGCTGACATCCTGAAGGCCCATAGGAAGGCAGGACAAGTAAATGACTCATGGGATGGATGTCATTCTGCAAATGTGACCAGACCACAAAACCAACACGTCAAGCTAGACTAGAGCGCCATACTGGAAGCCACAGAAGAATAGTCGCCCAACATAGAACTGGTGTCGTCAGTCGCTATAGACTGAGGGAAATACTCAATACGAGATCTAAGCATTTCTAGACTTATATTTCAATATGGAATGAGGATGATGTGTTGACTAACTTACTAACTTTGTCTTGCTAACACATGTGACATAACATTCATAGAAGTTTAAATAACTTGTAAACATAAGGCAGCCACTAATGTACAATGACATTAACAGTGACAAATGTGCAACATATGGAGGTCAGCAGGGCTGAATGGATAAGAGCACTCGTAATTAAGCATCAAGTGTGTTGATGCAACCCCTACACTTGACGGTTGGACTAAAATGTTGACTTCTGGTCCTAAACTTGGGGGAGTAAATTACAAGTACCTCTGAAGTCGGAGTGGGTTAGCCTAACGGTGTAGGACAGTGGTAATATGAATGCTAAGCCACGCGCAAAAATAGCTGTCCATTTCACTAGGAGTAGCAGCACGTGTATGGACTACGTGTGAGCCTAAAGCTAAAGAACAAAATCATATATACATCTAACATATATATTTTATTCTGTTCTGGCTGGTTCAAAATATCCCCAAGAGATATACTCTTTAAAACGTAAAATAAGTAAAGGACCCTTTTAAACGCCTTAAAGGTATTGGTAATTAGTAAAGGTACTTCCGGTACAATGGCGACAAAATGACGCTTACTTTTCGGGGGGACTCTATTTAGTGTTTTCCTTTGGATTTCGTGTGATTTCCTATGGATTTCCCGTGAATAGTGTTTTCCTGTGGATTATGTGATGTTATTTTGTGTTCTTTTATTGGAAGTTTTCAAAAGAAGCCACGGAAGGCAGGTGGTGGATGCAGGGATGGATTAACCATTAGGCAAACAATGTTTGGGGGGCACCACAAGTCCTCAAGAAAAATGTGTATATTGTCCCGGTAGCGTAATTGCATGGCATAAGCAAATCGCAAATGTAATATTGAATCGCACATTATTTATATATACATACCCTGTGCTGCCCATTCACTAAATCTGGTAGGCAGAAATGCCGTTGACTCTTGTTTAGAGGCAGTAAACTTCTTCCATACAGTGCAACTGATCTATACTTTTTTCTCAGCTTCAACCAAAAGATGGAAGATTCTGAAAGGATGCCTTGTGAATGAAAAGCTGGTAAAGTCCCTTTCCGATACTAGATGGGAAGCACATGCTGTTGCAACTGAAGCCATTCTAATGTCTCATCCTCAGATTATAGAAGCGTTAGAATGTTTACAAGAAGACCAGTCACAGAAGGGGGACACCAGAAGAGAAGCAGAAAACATTGCAAAGAAGATGCAAGGATTAGAATTTGCTTTCATGTTTGTCTTTTGGGAAGAAGATTTACAACATTTTCACAGGGTCAGTCAAGCTCTACAAAATTAGCACGTGAACTTGAAAACGTGTGCTAATTTGAATTCTTCACTAGCAGATCACTTGCATGAATCTAGGAATGAATTTGAAAGATTTGAAGAAGCTGCAAAAGAAATAACACCAGGTGTGGAGTATAAGTCAACTTTGACCCGTAATCGTAAACGAAAGACAGTGGTCATTGATGGTGATGTCCCTGAGGTATCTCAGAATGCCAGACACAAATTTCGTATATCTGCTTTCTACACCATTGTTGACAAACTTGAGACAGAGATGAGTAGACGAGGACAGGTATATAATGATCTAGCAGTTCGATTTTCTTGTTTGGTCGATGTACCACAATCATCTCAGTGTTGTGAAGGACTAATAAATGCTTATCCTGAAGATCTGAACAATAATTTATATACTGAACTACAACAGTTCCACTCATATATTCGCCACAAGTTTCGTGCATCAAAATCTGACAACAACACGTTCAGTCATGAAGAACTCTACAAAGTAATAGTTAGAGACAACATCGAGTGTGCTTTTCCAAATGTAGAAATCGCCTTGCGGATATTTTTAACATTAATGGTTACGAACTGTTCAACTGAGCGCTCTTTTTCTCAGTTGAAACGTACAAAAAAATCCAAGTAGATCGACAATGAAACAAGAAAGGCTTGATTCCTTATCTTTGCTGGTGATTGAGGCAGACTTGTTGCGCAAAATTAACTTTGATGATGTACTCAAAAACTTTGCCAGAAGTAAATCTAGAAAAAAGAACTTTAAAATGTAAATGTGTGCTCTCTCTGACTTTCTTATCTATCAAAAACGTTACAGTATTTTTGTCTACTATTATTACAAAATTAATTAGCTATTAATTTTAATACAGAAATACCTTATTGTAGGTTTTATATGAGTGATAGTAGTACAAACATATGTGTTTACATTTCACAACTGTTTTTATTTGTTAGTTTTTTGCATAATATTGAACATACCAGCAGTCAGTGGAGGATCGGGGGCCCGGGGCAGTAGGGGGCACCCATGTGGGTTTGTGCCTAGGGCACCAAGATGGCTTAATCCGGCCCTGGGTGGATGAAATTTTGAGGGTAGCCGACGGATATTTGTTGGTCATGGTTTCGAGTTTCACGACGGCAGGCAGAGGAACTCTTCTTGAGTCAATGGCTGCGGTCTCCGACCAGTACGGTCACTGCCATAGAGGAAAGCAACGGCAAACTACCTCTTTAAAAGTGCCTAGTACATCATGATTCGCTTAAAGACTGATCATCGCAAGACAAGGACAGACACGTTAAAATTAGCAACATGGAACGTTTGGACGTTAAACGACGACGAAAAATTAGAGAACATAAAACAAGAAATTGAAAGGGAAAAAATTAATATATTAGGTATGTGCGAAACGAGATGGACAGGAGCAGGCATCAAGATAGATGAAGATTTCAAGATTATTTATTCTGGAGGTGAAGATCGTTACATGGGAGTGGCAATTATTTTGGACCGGAAAACATCAAAATCTGTTCATGGATATTGGGCCGTGTCGGACAGAGTTCTACTAGTTAAATTAAGTGGCAGACCTTTTAGCATAAATATTATTCAAGTATATGCCCCAACAGGAGAATCCAGTGAAGATAGTGAAGAAGAATTTTATAATGACATAGAGTCTGCCTTAAAGAAATGTAAAAATTCAGACATAAACATCATAATAGGGGACTTCAATGCAAAAGTAGGAAATCAAGGGGATAGATACACAGTAGGAAACTATGGTTTAGGAGAGAGAAATGAAAGAGGATACAGACTCGTAGAGTGGGCAAAAGAACAGGAAATGATTGTAGGAAACACCTGGTTTAAGCAACACCCTAGAAGATTATGGACATGGAGGAGTCCTGATAGCAGGATTAGAAACCAGATTGACTACATTCTCATTAGCAGAAGATATAGAAACGCGCTAACAGTAGCAAAAACAGTTCCCAGTGCTGATTGTTATAGTGACCACAGATTACTCACAGGAACATTGAGGTTAAAGTTGAACAAAGTCAAGTATATAACAGGAAACACTAAATATGATTTGTGTACATTGAGTAATGACAAGGAAATACAAAACAAATTCAACATCGAAGTAAAGAACAGATTTGAAATACTGTCTGATCTAGAGATAGTATTCCAGGATGTGGATGATCAATGAGAAAAGTTGAAGAATTCAATCAATGTGGCTGCAGAAACAACTATTCCAAAATTAAAGAAGGTGGGTCGTAAGAAATGGATGACTGAAGAAATTTTACACCTCACGGAAACAAGAAGACTCAACAAAAATAGTAAGAAATGGATGACTGAAGAAATTTTACACCTCACGGAAACAAGAAGACTCAACAAAAATAATTCTGTCAAATATGAAGAAATTCATAGACAAGTCAGAATATTATGTAAGGAGGCAAAAGAAGCATGGCTTGAGGAAAAGTGCTTAGAAATTGAAAACCAACACAACAGTCAAAATACCAAATTAGTGCACAAAATAATTCAGGAACTTACTTAATAAAATAACAAGTACATCAACAGGGTGTCTAAAAACTAAAGATGGCAAAATCATAATAGAAAAAAACCAGATTCTACATGTATGGACAGATTATGTGAAACAACTTTATGAAGATAACAGAGACGAACAGTATGATATTAGATTTAATAATGAAGGACCGCCAATTTTGGAGATGGAGGTTCGAAATGTTCTTAAGCATATGAAAGCTGGCAAGGCCCCCGGTGCAGATAACATCACAACAGAAATGATTAAAGCTTTAGAAGAATTTGGACTAGAGCAAGTCACCAGACTGCTGAACACATTATATGATACTGGAGATATACCACCTGAATTATGTAACTCTGTATTTATTGCAATCCCAAAGAAATCAGGAACCTTGGAATGTGATCAACATAGAATAATTAGTATAATGAGTCACATCACAAAGATTTTGCTAAGAATTATCATGCAAAGAGTGAGGAAGAAGATACAACCTGAAATAGGGGAAGCACAATGTGGGTTTGTAGAATGTACATGCTGTGTATATGCTGCGAACAGTTTTTGAACGTGCTATAGAAGTAAACAAGGATATACATCTTTGCTTTATTGACTATACAAAGGCTTTTGATAGAGTTAGACATGTCAACATAATGGATATGCTTACAGATCTACAAATTGATGGGAAAGACATTAGACTTATAAAAAACATATATTGGAAACAACAAGCTGCAATAAGGATTGATAATGAAGTGGGACAGTATCAGCCAATTAAGAGAGGTGTTAGGCAGGGATGTGTGATGTCTCCAGATCTTTTTTCCCTATACAGTGAAAATATTTTCAGAAGTGTAGAGGATATAAATGGAATCAGCATTGGAGGACGAAACATCAATACCATCAGATATGCAGATGATACAGTATTAATTGCAGACAATGCGCAGGACCTACAACAATTAGTAGATGCGGTTGTTGTACACAGTGAGCAACTGGGGTTAGAATTAAATTGTAAAAAGACTCAGGTTATGGTCGTCACTGGGAAGAAAGAAGTGCCACAATGTAATATACAAGTAAATGGACATTTTCTTCAACAAGTGAATCGGTACAATTATCTTGGAACAGTCATAACATCTGATGGGAGATGCCTTGAAGAGATTCGAACAAGGATCGCCATGGCGAAAGTAGCCTTTAGCAAGATGAAAAACATTCTGACCAATAAAAAGATGTCAATTGAAACGAGAACAAGAGTGTTGAGGGGATACATAGAGCCTGTTCTTTTGTATGGATGTGAAACTTGGACAATGAGCAGTCAAGCTGAAAAACATCTGATGGCTGCAGAAATGTGGTTTCTGAGGAAAATGCAAAGAATACCATGGACAGATAGAAAAACCAATGACCAAGTACTACAGGAGACAAATGAACATCGTAAACTAATTAGAGAAATTAGACGTAGACAGTCAAAAATTTTTGGACATGTTATGAGAAGAAATGGATTGGAGAACTTGGTGACAACTGGCAAGATCGAAGGGAACAGACCCAGAGGAAGACCGAGAGGAAAATACCTGGATGGCTTGGCCACATGGTATGGACGAGACAGGAACACTGAGCTGATCCACGACACTGGTGATCGAGTGAAATGGCGAGTCATGACCGCCCATGCTTTCCGGCATGGCACATGATTGATTGATTGAAAGGTATTGGCATACAGTGCTAGGCTCGTGTTTTATAGACCAACCAGAGCTGTTTGGGAGATGTGGGTAGAACCGGGTGTTTGTAAAGTCTCACTACACTTTGTATATAGAACAAATTTGAAAAATGGAGTACATGTCATCATAAAATATGCTCAGCATTCATTAAATTAGTTACAATAGTCACTGCTATGGTATAACGCTGTTTTGGGGAACCTGGAAAGTACCAATGAAGTATTCATTATAACAGGCGTCGGAAATGTCCACCACGGGCTTCAAGACATGACTCGTCATATTGTCAAATACTATCTGCAACCTTTCTTTTGTTATTTCTTGAATGGTACTTCTGATTGCTTCTTTCTGGTCCTAAATTGTGTGTAAATTATTTTTGTAAATATTTCCTTTCGAGAAACCCCATAGATAATAATATAATGGAGATAGATCTGGATAACGAGCAGGCCAAATTCCAACTGATATTATGCGATTTGCGAAAATGTCTTCCAAAAACTCCAATCATGCTCTAGCTGTGTATGCACTTGTACGACCTTGCTGGAACCAATTTTCTTAAATTTTAAGTTCATTCAGCTGTTCTAAAAATTAAACAAAAGGGTCCCAGAATGTAAGTACGGTACCGATCAGCATGTATAGTGTTCTTGAAGAAAATTGGTCCAATAATACGTTTTCTACTGACGGCACACCATACCCCAATTTTACTTTTCTCAACGTGTAGAGGCGCTTCATGAAATGCATTGGGATTAAAAGTGCTCCAAATATGATTATTTTGGCTATTAACGTATCCAGATTGATGAAACCATGCCTCATCAGATAAGGATGTAACATCGAGAATTGACTAGTCTTCTTTAGTTAAAAAATGCTTGAAACCACGTGGAGTAGTTGACGCTGGACTGATTATCGCACTCTTTTAGTTAAGACACAACAGAAATCCTGTATGGGTGAAACTTTAATCGTTGTTTACGAATTGTGTGCACTGTGCTCACTGATACATTTACATTTTCCTTATGGACTTGCTAGGACTTTCCAGGATTCTGTCTTGGATATCTAGACTTTTTCTTCAGACATAGCAAGTCTACCAGTTCGCGGAGCATCTTCAACATTTCTCGTAGCAAGAAACTTATTCAACACATTTTTAACCATTATGCGATAAGGAGGTTGTTTATCGGGAAATCTTGCTATAAATCTTTGAACAACCATCCATGTGTATCGACCGCCATTTCGAAACACCTGTTGAACACCACACAACAATTATTTCTTCCGTTGGTAACACCATTCTGTTTGGAGTGCAAAGAATTACTCCAGCAGACGACTGCCATTCGTTGCATATTGCTTCACAATGGACTGTGGGGCACATTTTTTATGACATTATGTACTTCATGTTTCAAATTTGTTCTACATACAAACTGTAGTAAGACTTTACAAACACCCGGTATAACCTTTTATTACGATATTCTAAGTCTACACATAGAAATGAACAGAACCTTGTTAAGTCAATTATGGTGGGAAAGACAATAGAAAAATACAAGAGGAAAACAATGAAGGAAGTGGGGGGGGGGGGGGGGGAGAGAGAAAAACATAACAGAATGTATCAGACTGCATAGCCACAGCAAGAGACGGAGTGTGGGGAAGGTCAACTGAAGCTGACCTTCAATATGAGGATGGTTACAGAGCGGATATTTCTTCTTTTCTTTTTTGCGCTCTCTCGCTTTGAACTCAAGCTTAGTCCATAAACATTATTTTTATAGCAGTGCTGAACTGAATTTTGCGTGTGGGTTAGCTTTGCCTATTAACAGTGTCCCTGACCATCAGGCGAACCCACTCCAACTTCAGGGGTACTTGTAATTTACTTCCTAAAGTCAAGGACGACAGGTCAACATTTTAGTCCAGCTGTCCGGTGGAGGGGATGAACCGCTAACCTCGGCATCAGCATACTAGATATTTAAGAACACCGTTCTTATCCATTCGGCCATGCGGACCTGCAGAGAGTGGATGTTATAAGTACAAACCTGATGATGTTATTCTGCTCCTTGACAATGAGTCCACACACGCAGGTGACATGCCAGCATGGCCAGGTTCTAACTTGAACTGTGAAGTCTCTGTCATCTACGGTGTATGCTGTATACTCTCCGACAGTGTAAAAGTGATAGCTATGTCTAGACACAATTATACAAATAGTTGTCACGTCATATGACTAAACATCAGCAACAAATGTTATTGACATTTGTTTAAATTTTGTACAAACACAAGTCAGTGACACTGTTTTGACAGCGACAAGTCAGAAGGACTAAAGAAAATGAAATATAAAATGATTGTAGAAAGTGTATGAATGGACCTCAGGTTGAATAATACAAAGATAGTATAGTAAAATACAACATCAAGCGTAAATATATAATTAAAGTCGATCGTGTTAATTCGAGGCAAGTACAGGAATTTACCTAGGTATATAGATAAAGAGGCTGGCGGAACTAGAACATTATATACAACAATAAGAAAGAAACAAACAGCTTTTTCGGTCATGTGATGAGAAGAGAGGCGCTGGAGAACATCGTGACAACTGGAAAGATCGAGGGGAAGAGAGGCAGAGGCAGATCATGAGAAATTATGCTGGATGGATTGCGACGGTGGCATGGAGGAATATCAACGACAGGGTTGATCCAGAAAACCAAGGACAGAGATCTGTGGAGAGTCATGAACGCCTACGCCAGCCAGCACGGTATTTGATGATGATATAGATAAAATCAGAATGGAGATGGATCACATAGATAAAGAGCAGACTATGACAAGAAAACACTGCATTTTATAAAATGAAGAAAACCGTATGAGATCAATCTCTCATTGGAGATTAGAAACATATTCGTGCATGTTACATAGAATTATTTGTTTGTGACTCTTGGAATATTATAGTCACCGAGTTAAATGATCCCTTGAGGCCTCAGTATTGTGCCTTTATAGTAGAAAGCTGTCATTTTCTGGCACAGCCAAAATCTGAATGTTTTGATGGAAGTTAAGATAGAAAAACAACTTATCTCAAACATCAGAAAGAGGCAATCGTCACTGTTTGTCCATGTGATAAGAAGAGAAAGTCTCAAACATGTTGCGACGTCTAGAAGGATTTACGGAACAAGATCTACAGGAAGACAGTAACAGAAGATTCTTGACAGCCTGTTCTGGATTCTGGCTGTTCATTCCGTCTCTTGATTTTACCTTCCCACAAACACTGCAGCCTAACTCTTGTTTGTCTGTCAGCCTTTGAAAATTATCTCGAGTATTTTTTTAATGAGAGCATCATGTCTTTTAGTGTGGCCAAAATATATGAATTGTTCTTTTATATTCCTTCTATTGGCTTTCTTTTCACTCCCAGCTTCTCTGTTAAATTAAAAATGATACCACAGTTTTTATATCAAAGCAAGCATTGTCTACAAATGAAATATAATTGTGTTAGTTAGTTGTACAGGACATTGCAATCAACCCCATCATATACTAGCTGTTTGTGCACTTCTAAGCAATCTTATTTTCAGTAGTTTGCCATTGCTTTATGAATGGCCGGTGATCTGGTATGTCAGTATTGCGAAACTGCTTGTACTACTCCCAAGCCACAGCAACCGCCAACTATGTACACAGCTTAAGTTGGCCTCCTATACATACAGGTCTAATTAGACACTAAATGGCTGTCATTCACTAAGAGGTTAAATGCAAGAATTCACAACTCACTTGTAATCAAATCCTATCATGTGGGGGTCACCTGTGGCGCTACAAGAATAACCACCCTTTATGGTGACTTTCACCTGAAACGTTGTAATTCTGTCATTAACAAAAATTTTATCACCATTGGTTAAATGGTAATTATTGTGTAATGACAATAATCCTACCTGGCTATCAGTTAATGTACCAAAAGATTTACAGTGGTGGCTATGGCATGTGGGCTTGATATCTACTCAAGCAATTTCACATTCTAACCTTTTCTTGTTCACACGTGCATGGACACACACACACATTTTTTCTTGGTATTCAGTCTACAGCACATTCAGAATGTCTATTTTCGGAGCTACTCACATGCAAGAACTTTGACTGAACTTCTATATGTCAGAGGGATCAAGCATAATCATCATCAAGTGCCATGCCAGTAAGTATGGGTGAACATGATTCGCCATCGTAAACGATCATCGGAGCCTTGAACCAGGTCTGTGTTCTTGTTATGATTATGCCATTTTACCAAGCCATCCAGGGCTTTATCCCTTTGTCTTTCGTTGCTCTTTTTTACATCAAGTTTGCCAGTTGTCACTAAATTTCCACGTTTTTTAAATCTCCTCATGATGTGCCAAATTTATTATTATTATGTATGCCTCTATGCCTAATTTTTCTGGAAGCCCAGACCAATTTATAAAATCTGACTCAATGAGAATTTGCACTCATGACCACTGGGCCGGAAGGCTAGAATCTGGCCACAATACAGAGGCAGCAGGAAAAGACGGAGAAAGGAAGACATAAGACAGACGGTAATCTAACACAGGGCAGTGCTTTCTATAGCCTTGTGCAAACATGGACATATTAGGGCATGCAGACTAACAAGCTAACAACAAGAGCTTTCGCCTCTGATTACAGTAAATTGTTCATCTCCAGTTGTTAAACAAGTTGTATACACAGTCCTAAAGTAAGGACAGAAAATCAGCAACAAGTTGAAAGAATCACAAGGCCACTGATCATGTGCACAGATAACGATTTCTGATCAACAGTAGTAGTAGTAGTAGTAGTAGTAGTAGTAGTAGTAGTAGTAGTAGTAGTAGTAGTAGTAGTAGTAGTAGTAGTAGTAGTAGTAGTAGTAGTAGTAGTAGTAGTAGTAGTAGTAGTAGTAGTAGTAGTAGTAGTAGTAGTAGTAGTAGTAGTAGTAGTAGTAGTAGTAGTAGTAGTAGTAGTAGTAGTAGTAGTAGTAGTAGTAGTAGTAGTAGTAGTAGTAGTAGTAGTAGTAGTAGTAGTAGTAGTAGTAGTAGTAGTAGTAGTAGTAGTAGTAGTAGTAGTAGTAGTAGTAGTAGTAGTAGTAGTAGTAGTAGTAGTAGTAGTAGTAGTAGTAGTAGTAGTAGTAGTAGTAGTAGTAGTAGTAGTAGTAGTAGTAGTAGTAGTAGTAGTAGTAGTAGTAGTAGTAGTAGTAGTAGTAGTAGTAGTAGTAGTAGTAGTAGTAGTAGTAGTAGTAGTAGTAGTAGTAGTAGTAGTAGTAGTAGTAGTAGTAGTAGTAGTAGTAGTAGTAGTAGTAGTAGTAGTAGTAGTAGTAGTAGTAGTAGTAGTAGTAGTAGTAGTAGTAGTAGTAGTAGTAGTAGTAGTAGTAGTAGTAGTAGTAGTAGTAGTAGTAGTAGTAGTAGTAGTAGTAGTAGTAGTAGTAGTAGTAGTAGTAGTAGTAGTAGTAGTAGTAGTAGTAGTAGTAGTAGTAGTAGTAGTAGTAGTAGTAGTAGTAGTAGTAGTAGTAGTAGTAGTAGTAGTAGTAGTAGTAGTAGTAGTAGTAGTAGTAGTAGTAGTAGTAGTAGTAGTAGTAGTAGTAGTAGTAGTAGTAGTAGTAGTAGTAGTAGTAGTAGTAGTAGTAGTAGTAGTAGTAGTAGTAGTAGTAGTAGTAGTAGTAGTAGTAGTAGTAGTAGTAGTAGTAGTAGTAGTAGTAGTAGTAGTAGTAGTAGTAGTAGTAGTAGTAGTAGTAGTAGTAGTAGTAGTAGTAGTAGTAGTAGTAGTAGTAGTAGTAGTAGTAGTAGTAGTAGTAGTAGTAGTAGTAGTAGTAGTAGTAGTAGTAGTAGTAGTAGTAGTAGTAGTAGTAGTAGTAGTAGTAGTAGTAGTAGTAGTAGTAGTAGTAGTAGTAGTAGTAGTAGTAGTAGTAGTAGTAGTAGTAGTAGTAGTAGTAGTAGTAGTAGTAGTAGTAGTAGTAGTAGTAGTAGTAGTAGTAGTAGTAGTAGTAGTAGTAGTAGTAGTAGTAGTAGTAGTAGTAGTAGTAGTAGTAGTAGTAGTAGTAGTAGTAGTAGTAGTAGTAGTAGTAGTAGTAGTAGTAGTAGTAGTAGTAGTAGTAGTAGTAGTAGTAGTAGTAGTAGTAGTAGTAGTAGTAGTAGTAGTAGTAGTAGTAGTAGTAGTAGTAGTAGTAGTAGTAGTAGTAGTAGTAGTAGTAGTAGTAGTAGTAGTAGTAGTAGTAGTAGTAGTAGTAGTAGTAGTAGTAGTAGTAGTAGTAGTAGTAGTAGTAGTAGTAGTAGTAGTAGTAGTAGTAGTAGTAGTAGTAGTAGTAGTAGTAGTAGTAGTAGTAGTAGTAGTAGTAGTAGTAGTAGTAGTAGTAGTAGTAGTAGTAGTAGTAGTAGTAGTAGTAGTAGTAGTAGTAGTAGTAGTAGTAGTAGTAGTAGTAGTAGTAGTAGTAGTAGTAGTAGTAGTAGTAGTAGTAGTAGTAGTAGTAGTAGTAGTAGTAGTAGTAGTAGTAGTAGTAGTAGTAGTAGTAGTAGTAGTAGTAGTAGTAGTAGTAGTAGTAGTAGTAGTAGTAGTAGTAGTAGTAGTAGTAGTAGTAGTAGTAGTAGTAGTAGTAGTAGTAGTAGTAGTAGTAGTAGTAGTAGTAGTAGTAGTAGTAGTAGTAGTAGTAGTAGTAGTAGTAGTAGTAGTAGTAGTAGTAGTAGTAGTAGTAGTAGTAGTAGTAGTAGTAGTAGTAGTAGTAGTAGTAGTAGTAGTAGTAGTAGTAGTAGTAGTAGTAGTAGTAGTAGTAGTAGTAGTAGTAGTAGTAGTAGTAGTAGTAGTAGTAGTAGTAGTAGTAGTAGTAGTAGTAGTAGTAGTAGTAGTAGTAGTAGTAGTAGTAGTAGTAGTAGTAGTAGTAGTAGTAGTAGTAGTAGTAGTAGTAGTAGTAGTAGTAGTAGTAGTAGTAGTAGTAGTAGTAGTAGTAGTAGTAGTAGTAGTAGTAGTAGTAGTAGTAGTAGTAGTAGTAGTAGTAGTAGTAGTAGTAGTAGTAGTAGTAGTAGTAGTAGTAGTAGTAGTAGTAGTAGTAGTAGTAGTAGTAGTAGTAGTAGTAGTAGTAGTAGTAGTAGTAGTAGTAGTAGTAGTAGTAGTAGTAGTAGTAGTAGTAGTAGTAGTAGTAGTAGTAGTAGTAGTAGTAGTAGTAGTAGTAGTAGTAGTAGTAGTAGTAGTAGTAGTAGTAGTAGTAGTAGTAGTAGTAGTAGTAGTAGTAGTAGTAGTAGTAGTAGTAGTAGTAGTAGTAGTAGTAGTAGTAGTAGTAGTAGTAGTAGTAGTAGTAGTAGTAGTAGTAGTAGTAGTAGTAGTAGTAGTAGTAGTAGTAGTAGTAGTAGTAGTAGTAGTAGTAGTAGTAGTAGTAGTAGTAGTAGTAGTAGTAGTAGTAGTAGTAGTAGTAGTAGTAGTAGGCACCTTTCAATCCTGAAGGACTATAGAGTTGTGCCGCGGGGGAGTTACCTGACAGCACCGCTGGTGACTGTATAGCCCAATGGGAGAGTGACAGTCTCTGTTACAGTTTACGCATCTGTAAGACGAAGCAGGTCCCGCAGTAAGTGACTGCATTTTATGCCTGTGTCGCCTATCCTAAGTTTGTTGGATCAGACTGCGCTCAAAGAGCACCAGTCCGTTTCGTACACCCTTCACCAGGAACATCTGTCTGTTGCAACTCTTTCCCACGTGTCTGGATCTATGCCGAGGGTTTTCATATCTTGTTTACACACATCCCTATATCGCATTTGGGGTCTTCCAGTTGGCCTCTTCCCTGTGACTAGTTCTCCGTATAGGAGATCATTGAGAATACGTTCATCCTCCATTCGAGATACATGGCTCAGCCACCGGAGGCGTCTCTGCTTGAGGAGGGTGATTATATCCGCTATTTCAAGAACGTGTTTGTTTGTTATGTGGTCTTTCCACGATATGCCCATCTCAGACATCTCATATCTGTGAATACAAGGTCCAGGATTCAGACCCATAGAGTAATGTGCTAGCAACACAGGCTTTATATACTTGAACTTTTTTACGCTCTGTTAGTCTATTATTCTTCCAAACTCGTTTTAGTTAGCCTTGAAAGTGTTGTTTCCAAAGCGTCTGTCGATTTCTGTCTCTAATGAAAGATTATCTGATATTGTCGATCCCAAATACGCAAACTCATGGACAACCTTCAATTCGTAATTAGAAATTTTGATTGATGGAGGCGCACCAGCATCTTGTGCCATCACCTGTGTCTTATTTAGGCTGATGGTGAGCCCAAAGTGTTTGCAGGCGGCTGCAAAACGATCTATGAACCGTTGCAGATCTTCTGCTGCATGAGAAGGCAGTGCTGTATCGTCTGCAAAAAAAGTAGTTCTCTTACGCATCTTGATCTTGTTTTGGTCTTTGCCTTGAGTCTTGATGGGTTAAAACGTTTGCCATCAGATCTTGTATGGAGGTATATGCCTTCAGTGGAAGTCCCAAATGTCTGCCTTAAGAGAACGGCGAAGACGATACCAAAAAGTGTAGGAGCGAGCATGCAGCCCAGCTTTACTCCACTGCTGATGCTGAATGACTGGGATGTTGAACCATCGAATAAAATGGTAATGTGCATATTTTCGTGAAATGATTTCACAAAACTTAGCAGGTGTGGATAGACATCCTATCTTCTTAAGGATCTTAAAAAAAAACGTGTCTGCTCACTAGGTTAAATGCCTTTGTGGGGTTGAGGAAGGCAATATGTAATGGCTACCTCTGTTCTCTGCACTTCTCTTGGAGCTGCCTGAGTGAGAAAATCATATCTATGGTGGACCTGTTGGGTCTAAATCCGCACTGCGATTCGGGGTAGATTCTTTCAGCAAGAATGTGTAATCCTTTTAGGATTACTCGAGCGAAAATCTTGCCTGTATTGCTGAGTAGGGAAATTCCGCGATAGTTGTTGCAGTAGCTTCTGTCACCTGTGTTTTTATAAATGGTAACAATATTTGCACCCATCATATCTTCTGGTACTGATGTTTCTTTCCAGGAGATCTGAAATATCGCATACAGTTCTGGGATGATTGTTTCTTTGCCACATTTTAAAATTTCATGTGGAATACTTACTATCTTTTCCTGGTGCCTTGTCGGATTTGAGAGTGTCTAGTGCTTCGGTTATTTCTGTGGGGCACGGTTCGTTATCCAGGGCATGCATGATGGACTGTTGTTCAATGGCTTCCAGAGCTTCTTCTCCGACAGTGTTCTTCACTGAGTATAGCTCTGAGTAGTGTTCTACCCATCGATCCATTTGTTTCGCTCGATCTTTTATTATTACCCCCTCTGTTGATCGTAAAAGAGCTATCTTATTTTTTGATGGACCGACAGCTAATTGATGCCCTCGTACATTCCTATTATAATACCAGTGACTACACAAGTTTGAAATTGAGCAGAAAGCTGTAGCCAGTTCCTGTTCACACATTTTCTTGCGGTCTGTTGTACTCTATTTCTGGCCGTTCGCAGTGCCTGCAATATTTTATCCGGTGGTGATGTTTTATATACTGAGAATGCATGTCTCTTTGTCTCCAGGACTGGGGGAATCTCTTCAGATTGTGCTTCGAACGAGTCAGTTGACTTTGTTTGCTTTTTGCCAAATATTTATAGTGCTATGTTGTAGATTGTGTCGCGCAAATGACTCCAGTTCCATTTGTGGGGCCAAGCAGAGTCTCCCCCAGAGCGTGGGTGAATTTGTTGACCTTCTCTTTGTTTTGAGTGTCGTTGGTATCAATGGGTGGTCTTCCTTCTGTTCTGTGTCAGTAGATTCTCTTTGGCTTATCTTCGCTTTGCTGGAAACGAGTGATTGATCGGTGTCATAGTCAGCACTATGATAGCTACGTGTCAGCCGTACATTGCGGAGATGGCTGCGTTTGGTGAGCACCAGGTCGAGTTTGTGCCATTTCTTTGATCTGGGGTCCTCCATGACACCTTGTGTTGTGGTTTTGTGTTAAAGAAGATGTTGATCACGCACCGATTATGATAGCTGCAGAATTCCAAGAGACGTTGTCCATTATCATTGATCTTCCCAACGCCAAACTGTCCTAGACATGAAGGCCAAGATGTTTGGTGGAAGCCAACCCTGACGTTGAAATCCCCCAGGATAAAAAGATGTTGTTTCTCTGGTGTTTCACTGACTTCTTTGGCAAGGTCGTCATAAAACGTATCTTTAGATTCTGATGCTGCAGTTAGTGTTGTGGCGTAAACGCTTATAATACTAACTGTGCCTGCTTCTGTCTAAAGTTGGAGTTTCAGTATTCTTTCAGTACCATCACTTGGTGATATGATGTACTTAAGCAACTTGTTTCTGATAGAGAAGCCAACTCCATGCTCCCTGGTCTCTCCACACGGCTTGCCATGCCAGTAGAAAGTGAAGTCCCTCTTGACATTTTAACCAAACACCTAACATTTGTGATTAATGGAACCTACCAGTTCAACATCTGGTCATTTTTAGTCTCTCAGTTTAGTGACATGTTTTTACACTCTATGACAGCGTTTTTTCATAGTTATGATTTGCACGTTTCGTAGTCTTTAGTCATAACTGCCAGAGTACCGTTGATCAGCAGAGGAGGCTCGTCAGCCTTGGTTGATATCTCCTCTAAGAGAGGAAACTCTAAATCTCAAACCTCCGCAGCCTTGCGGGTATACCCTTATGGGAAAGGCTTCGAGAGTAAACCATGAGCACAAATCCGGAGATGGAGTCCCTAAGGCAGTTCCATGTTGTAAACAACATAGTTCTGGCAATTCCTGCGACGACACCGATGCCAAATAGCATTGGCTACTGCCTTTCCCTTGGTCAACATCGGTGACGTGGAGAGGGGGAACTTGCTACAGGGCAACAGCTGGTTCTCCGGATTCCACTGTCCAGGCTTGTGCCCTGGAGAGGTCACTTCAGCACCGCGTAACAGCGATGACACAACACGGGAAGCAGCATTTGCCGGTTATAAGTCTTAATGCTAGATTGGCGTAGAGCAAGACGCCAGGGGTTGCTTCCGACAGTGGAAGAGATCATCGTATCTCACTAGACACTAGACAGCTTCCGCCCGCCTAAGCTGGGTAGCCTCCAGTCAATAAGGTGCTGTCTCGCCACGTTTTATCTGCTCCTGGGGTGTGTGGAGCTTAGGGACAAAATCCTGACACATGGACCACATTTTATACACCTAGCAAAAAAAAAAAAAAAAACGGCCCTAAGGCTGGGGACATGGAACGTAAGAACCCTTGGCATCTCAGACGATCTAAACGAGCCTGTCGATGTCCGCAAAACTGCAGTGGTAAACAACGAACTACTCAGACTGGATATGAACATTGTCACCGTGCAAGAGACCAGACTCTAAGAATTTGATCAATGAAATTAATGTTACATTCATTGTATGTAAATATCTTCAAACCTGTGGGTTGTTGTTTTTTGTTTTTTGCGTCCGCTCGCTTTGAACTCAAGCGTAGTCCATACACGTGCTACTAGTTCTAGTGTACTGTACTGATTTCTTTCGTGTGGATTAGCTTTCCCTATTTCTAGTGTCCCTCGCCATCACATGGAACCACTCCAACTTCTGAGGTACTTGTAATTTACGTCCCCAAGTCAAGGACGAGAAGTCTACATTTAAGTCCAACTGACAGGTGGAGAGGTTGAATCTGCTACCTCGGCATCAGCACACCGGATGTTTAAGAAGGAGCGCTCTTATCCATTCAGACAAGCTTACCTCCAAACCTGTGGTTATTTGCTTCTCATCCCTCCTGCCGCTCTCTTAAGTTAACTGTTTAAGACAAACTGCTTTCAGGGATTTCCAACATGTATAAAGTATGACAGATGAGTTTCATTATTACTGCACACTGTTAACATCCTAGCTATACCTGCTAAAACTATCACAACTTACCGGCACAGACGGAAGCTTGTGGTTACGAAATATGTTGATGTATCGACCAGTGCCTGATGCCAGAATGTCAATGGACATGGTTGCTGTTTTGGTCCCAGCGCTGATCTGATTTCTGATTGGAACAAGACTGATCTGAAATGAGCCAAAACTATCTTGCAATATAAAACAATTGGTGTGACGATTGCGATCATAGGCATGGGGGAACCGCTAATGGGAGACTGCAGAGCAGAAGAAGAAGACTATCTGTTTGGTTCGGTAAAGTATGCAATTTATTCTCAATATAACCAAAACACCATTAGGTAAAGAATATGATTTATTCACTGTATAAACAATATCTTATGAACTTGGCATGGCACATGATGATGATGATGTATAAATTGTGAAAAACAGCCCAGGTGGTAGAAGATATTAAATATTGTAAGATTATCACTTTGTGATTATATGAGACAAGATGGAACAAAGCAGACAAAGAGCTTAAAAACACAGGTGAAACAGTGCTGCTCTCAAGCCTTACATATACCAATCATCATGTACCATGTCGGTAAGCGTGGTCGGCCATGTTTCGCCTTCTTACACGATTACCAGAGTCTCGACCATGCCATGTGGCCAAGCCATCCAGATACTTTTTCCACTCAATCGTGCCAGTTGTCACCAAATTATCTAGTTTATTTCTTCTCATAACGTGTCAAACAAATTGTAACACGGAAAACAATTCCCCACACACAGGATTTGTGACCATATTGAAATCTTCTGATCACCATCTGCTGGTAAGTAAAATTAAGTTGACACTCAAGAGATACGTCTTATACATGGAAATCAATACAATGTGGGATATCTCAGAAATCAAGAAACTACGGACCAAGTTATGGTCTCAGTCTCTAATAAGTGTCATATATTTTTGAAGGGAGTGGGAGATCACTGTAGTGCATGCCCCATCTCTAAAAAAAGAAGTAGAGCCCCATCCTCTTCTATCTTCAATAACCCCAGAATATGAACCTTGAGTTATCTGCAGGCCTCGTTCTATTACGTATGTCTAGGAGATATAGATTATGGCCCTGGTGAGAATGGTAATTACTAACTGGGAATCTGCCCCTTCTCTAATGATTCTGATAGCTCTGGAGCCCCCCTTTTATTGGTTATCAAATCTGAGGAAAGTCTGGAGAATTTTCTCAGCCTGATTTAGATGAAGAAAACATGGATGTTGAGCAGTTGATAGATCTAGAGTCTTCTCTCCCCCATTTTAGTAAGTCATTATGAGTGGATATATTGTAAACAATCAAACACATAATCAATCACATTAGATTCTGATAACATGATGTACAAAGAAGTTGTTGACTCACAGATAGGTTTGAACTGATAAATTAACAGAAGGTCAATTCATGTTAATCATTTATTGACTGGGCCGGAGCCTTCTGGTCAGTACATACATCTCTATTGTGGTTTACACAAAATATTAGAAAAGTTGCATATTGGACCAGTTACACAGAGACCATCAATAAACAAGCATCAATACAGGAGATGTCAACAAGTGTGAACCATAGTAAACATTTTGATGTTGTACATATTAAGTGTGATGGTAATTCAACAATTAAATATCAGTTTCCTGAAATTGGGTGTGGTGTATACCCATTAGAAAGGTAACCTGGTGACTGGAAGATTAGGTAAGCCAGGGTCCATTGACTGATGGATCCACTTCAGGTCTGCCCGTATAGCTCCTCTGAAGGCCTCCCCATACTCTGCTCATGGCCAAGTCATCCTCCATCTCACTTGTGGTTCATCTCTTTCTCTCGGCTTCCCTCTTTCAGGTCTGATTTAGGTGGTTAGTTTGCTGATGTGTTGAGTGGTTGTTGGTATGTAGCCACCAAGATCACTGATGAATATTCACATAAATATATACATTCCTACCAATACAATATTCTAGAAGTAGGTCGGAAGAAATCTAAATTCCTGAAGTAGGAACTAGTTCCCCTCCCCTCCTTTTTTCTCTAAGCTAGTGTTGGGTTAATTTGGGGTGGTCAGAGTTTATCACACTGTGTACGCCTTGTATCAACTGGTTCCTGCTGTATGTAAGTTCTCATTTGACCTGGGGTCAGTGAACGTGTACAGTAAGACAGTGACAAGAGTGAGAATATGTCAAGATGCATGTAAATAAATGACATACATTTATAACATTTCTTCCACTCAGTGGTGTTTATCGCGTGTATAAATAATTCTCTGTGTTTTCCCAATTAACTTCTTCTGCTTCTTCTTCTTGTATCTAATAACTCTCTCCCATTATCTGTTGTTGTGATGTTGAGTGTTGGGTTGTGTGGTGATGAGTGGTGTTGAGTGGTGTTGTGTTTTAAGTTATGTTGAGTAATGAGTTAAGTTCACTTCGTGTGATGGAGTTCCACGAAGCACAACTCTTCTGATGCAATGCAGTTCATAAGTGCTCTTATCTAATTAAAATTTGACATGAATATAAATATTTATTCCGTCAAACCCTATTGATTCAATAGATGAAGAAGAAAAGAAAGATTGATTTCTCTCTCAGCTTTCTAGATTGTAAATAGGCATAGATAAGTCTGTTTTAGAACAAGGCACTTATTCTAGTACACGAACTGTCATTTCAGCTGTAGGTAGTGATAGCATCTTTTATCAGTGTTTCTGGTGAAATGCACAAGATTGCTTTAGAATCATCACTTCTCACAGTTGTTTAGAATAGAATGTAGTAGTATAATGCACTTCTTAAAGTTAATAATTATCTCTAAGAATATCAGAGATTGCGGTTTCATCGAAGAGAGTATTGGAGAGTCATTTTGCCCGGGAGCGGCTCTGCGTCGTTAGAATCTACAGTCGAGCATTTTTACATTTCAGAGGTTTTAATTAATAATAATACATTTCAATTGACATTACAAACAAGGGTTACCATTACTTGATACTTGATACATCGGGTTCTTAGTCTAATCTAAGGACTAACAAGCTCACCTGGGATTCAGACATTCTGCCTCCTCTATTTGAAAATTTGGTCACACAATTTTTGACGTCTGTTCGCCAGGCATGTTTTCGCAAGAGTGCGCTGCTTATCATAATCTATACCGGCGTTGGCGCGAAAGCCGTGTCACGTGTCTGTCCCGTCCGTCATCTGTCACTTGTTCAGTTCCAGTTTCGATGTTAAGTTTTAAGTCCTAGTCTCCGTTTGCGGTTGTGAAGTCAATTTCTTTTAATGTTGTTTCCTCTTCTTGCGGCATGTTTTGGTAAATGAATAATGGTGGTTAGCGTTATGCCACAATAAGTAACAGCTTTTGCAACAGTTAGCAGACAGTTGACTACAGAAGACTTATATATATAGACATCCTTTTTTAAAAAGAGCGAAACCATAAAGAATGGACAACCCTGGATACCCATCAGAAAATATAAGACAGGGTAAAAATGGAAATCAGATTTTAATAACAGCAAAACCAGGGGTGCTAAAGTCAGAGCCCAGAAAAATACACAATATCTAATAAAGAAGTTAGGAAGCGGTTAAGGGCAGGTAAAGGGCACAATATAGATGGATGGCTTTGCGAGAGAGGCAGCAGAGGTAGCATAGAAAGGAAACTTCAGAGATCTTTACCGCATCACAAGGAAATTTGATGGAACATGTAATCAACCATGTGGACTTATTAAATATAGCAATAGGAAAATTCTCACCAACATTAAATATCAAATGAACAGATGGGCTGAATACTTTGAGAAATTCCTGAATAGACTAACCCTCAATGACCCCAAAGACACCCAGCCTGCAACAGTGGAGCTATATATCAACTATGAGACATCACCAATAGAAGAAACTTTGGGTTCAATGTCTACTTGGAAAAGACTGTAGTTATGTACCGGCCAGCTCAAGGGATTAATAACACCAAACACGACATCAAAGTGAATGGTCATAGACTAAGTGGCGGACAAAGTCACCTATCATGGTAGCACTGTGTCACAAGCTGCCACAATTGACGACGAAGTGACTACGAGAATCTCCAAGACCAGCGCGGCCTTAGCAGACTGTCCACGCATGGAAATTAAACCACTTCCACACAGACTGCCTTGGGAAGCTATTGAAGATTAAATGGCAAGACAAGATTCCAGACACTAAAGACATAGAACGAGCGTTCATACCCAGTATCCATACTCTACTAGTGAAGAAGGATCAGATCGCTGGGCTGGTCACTTGTCTCGCATACCAAATCACAGGCTTCTTAAACAATTTTTTTTTACAGTGAGCTGAGCTGTATGAAACGCTCCCAGTGTGGCCAGGGGAAACGCTTTAAAGACACTCTGAAGATCCCACTAAAAGCTTTTGGAATTCATCATGGCACTTGGGAGACTGTTGCCAAGGACCAACATTCGTGGCGAACATCTACACAAGGGCACAGTCACTTGTGAAGTAAACTACAAGGGCTGTGAAAAATATGCTGGATAAAATAAACCACAAATGGAGATCCTCCTCCACCTCCTGGAACGTCAAAATTTTTTATCCCACATTGTCAAAGAACATTTCGAGCCAAAATAGGCCTTACCAGCCATCTTAGAACTCATGGCTAAAACCTTTTAACCCCACTGTATGAATTGGATAATCATCATCATTCTTGATGGACAAAAACCAAAGAAGATATTAGAAAAGCTATTAAACTTCTGAAGGGTGGGACAGTTGGTGGTCTTCTAGATCAGGGGTGGGCAAACTGATTTTATGCGGCCCACTAGGGCATTTAGGAATTAAAAATTTTACTTCGTCTTTAAGTTATTTTGTGGAATTTTACAGAATTTAATGTACCGTTACGATTGTTTTAACATTTTTGATAAAATTTCTTTCTAATTATCAGTTTTTGTAAACAGTCCTTGACCTTCGTAATGTAATGATTCTTCTGCTTCTTTCGTTCGCCTTAAATATGTCTATAACTGCAACGATGCCTCTTGTATGAATTTAACTGTCCTTTTTAGTTCACTCAGCGGTCCATAGAGTTTATTTTCACTGTCGTCTCTCGGGGTTAGAAGGTTTGCCTAGACATGTTGTAATTTGGGCAGTCTTTGAGTATGGGCTCTGCTGTCTGCGACGATACGCCACATGTGCACATGGCTGACTTACAAATCTTGAATCTTGTATACATGTGTTTGCGTAATCTATTGTGTCCTGTTCTGAGGCGCAGAATAATGACCTGTTCTGTTCTGTCCATAACATGGCAGTCGTCTTGAGCAGATTTTGGTGGCCTTCAGACTGATTTGATTATTCTTTTCTTTTGGTGGTATGTAACGCGCACATTAGGCTGTTCTTCTTTTGCTCCTTCCTTAGCCAATCGATCAGTTCTGTCGTTTCCGGGCACTCCACAGTGGGATGGTATCCAATGCATGGTGACCTTATGCTGGCTGCTAAGTTCAGAAAGTAGTGTCCGTAGTACTGGCAATTTCCAAGACAACATTTCGTTTTCGTTGAGGTGAGTTTCTTGCAAGCAACATACACTTAACTTTTCTTGGTCCAAGATTATTTCTAGTTCTATTGTTTTGTTGCTGAATCCCTCCGCATTCCAGAGAAATAGTTTTAGTCTTTATTTGATATGGCCAGACGCTCTATTCTCAATTCCCCTGGCTCCACAGGACATCTGAGAAGGACCTCCAGTAGCTGTGGTTGGACCCTTTCAAGGCATATGGCCCGGCACTGCACCTGCCTGGGGGTCCAAAGCAGGCAGAGCACCGTAACATTTGGCAGTAGTCGACATATTTCATTACGCGTGATTGGTGGCATCCTGATTTCTGTGGTGCGAATACTGGCTGTTTGCCTCCGTATTCAGCACTTTCCTTTGCTAGAGCAGACTGTGGTCTTACTCGAGTTTAGGTGTGTAGGCACGCACACACATGTCTGCACATGTATGTACGTGCATACCATCTAGAGCGTTCTGGATATTTCTCGGCGCCAGTGACTCGCCGTCGCCCCTTCTCCAATTAGTTAAAACAGTTCCGCCACGAGAAGGCCAGAAGTTGGACTTTTGCTGCATAGGTGATGAATGCATGAGCCATTTGGGGTATTTATGCAAGGTTGGGCGCTCACCCCAACCCGGCGCCTGGCTACATACAGCAACATTCGGAACAATGTAATGCTAAAATGCGAATTTATCGATTTTTATAGATATAAATATTTATCGACATGTAAAAATTTAATAAGGGTGATTTTATGAAAAACAGATATTTCTCCAGTGAATAAAATGATTTATTTTGCAAGAAAATATTAAATTTAAAAGTCCTTTGCTGGTATAAATTATTTCCACATTTACAATGTTCAAATTAATTTATTTGTTGTAGTAGTCTTGATATATTTCTGAAATTTATGCTGAGTTTACTACTTGTTTTCCGAATATTTTATTTTCACACACAGCCGGAAGTAGGTTTTGTTTCATTTTCGTTTTAAAGTTTTGTTCAATTCTAACTGGTCGAATTGTATTAAAACAATGAGTGTCAATAACAAATGTAAGATTGAAGATGAATGCCGTGTTTTTAATGATGAATGGACAACTAAGTACTGTTTTATAAAAGTTGGTAGGACATCAGTTTGCTTGTTGTGTCTTGAGTCAGTGGCTGTCTTTTAGGAGTACAATTTAAAAAGACATTATCAAACAAAACATTCCGATTTCGAATACAATTTAACAACCGAAGAGAGGGGAAAGGAAATGCCTTGAGGGGTGAAAAATTTGGAGAAACAGAAAACTGTTTTCACTAAAGAGTCTTCAATTCAAGATGATGCAACTTAAGCTAGTGTTGTGCTGTCACACAGAATTGTAAAACAGAACAAGCCATTTTCTGATGGCGAGTTCATCAAGGAATGTTTGCTAGATGCAGCAAACATTATGTGTCCAGAACAAAACAAAGAAACATTACTTTATCAAGGAGAACTGTGGTCAGACGTGTTGACAAGATCAGTGACAATTTGATGCATAAACTTCAAGATGCAAGTAAACAATTTTTGTGGCACTCTCTTCCATTGGATGTGAGTACCGATGTACATGATACTGCGCAATTATTGATATTTATAAATGGAATAAACACTTCTTTCAAACTCACTGAAGAGCTAGTAAAACAGAATTGTCACTTATCTTGTCAACACGTCTGACCGCAGTTATCCTTGATAAAGTAATGTTTCTGTGTTTTGGTTCTGGACACTGAGTGTTGCGTCACTCAAAGACACAGCCACAGGCCATAACCTATTCAATGCTGTTACTAACTGTATTGAAAGAACTGGGTTGGTTTGGAACAAGATGGCAAGTATTACATCTGACGGAGCTCGTGCTTTGACTGGAAAACATCTAGGTCTGGTAAAGTTGATAAGTGATAAGATTAAAGCAGAATTAAAGCAGAGGGCGCTGAGTGGTTTCGAGGTATGGTGTCCGCCTCGAGTGCTGGAGGACCCGGGTTCAGGCCCAAGTGAGGACCGGGATTTATTTAAAAAATCCACATGGACTTCCAGTAATAAAATTACCCCTGTTCTCTGGGTAGTGAGATCGGACGCCCGTGTGTATTGTTGCGCACGTAAAACGTCCCTTTGAGTTTGGAAATCGAAAAAGAGCAGCCTAACGGCGCTGCCCGGGCAAAATTTCGAGTTAAAAATCTACCCAAAGTATTTTCAGGATCCTCGCCGATGCAACGGAGTTCGTGCATTGAGCTGAATTTCTCCAGACTCAGGTTTGAGTTAGGAGGAAAACGGAGCACTTATGGGTTAAACCAGTGTGCCGTGATGTTGTTTCGTCGACTAAACTAAACATTAAAGCAGAATATCCAGACCACACATTATTGCCACTTCACTGCGTGATTCATCAAGAAAGTCTGTGTAAAACTGTTTTGAATATCAAGTATGTTATTGACCCAGTTGTCAGCGTCATCAACCTCATCAGATCAAGAGGACTTAATCACAGACAGTTCAAGTCATTACTTGACGATTTGGAAACTGAACATTCCGATGCCATGTACCACACCAGTGTTCGATGGCTGAGTCTCGGCAAGGTGTTGAGGCGATTGTGGGAACTCAGAGAAGAAATAGTGATGTTCCTAGAGATGAAGGGCATCGAATGTGACTTTAAAACTAACATTGTCAATAAAGAGTGGAAGTTAGACTTTATGTTTGCCATTGAAATTATGGAAGATTTAAATGAATTGAATGTCAAACTTCAGGGCAATGGTGTGTTTGCACATGAATTTTATGTACATGTAAAAATCATTTCAGGCAAAACTCTCACTGTTCTCCAGATAAGACAGTGAAAAAAAGATTTTGTCACTTCCCTTTGCTGAAACTAGAAACCATTTCTGGTTAAATGACTGAAAAGTACAAAGCCCAATTAGATTCATTGATTGAAGAATTTGGATGGAGATTTCAAGATTTCATGAACTTAGAGCCATAGTTCAATATTCTCAGTTCACCTTTTAGTGCAGAAACTGATACAGTCCAGAGGACATACAGTTGGAACTGCTTAACTTACAAGCAGATCATGACCTGAAAGTGAAATTCAAGACAGATGGTTTGCTGGATTACTATGGATCTTTATCACTAGAATCATTTCCCTACTTGAAAAACTTTCCAGCTAAACTTTTATCATTGTTTGGATCAACATACATTTGCGAAAAAGCATTCTATTGATTGAAGATCAACAAATCTAAGAATAGGTCTTTATTGTCGGACTGCAACTTGCATGCTGTCATGCGAATTTCAACAAATAAACTTGCTCCAGATTTCAAGAATATTGTCAAAAATTGCAAGCAGTTACATACATCTCTTTAGAAATCAACAATTATAGTGACAGTGTAGTCGGTTTGTGTCTAAATTAAAGCCATTGATAGATAATAAAGAATAATTGTTATAATAACAAGTTGTAAAATCTTGTTAAAAAATTAGTAAAAGTTTTTGTCCATACTGTCAAATGTAATGTATAAGTGTATAAGTAAAATAAAATTGCATTAATTAGTTATTTATACTGCTTAATAACCTATAGATAATTAATAATTACTTATCGTGATAGGTTGCTGCAAACAAAATGGACATTATATATATATATTCAGAAAGCATGCTGAGTAAGGTGAGGACAGGCAAGTTTCGTGCAGAGTGGCTTGCTTCGCTTCTGAAGTCACGGGTGACAAGCATCGTCTGGATCTTTTCTCCGGGTCATGCTGGTGTGCTGGGGAACGAACAGGCGGACAGATTGGGTGGCTCCGCAAAACTTGATGGAGTATTGATGCATGATAAGGCAAACGTGGTTGCGGCCTTGTGGGAGCACGTGTACACCTCGGAGGAGAAAATGGATCACCATGGTCTGGCAAGAATGTGACAGCGAGGGGTGAAGAGGGGATCTGGCCGACGTTCGACGCTCAGAGGAAAGGTGAGACGGACATATAATCAGATTGCTACTGGAACTATTAGTGTTGGAATTCTTCGCTGGCTGCTGAGGATGGGGACGGAGCGCTTATGGGAATGCCCCGAATGCTGTGATGTCGGTTTCAAAATCAATCAATACCCCTCTGCTGTGTGTCCACCGTGACGAGGTAGAGGGGCTTGAGCGTCCCAATGACCCCAAGAGCTATGCCGACGGTAGCACAGCTACTGGTAGGGCCACCCATGTCGGACAGGTCAAGGGAGAGGAACCAGACGAAGAGACACACAAACCTGCTGCCTTGTAGGTAGACTGGGGACAGTCAAAGGCTAGGGAAAGCACCCCGAATAAATGCTTGTCGAAATCGGATGTACTGAGCCATAGGCTTGACAAAGCATTGCAACGTAACTTAATTCATGATGTCACAAATCCAAATTAATCGTTATGGTGCTAATCCCGCGAAGTCCCATAAGGCGGCGATAGTGCACGGCCCCCTGCCTCGAGGGGGTCCACCCATGACTACTGGTGGTCACCTTCCCCTGTGCTGTGGAGTCAAGGCACAGAGGAGTAGGTTAAGAGCTATTGACCAAATACCCCGGACACTCAACATACTACAGTGGAATGCTGAAGGAGTTTACAAGAAGAAAGAGTCCCTAACACAGCGTCTTCATAAAGATAAAATAGATGTGGCATGCATTCAAGAGACACACCTCAACGCCAATCGCAAATTCTCAGTCAGAGGATATCAGGCCACACGTTTCGACCGCGAAGGACACAAAGGAGGAGTTCTAATACTTACACGAAATACAATACCTTGCAGCGAAGTATCTGTGATCTCTGACAACCAAACGGAAATTATAGGTGTTGATATAATGATAAAGGACGTGAACATAAGAATCTACAATCTGTATAGCCCAGCAGATAAGGACCTTACACTCTCAAACGTGAAAATAACTGACACAAACTGCATTATTCTCGGAGACTTTAATAGCCGTTCAGATAGATGGGGATACCCAGATACTGACAAAAGAGGAGATGGATTGGAGGACTGGGAAATAGACTCAAATCTCCATCTACTCAACAAAGCGGATGACACACCGAGCTTCTACTCCAGAAGATGGCTTACCACTTCTACTCCAGACTTAGCTTTCTGCACAGGAGACATCCTCCACAAAATCGATCGCCATGTGCTGGACCAATTAGCAGGTAGTGACCACAGACCAATCAAGCTTGTAATGAATATGGAGTATGTTCCACAGGAGCAAAAGCCCTTGCCCCGCTGGAATTACAAACGAGCAGACTGGGACAACTTTGCCATACTAGCAGACAAATATTGTGAAAACATAAATACACGATATGGCAACATAAAGCAAATGGTGGAAAGTCTGAACAGAGCGATAATACAGGCAGCCACTGAGTCCATTCCAAGAGGAGCGAGGAAAAATTACAAACCATACTGGACTGAAGAACTACAAAGTTTGGAGGACAAAGTTGAAGATGCCAGGAAGACAGCAGAGAGAGAACAAACAATTGAAGCGAACATCTCTCTCAAAGCCATCTCAGCAAAATATAAAAGAACAGTAAATCAAACAACAAGAGATTGTTGGAGGGAAAAAACAGAAAACCTGAATTTTGATAGGGATGGAAACAAACTATGGAAACTAGTGAAAGCCATGAACAATGAAGGACCTAGAAACAAACAAATAACAATTAAACAAGGAAATGCCTCGCTTACAGGAAAAAAGGCTGCAAATGCACTAATGGAACACTATGCAAATGCAAACCACATTGATATTACAACCGAACAGAAGAAAGCAATCAAAGACAAACAGATACATCATAGAAATACAGAGACAGCAGCAGAATATATGATGGCAAATCTAACAATGGAAGAAATGGAACAGGCAATGAATACCCTAAAACAGAAGACATCACCAGGAAAGGATGGAATCACAAATGAAATGCTAATAGGACTAGGCACCAAGGCAAAGAAGAAACTACTAGCAGTCCTAAATAACAGCTGGAAGAGAGGAATAGTCCCACAGGCATGGAAGGAAGCTATACTAATACCAGTCCCAAAGAAAGGAAAAGACCTGGAAGAACCAAATGGCTATCGACCTATCAGTCTACTTAGCTGTGTAGGAAAATTAATGGAACGCATTATCAATGGCAGGCTAACATGGCATCTGGAAGAAAACAAACTCTTAACACCACACCAAGCAGGATTCAGAAAGTACAGATCCACTGAAGATCAAATAACCTATATAGCTCAGGAAATAGAGGATGCCTTCCAAGAGAAAAAGCACACACTAGCAGTCTGGATAGATTTAGAAAAAGCATTTGATAAAGTATGAAAGGAAGGACTGAAAGGTGTCCCCCAAGGAGGAGTTCTTTCACCAACATTATTCCTAGCATATATAAATGACATCACGGAAAATTTTCCAGCCAGAGTACACACATCCTCCTTTGCAGATGACCTAGCCATATGGACATCTAAAGAATATATTAGTACAGCTAACAGCAGAATACAGCAAGCCTTATTAGCGCTAGAGGACTGGTCAAAATCATGGCTAGTGAAGATAAGTGAGGAGAAAACAACATGCACAGTGTTCTCCCTCTCAAATAAAACTCAGCAACCTAAGCCGGTATTGAATGGAAAAATATTGCGCCATGAAGAAAATCCAAACTATCTAGGAGTCACCTTTGATCGTCGCCTGACATGGAAGACACAGGTTGAGAAAAATCTAACAAGAGCAAGGCAGAGAATGGCAATCATGAAAAAGCTTGCTGGTACAACGTGGGGAGCAGATGAGAAAGTTCTCAAGAAGTTATATACTGGACGGGTGAGGCCAGTACTGGAATATGGCATTGCAGCTTGGGCAACAGCAGCTAAGTCAAATTTTAACAAAATAAGTAGAGTCCAAAATCAAGGAATACGAATCATAACTGGAAGCCTGAAGACAACGCCTATTAATGAACTAGAAAAGATCACTTGTTTACAACCAATGCAGGATAGAAGAGATAGCAGAGCCCAGCAACAAGCAGAAAAATTTAGAAGATTGACAGACCACCCTATGTACAACAGATTTAATGGTTTTGGAAAGGGAAGACTGAAGCGTAGCAACTTTGTAGAAACTGCAAAACGAAGGATTAGGGCAGATCCTATACTTAACATATCAACAGTCAAGCCCATTTACAATGCACACAAGTTCCCAGCTTGGAGACAGCAGTAACTGCCTGAGATGATAGAAAACATTCCTGGTATTGAGAAAAAGAACACTCAGCATGAAACCGAAAGAAGAGAAATAACCCTAAACTACATAAAAGAACATTACCCAAGCAGCAATTGGACCCATGCATATACAGATGGATCAGCCAAAAATTCAATAGAGAATGGAGGAGGAGGAATTCTCCTAAATTTAAAAAAATGGAGTGAAAAAAACACATTCAATGGCTACTGGAAAGTTTTCAAGTAACTTCAAAGCGGAGGTAGAGGATCTGAAAACTGCAGCAGAAATGCTCTTGATGGATGAAAATAAAGAGAAGCAAATAGCTGTCTTCACAGATGCAAAGTCAGCTGTCTCAATACTGAAGAGCAATAATAGCACAGAAATAGCTGACCTAAGAGCAGCACTCCATGGTCTATGCCAGAAATCCAAAAAAGTTGTAATACAGTGGATCCCATCACATTGCAGTATACCTGGAAATGAAGAGGCTGACAGACTGGCAAAAGAGGGTGGACGACTACCACAGCCTGACATAGACATAACCTATAACGAGGCAAAGAGGTTGATAAAAAGCACCTATAGAACCAAATGGGAATCAGAGCATCCAGGTCACCAGAAGGATGATGCATATTACAAACTCGACCGAAGAGAACAAGTAGCAATCTTCAGACTCCGCACAGGACATAACAGGCTGAAATACCACTTGTTCAATAAACTAAAGATAGGAGATACCGATGAATGCAATTGTGGAACTGGTAAAATGACAGCTAAACATTTGATGCAGGAGTGCCCAATATATGCAGAACAGAGAAAGATATTTTGGCCCACACCTGCTTCATTTGAGGACAAGCTCTATGGAGATATCAACAAGCTCAAGTTGACTGCAGCTTACTTTAACTACATTCAGGTTGACATTTAAAGGTGCATGAAGAAGTATTTAGACTGCCGCACTTCATACCACAGGTATGTCGGTTACAAAAGTGCCGCAGAGGCATGAAATGGAATATTGCTTGGATAGCAAATCCATTACATGGAAAGTCCGAACCAAAAGCTCACTGTGTGGGCTTCATAAAAGGTGGAAAAAGTGTCCTAGTGGCACGAAATGGAATATTGCTTGGATAGCAAATCCATTATGTGGAAAGTCAGAATCGAAAGCACACTGTGTGGATGTCATCTGCAGACTGCATACTTCTGGTTTCCGGAAGAACAGCCTATGGTGAATGGAAGGCACAATATACGGAAGTGAGGCTAAGCAGCCATGTGCAGGACGTGACGATTCCTTGGGTGAGCCCAGTACCAGAGCGCTGTGTGTCGGCTCTGCAAGTATGGAAGCCTCCTTGGATGGCGGGGTATGCCCATTGACTGCCCCTGCCTTCCCTTGAGGGCTGACCAGGATGTCTTTGGCTGTTCTATATGGGCCAGCTGGGATGGGGGATAACACCACAACAGTGAGAGCCAAACGTCCTAAGAAACCCCCGGGAAGGTTAACCCGGTCAACAAATGCCCGCAGAAGTCGGATGTGTCGGCCTAACGGCGCAAGAACGCAGCTCTGCTGTAAACAGGCACAACGCAATCACGTCCGAAAAAAAACTCCGGATGAACGAAGAAGAAGAAGAAGAAGAAATCAATCAATAAATCAATCATGACACATGATAAGAGAGAAAACGTTGAAATGAACTTGCCACCGTATATTGGATCTGTAGACTATGATAAGGCCTTTGATAGAATTGATAGGCAATCCCTTTGAATGTGGATGCCTCACTATGGAATCTCACAGAAAATCCCTAATATGGGGAACTTATAAAGACAGGAAATGCAGAATTCGTCATGAGGGAAAACTGATATATTTTAAATATTAATAAGAGTGTGATAGAGATGACTTTGTCACCTTTTTTTTAATTCTTACTAACTAGAGACATTATATAACTACTTCCAGAATAAGATTCAATGAACTCCGACAGATGAACTTAATGGTCTGAACTTGATGGTCTGAACTTGATGGTCTGAACTTGATGGTCTGAACTTGATGGTCTGAACTTGATGGTCTGAACTTGATGGTCTGAACTTTGCTGATGAATTGCCGACTTGTCCCATACGCGAAATCATATGCAAGTAAAAGTACACTTCTTGAGTGGTCAAAACAATTAGGTATAAAAATGCATAAGGTAAAGACAAAACACTGAGAATAAATCAAGCTAATGGCAAACTGATCTCCCTTGGTGAAACCACACTTCAAGGGGTAGAATTATACATCTATTTAGGTAGCAATTTTGACAAAGATAGGGTACAGACAGATATATTAAAATAAGAATACCACCAAAAACAAGCAAGAGGAGCTTTAATAGAATTGGACAATTTGTGAAAGTAAAAAGAAATTAAATCTAGCACTAAATTTAGAATATTTAACCCTAATGCTAAATCGCCGGCTTCGTGGCTTAGAGGTTATGACTTTTCTCCGTAATTTCGTATACTCTCGTCGGTAACGTGATGACGGTGAGAATCAGCAGTGGTTCGTAACGCATCGGTAACTTACGGGGTATGTGAGCCGGCCGCTCAGAAAGCAATGGCAAACTACTGAGCGTAATCTTGCCAAGAAATCAACATACAGCTGAAAGATGCTGGTGTTGACAGCGATGTCCTGTAAAGGATATGCAAAAACAAAATACTAAATCAGTACTACTGTATACATCAGAAACACGGAGAATGGCTAAAACAATTACAAATACGCAACAAACATGGTATTAACTGTTGCTAGTTCAGAACAGAAGAATTAAAATGGGATGGCAGAATCACCAATGTGGAGCCCACGAAGAGAACTAAACAAATACCAGAGGTGGGGGGGGGGGGGTGGGGAAACGCTGGTGCTGGATAGGAACACATTGAGAAAACTGATAACTGTATAACTAGGAAGTCCTTAATTTATAGGGCAAATAAAACACGAGGCAAACACAGGAATACATGAACACGAGAATTAAAGACGAATGAATATTGTAACGTCGTAGCTTTGAATTAAAATCCCGACTGGAATCATAGTAATGAATGAAAACTCTGATTGAAAATAATATGGGAAGGCCCCGCTATGCGATGTTTCGGTTTACGTCGTTTCGCTATAACGTCTTTACGTCGCTTCGTTCCGCCATAATGTCGTCACCTGTGTTGCTATGCTGCGCCCTTTGCTATCTTGAGGAGGAACTACATAAATCTGCATAGTGTTACCGCTGTGGAACGTCTCTTTACTCATTTGTTGTTAGTTTTGTGTTAACATCACCATTTTACATTGTGTGCAGTGCGTTTTTCCAGGATTGTATCGTGTAATCCCCCATAATAATGAGTTCGAAGCGCATAGTAAGTGCTGATTGTGTGTCTGGTTGTGAGAGAACCAGGAAAAATGTTACTCTTAAGGTGAAGTTAGATTTGTTACTTTGTTTTGAGGCTGGCGATAGGGCTGTTGACATCTGTAAAGTCTATGGTTTACCTCTAACCATGGCAAGGATAATTTGTGCAGGTGCTGACAAAATCAAAGGATTTAATACATCTACGTCCCAATAAATCTACCACTTGCCCTCCAACCCACCTCTATATTTAGCCAATAAATATCAACAACCATCAAAATAAACATTACAAATACAATGTATTTCATTTAATTCAATGGGAAATAGTGTTTCGCTATACGTCGTTTCACTTAAGGTCGCGTTTTCCAAGAACTTAACCTCGAAGTTAACCGGGGCCTGCCTGTAGACAAAACTCCCCAAGATACTCATAATTGGCTCTTTAAGTTATTTAGAAATATACTGAACGGAGTATCATAAACAGAAGGTATAAAACAAACGACGGAATAAAAGAACAAGTGTGTTGAGTTCACTTGAGTGAAATCAAGAACCGACATGATTGCTCTCGGGCCATCCCCATAAGTTCTCAGTAACCATCTTCAATAGCCAGCGTAGAATTCTAATACTAATAGTGACGTTACAATCAGATTTTATGTCCTTCTTGCTTGACCTCTGTGTGACGTCTCTTGACCTGATCGTCTAGCCATCCTGTGCTGCCGCATTCTCTCTAGACCACGGTTGTCTATCTGTTCTTCTGCATTATTCATGCGCTCCCAGAGAGCGTTCACCGCATCTGCCTTATCATGCATCAAATCGCCCCTCAATGACGCAACACCCGCCAATCTGTCTGCTTGTTCACTTCCAACCACACCAGAGTGTCCTGGAGAAAAGATCAAACGAATTTTCACAACCCGCGATACCTGAATTGATGCATACCATTCAGCACTAAGCATGCCAGTCTTCACCTTTATCAGCGTGCTTTGTGAATCAGTCACAATCACAATGTGCGTATACAGTTTGTTCTCCAACCAGTGGAAATCTGTAGTAACCGCCTAAACCTCCATTCTCAAACATGAGGTGGTGGTGTCATATGCCAAGCTCTCCTTTACTAAACATTGGCCATTGGCTTTTGGTATGAATCCCCGGGGACTTTTTTTTGTGTGGGCCTCTTAACACAGAGCCATCAGTATAGATAATCACATCCACAGGATGAGAGTAGTCCTGAATTAATTGCTGAAAGTATACTTCCGTAGCGCCTGCTGGCCACTCCCTACACTCACGTCCCAATGTGATTATAACCCCACGCAAGTCTGAATTTCTACGCGGCACTCTGACCCACTCCTTGCCTCTGCCAATCTTCTCAAGTTGACACACTTCCCTGATGGTATCTAGTGAAAGAAATACAGAATGAATGAAGAAGGAAATAAACAGACAGAAGCAAGGAAACTTCTTTAGGTGGTCAAGCCATGACTTACCTTTACAGCGGAACTTTTTTTCAGTGGATCCCAGTCCGCCGAACAAATGTTGTGCTCACAAGTGTCCTTGACAGACACCACTGGATGAGAAAACATTCGTTATAGCATATATCTAGGGCTGCTGGTGTCTGTTCAGAATTGTGTAAGTCTACTTAACTCTTTCTGTCACAGTTAATTGCTGCTGTAAAGTCATAAATGTCTGCCAGAATTGTTAGAAGTTCATAGAACAAGTAGCTGGGATAGAAGTAGCTATAGTATGAGGGGCTTCAATTGAACACTTAGAACGTGTGTGTGTGTGTGTGTGTGTGTGCGTGCGTGCGTGTGTGTGTGTGTGCGTGCGTGCGTGCGTGCGTGCATGCGTGTGTGTGTGTGTGTGTGTGTGTGTGTGTGTGTGTGTGTGTGTGTAAGTATATCATTTTCCGATATAGTCACCACTGCGTTCAGTGAAAAGCCTCAAGCACAGATAAAGTGCTAGGATTCCCGTACCAAAAAAAATGATCTTGGTCGCGTGAGTAACCACTCTGGGGTCATTACTCAATGTTCCTGACCCGGTTGTGAACAGTCTATCACAGAAAGTCACGCCGTTTTGAAACTTCCTACTCCATTCATACACTTCATGGACTAACAGACATGCATCGCCATACTGGCCCTTCATTTGTCGATGAATTTCTATAAGTTTCACAACTTCCCTGATTACAAAAACGGATAACAGAACGCTGCTCCTCTTTGGTGCATGTCAAAAATGGGGCGGCCATCTTAAAACGTTCCTTATGACATTACCGTGTTTGTCAGTACTGTGATGTCACGTACTGAACACTCTTGGCATCCTTAACAATAATACTTGACAGGTTATCAGACCACGACATTGTTATTGTAATTTCTATCACAATTTTAAGATTTTAATTTGAAGCTCCATCGTAATATCTAAGAAAGGACAATAGAGCAAATAGGTGAGACAAAACTAGTTATAATAATAATAATTAGGATATCCCGAATAACTCAAAAACTGTCATATGCATAAGTAGCTATAAAAATAACTAGAACATAGTAATTTAGGAACTGGCTGGCATATATGTATCTATAATAATAACTAGGTACATAGTAATGTAACAGCTCGCCGGCATGTAATTAGTTATAATAATAACTAGGTACATAGTAATTTACTAACAGACTGGCGTATACGTAGCTGTAATAACTAGACCATAGTAATTTAACAGCTCGCTGGCATACAGTTAGCTATAATAATAACTAGGTACAAAGTAATATACCGGCTGGCTGGCTCATAAGTAGCTATAATAATAACTACGAAAGAGTATCGTATAAGCTGGATGCGATGCATATAGTTAGAAGCCACTTTCCACTACTGGTTTGATTATGATTATTTATGTTCACATCCAAATCTGTGCCTTTTACTTGGGTGGACAATCTGTTTTGCCAGATTGTGAGATCTTTATCTCATCTGATGGACAAATTGCTCCTTATATCAGCCTCACATGTGTCCGTATCCATTTGTACTCTGTGGTGTGTGTGTGTGAGTGTGTGTGAGTGTGTGTGTGTGTGTTCTCTCTCTCTCTTCGCTCTGTGTGTGTGTGTGTGTGTGTGATTACATCACTTCTTCAAACAACTATTAGTGTGTGTTGTTGTGTGTGGAACCTACCCAGTGCACAGACATATGTTTGTCTGCTAACTTGGCTTACTTGTCCTAAGATAAATCTTCATATAGCAGTTCCTTTGCAGAACTCTGCTCTCTTCATGGCCCACCAGAAAAATAAAAATCTCTCGATCTTCTGCAGTTCACTTGCTTTATGCATGTTCATGCCTATGATGTTTCCAATGTCCTGTGTGCAACTTTGTGTTGGTTGACCCCTGGCTCTTCTTTATTATTTTGACTACATCAAGCGAATCCTGATGTATTGAACTAAACCATTGACACTCAGCAGATTAGTAAGAAATTATGTGGTAGACTCTGAGATGTGGTTATTTAGAATTATGTGAACACCATTGAGGGATATGAATTAAAATGGGATATCTTGAAAGGAGTTCACTGACAAAGAGAACTAGTAACTCACATCTGTAGAAGACAATTTACATTCTCTGGGCACATCATGAGTAGGGGAAAGTTAGAGTACGTCATGACAAAGAGAAAGTTGGAGTTCTAGAGAGGCAGCGGGAAACAAAAAGAGACGATATTAGAAAGATTGACATCATGGCATGGAGGACTATGTTTATCAGAAACAACCGGCAGTACACGAGTCAGAAAGTTGTGGAACCACATCATGACCAGAACCAAACTGCAAGACGAGAAACATTCTCGTGACTAAAATTCAAGATGAATCTATTAGTCCAGGCACTGAGAAGAAAGTAATCTAGAAGAGTTAGAATGAGCTTACAAAATGTATCATAAATCTATATTTCTTGAAATAAATGTAATGTTTGGATGTGTGAGACTCACTGAGATAACAATCAAAGATCGTATGGGGGAAACAATGTTACTATAAATAATGGACACAAACCATTATCTTACCTCCCTTTGTATCCACTTTCGCTTTGAATGTCACACAACAGTTCTGACCTTCGTCACAAATAATTGGTATAGTGGATGTTATAGTCACCACCTTCTCATTATCACTCGTCTCAATAGCAACATTCGAGGGATTTACCTAAAAATTGACAAAAAGTAAACAGTAAGCGACATCAACATCTAAACACAGACAAAAGGTAAACAGTATGTGACTTCAACACCTAAACACAGACAAAAGGTAAACAGTATGTGACTTCAACACCTAAACACAGACAAAAGGTAAACAGTATGTGACTTCAACACCTAAACACAGACACGAAGTAAACAGTAGGTGACTTCAACACCTAAACACAGACAAGAGGTCAACAGTAAGTGACTTCAACACCTAAACACAGACAAGAGGTCAACAATAAGTGACTTCAACACTTAAACACAGACAAAAGGTGAACAGTATGTGACTTCAACACCTAAACACAGACACGAAGTAAACAGTAGGTGACTTCAACACCTAAACACAGACAAGAGGTCAACAGTAAGTGACTTCAACACCTAAACACAGACAAGAGGTCAACAATAAGTGACTTCAACACTTAAACACAGACAAAAGGTGAACAGTATGTGACTTCAACACCTAAACACAGACAAAGGGTGAACAGGATGTGACTTCAACACCTAAACACAGACAAAAGGTGAACAGTATGTGACTTCAACACCTAAACACAGACACAAGATAAACTATAGGTGACTTCAACACCTTAACACAGACACATTTCAAATACTATAGGAGTTCACCGTGCAACTACATAGTTTGAAAAGGCAAACACTGAGTGACTAGAAAGCTGCAGTAGCACATTGGCTAGCTCACTCGCCTGCCAGCCCCGTGGTCATGTATGCAAATTCCCAGTGAGGTGGGATTATTTTTTAATTGACCTGGGATCCAGGTCGACCCAGTCTATAATGGTTAATGGGTTCATATTGTGTGAAGTACGAGCTTTCAGTTTGATATTTCCCATATCACCCACCGAATACTGATGGGTCTATACAATCAGGTGAGCACCATATACCCACTATGTATATGCTAAGATGTATTGGCTATATGATATTATATTCATATTCTTATAGATTTTAATGCAAACGTTGTCACAGGAAGAACTGGACATGATAGACACATGTTGGGAAAATTTGGGTTGGGAAATAGAAATGATGTAGGTGACAAATTAATTGAATATTGCACAGAAAATGGGTTCATGATAGCCAACACACTTTTTAAACAACACCCAAGAAGACTCTTCACGTGGAAGTTCCCGGACAGTATTACCAAAAATCAGACAGATTATATTTTAATACAAAGAAGATGGAGATCAAGCATAACATCTGCAAAAACCCTACGAAGTGCAGACTGTGATACAGATAATCAGTTGTTCTTAGAGCAGATATGAAAGTAAAACTCAAAAAGTTTACCCGAGAACCACGGCCACTTCGTTTTGATCTCATAAAAATACCAGATGCATCCAACGTAGAAGTGAAGGCTCGTTTTGGGGTCTTGATGTCTATATGGGAGGAACTGACAACTGATGAATTGACAGTACAAGCTAGCGATATCCTGATAACTGCAGCCAAAGATTTACTTCCGACCAAGAAAAAGCAACATAAGCCAAGGATTACGTCAGACACGTTAGAATTAATACAAAAAGGAAAGGAACTGCAACAGACAGGAGCTGAATCCGATAACAGCAGGATGTAGTATAAATTTTTAACTCGAGAAATAAAAAAGAACACAAGAAAGGAAAAACACCAATATATACTAGATTGCTGTACCAGAATAGAACAATATCATAAGACTGGAGGAGCTTACGAAATGTTCAAAGAAATGGAGTTATTGACAAGAAATGTTCAACCTCTATTAAATGTCCCCTGTGACAAGTTGAGAACTACCTTAAAAGAATCTAGAAAATTCTAGAAAGATGGCAGGAATATTGCGATGGAATGTATGATATGAATGGCAGTGAGGATATGAAAAAGATACATGAACCAATGCCAGCGGAGACAGAACCTGAACCCTCATTAGATGAAATGGCATGGGCAATAAAGATCATGAATAATGGTAAATCATCCGGATGTGATGAGATACCAGCTGAACTAAGTAAAGCGGGAGGAGAAGAAAGCATACACATCTATCACGCATTATGTAAAAAGATATGGAAATATGGTATATGATCAAAAGATTGGAAGAGAGCTAGCTTCATTCCAATACGCAAAAAGGCAACCTGAAATTATCCACCAACTATAGAATTGTTGCCCTGACCAGTCATGCAAGTAAAATGCTACTAAACTTCATAGTAGGTAGGAAGACTTCATAAGAAAATGGAAGAAGAAATTAACGTGTTTAAAGCTGGATTTAGACAATGAACAGGAACAAGAGATCACATATTCAACATGCGTTTAATAATCGAGAAGTGCAGAGGTTTTTTTTTTTTTACATAAATGGTATGGGTTCCGGTCGTTCATAAAGAAATGGCAAGCTATTGAACGTAAACTTGTCAAGACATCAACAACAGCAAACCTAAATGCTGGTGTTGACTGCAAACGCACTGTAAAGGATATGCAACTAACTAATATGCCTGCGAATATAGGAAGAGGAAAGTCAAAGAGACGATGGGTGCAGGATGTGGTGGATGATCTCCAAATGGGACGCGGACATCTTATTCATCGAGAGATTTTCCGGAAGGTTGTTATGGGACCAAGGTTCTGCAAAGAACATGCTACTGGATGCATAGACCTATTGGCACTTGGGGATGATGTGGAGTGGAGTATATTCCTCTACATTATTCATTGAGTAAATAAGCAAGTAAACATGAATGTACATCGTGTTCAGATATACAGTAGATACAGAATATGATGCACATGTTACATGACTGCAGAGCTTACTGGAGGTAATGTACCCAGCATTACTCCAGCTATCTTGTTACATGACACAACATCTTACTAGAGCTACTGTGTTGAGCATAACTCCAGCTATCTTATAACATAACAGCAGCTGGTAAACTGTGTAGTCAGTGTGTTTTATTGCAGATATCTTGTTACATGACTAAACAGCTTACTAGAGATAATGTGTATTAGTCTAACTATCTTGTTACATGACTGCACAGCTTACTAGAGGTAATGTGCTCTGTATTACTCGAGCTATCTTGTTCGGGCCGTGCAACGGAGTTCCGCGCCCGGACTCCCTTCGGAGTATCATCGGCGCTCGGTGGCGCCTAACATGACGACCAGACGACGCCAGGCAAGGATTTTTTATTTTATATTGTTGTGTATCCCTTACGGGACGTTGCAGTCAACACCAGCATTTTTCAGCTGCTGTTGATGTACTAGGAAAGTGTTACGTTCAGTAGTTTGCCACTGCCTTCTGAACGACCGGCTACCATACCAGCACGTTATAGCACAACGCGACACGGTCTGCTGCACAAATCGGTCGCAACTGAGCTTCGAACGCCTGGTACCCGGCTCACAAACCGCGTTCGCAGCCTTTAGCCTCGGTGGTAAACGAGCCGGCGCTCGCAAAACGCGGTTAAAATGTGACAGGTTGGGCTTCAGACACGTTCGAGTACTATACTGGAACTGTGCATCACTTAATCAACGCCAACCCATTCTTGATAAATTCCTCTACGGAAACGACATTGTGGTTTTACAAGAAACAGCTTTTCGACGGAGCAGCCGATTTCGCGGGGTTTCAGGGCTTCTATAATGGGCGGCACCTAGGCCAGGTCATTCTGGTCTGCGACAACATATTGGCGTCTGAGGTCGATATGTCCGCCTGGAACAGTGATGCCCTGCAAGTGCAGGCAATAAGAATAATGACGCCATACAGCTTGTAATTGTGAACGTTTATGCGTGTAACGGGAAGGTCGACGTTTGACAGTGGCAGAGATTGTTCGCTATGGAGGAAAGACATATAATCTACTGCGGGAGATTCAATGCCAGAGGCAGTAAATCGGGGAATAACATCACCAATAGACAAGGAGAAGTTCTGGAGGATGCCCTTGTGTCTGCTGCCCTAGTCTGTCTGAATGATGGGAAGGTCACTAAAATGGTCATCCGATCAGGTGATTCTAACAGTGTCATTGGCTTGGCTCTGGTGTCGCCCACCATCGCACCAAGGTGCCGGTAAGGTACACTGGGATATCACTCCAATGATCACTACCCTTGCGTCGTCTTGATCGAGAAAGGCAGGGCCAGAAGTCAAGGAAACAAGACAAATGCCTTCCTGTATGACAACACTGCTCAAGACGTTTTAAGCAAGATCAGAAGAAGAAAACTAACTTCCTCCCACAGGAGACAAGAAAGATGGTTGCAACCGCCATGGTGGAACAGTGAGGTCGAGAGCGTATGGCTGGGAAAGAAGCAGGCTGTAAAAGACTGGCAAAAAGCCAGAAAGGCTAACATGCCACAGGGTGAGTTGGCGAACCTGAAGGCTGAGGTCCTTAGGACGACGACCATATTCAAATCCTGCGCCAAACAGGCCAAAGCCGAGAAATGGGACGAGTTCTGCAGGAATGTGTGCTCCGAGCGGTCTCTCACGACATTCTGGCGCTTCCATAAGAGCATGAACGGTGCTGCACAACAGAGATGTATTCCAGACTTTCAAGACACAGGCCTCACATGGAAAAAGTCAGACGCGGATAAAGGGAAGGCCCTCCTTTCACGCTACATAGAGCAGACTGATCAGAAAGACGAGGCCGTCAGACAGAGGACCACAACGACACTCTCTCAGTAGTGCGAGGAGACCGGGACGGGCGAAGAATATGTAATCCCTGCTGAGGCATTACACCCTATGCTCAAGAAATCAGCCAACACTGCACCACGCCCAGACGGCGTCCGATATGGGGACCTACAGACGATGTCAGATGATGACATGAAAGAACTGGCCAGAGAATTTAACACCAGTATCCAACATACGCCTGTGAGACCTGGACACTTACTAAATAAGCTGAACAGCGCATAAATGCCTTTGAATATAAATGTTATAGACGAGTTCTAAGAATATCTTGGGTAAAGAAAAGAACAAATGCATCAATACTTCAAGAGCTGAATATTGAAGAAGGTTGGCTATTAAAAACGATACAACAAAGAAAATTGAAATATTTTGGTCACTTGAAACGTCACGAAAGTTTGGAGAGAACAATAATGGAGGGGTATATACATTGGAAGAGAGGAACAGGAAGGCCAAAGAGAAGATGGGTGCAGGATGTGGCGGATGATCTCCAGATTGGTGTATCGGACGCGGGACATCTTGCTTATGATCGAGAAGTTCTCCGGAAGGTTGTTATGGGAGCGACAAAGGACATGCTACTGAATGAATGATTGAATCCAAAGGGGCCTGGTAAAAGAGGAATGGCTACACAGCTGCTTGTTACCACTGCCAAAGCGTAACAAAGACCATTCCAAGATGTGTGGCTACATAATCATAACGATGCAGAACACTTCTGGCAAGCTACTGGAGAAAATTGTAGCACACATACTTGCTCGTGATTTGGAACAACTCGGCTGCTTCCCGCCCACACTTGGAGGATACAGATGCAACAAAGAGTCTTGGCTGAATTCGACGGTCTTTGCTCAGGGCGTTTATGAAGGGTTTCAGAGCAGAGAAGAAACATGTGCGGCTGCCATAGGCTTAGAGGACGCATACAATAATGTATCCTACGAGCACTTGGTGCAGGCCCTTCTCAGACTGAAAGTGTCCCTCACCTTATAAGATTGATAGCTGCAGTCCTGTTCCAGAGGAAGGTGGTGCTAAGATATGGGAGTTGGTCTTCTGAGCCGACAACGATATGTCCAGGATTTTCGCAGGTTTCATCACTTTCACCAGTACTATTCAACGCATATACGGTGCCGATTACTGAACAACAGTTGGACGGGAGGGGTAGGACTCTGTCATTTGCTGACGACATTCTTGTATATCGACAGGGTCGAGATAGACAGGCGGTTGCCAATGGTTTTGGGGAGCGAATTAGATCGAATTTCCTCATGGTGTGCTGATGACGGTGCCCTTGTCAACCCTGCAAAGGCATCGGTTTCATGGTTCTCCCTAAACAAACCATATTGTGAAAACAGACCTGCCGGCAGTGAGGATGGATGGGAGTATTTTGAGTAGAACCCAGTCGATGACCTCTTGGCGTGAGGTTTGATCGCAGCCTGTCATTCAGATATCATGTTGATTATGTCATAACGAAAGCTCGAAAAGGTTTGTCAGCAATGAGAGTCCTGGCAACTGCCAATATTGAGCAAAGACTGTTAATATTTCTGTTCCAAGGACTGGTACTTTCACCAATCGAGTATGCCATGGCCATCCTCACTGTCAGCCCTGCACAGATTGGAAGACTTGAAAAGGTACAAAACGAAGCCATGTGCATCATTTTGGGCTGAACGAGAGACACCAGCTGTGTAGAAATGAGATACCTCCTTGACTTCTCGACCATGAACCACAGGATCAAGATCTGGAGAGCTCGTGCATACTTAAAAATAAGTGCAGATAAGCAGCACCCTCTGCATGAGGATATATTCAGAGAAAATGGCGATAGGCTAAAGAGGGGCACATGGGTCGGGCGGAAGATATCATCAGACAGGTCTGTATTCCTACCAGTATCAACTCCGGCAAGGAATGGTTTTCTTGAGCCTTCAGCTTTTAAGTGCACCTTCTCCTGCATTATCATACTCGACAGACGGTGCAGAGAGCAGAACCCTGCCGCTGTCAATGCAGAAGTCAACGCGCTCATCAATGAACACTCAGACACCTTGAAATGCTAATCTATACAGATGGATCTGTCGTAAAGCAGCAGAGAAGTACGTGTGCATTTACAGCCCGTTCAGCGGGCCGAATCGTTCAAGAATCCAGTGGTGCCTACTCCATGACCACGAGCAGCATGACGATGGAAGTGATGGCAGTAACACAGGATTTCATATGGCTAGAATCACAGCATTATACCAACGTGTGTGTACTAAGTGATTCAATGAGCACGATTCGGAAAGTTGATGCAGGATCTGTGCGTAGACAGTGGACTGATTCGCTGCGGAAGTCCGTTGTCAGTATGGTCACCTTCATCTTCGTCCCGGGACATGCGAGAGTCGAGGGAAATGTACGAGCTGATAAACTGGGTGGCTCTGCATCCCCTGCTGATGGCCAACCCACGGATCGCGCCGATGTTATTAACATCCTTAAAGATATGTCGAGAACAGAGGACTTTGACGTCAGTGAATCCACATCGTTGTCTAAGAAGAGAGACTTGAGAGTAAGAATCGGCACGGCCAGACACGAGAGGTAAATCGGGAAAACGAGGTGCCTCGTTAACCAACACAGAACTGGCACTATTTGCCCCCGGACGCTGATGCATATGCTGGGGGAGGATCTGAGCACCTATGAACCTGTTTGGGGTGCAATGACGATACCCCAACTGATAACTGATAACACTAAATAGCTTACAAGATGTAATGTATATTATTCCAGCTATCGTGTTACATGACTAAACAGCTTACGAGAGGTAATGTATAGTACTGTGGCATGGCAGTCATTTTCGAACCAGTTTGCAGTCATTTGCATAAAAACGCTGCAGCACATTTCTTAGAAATGGCTTTGTACGCGGTTGTTGTTTATGTAGTCCCTATAAGGAGCGACGCATAATGTCTTACCGGCTCGAACAAAGGAAATGTGTCACCGTTATCCCAAAATAGCTAGATTAGCGGGGCTATTAAACCGGAGGCTAAGCCAAGAATAATCATTTGAGTCAGAGCATCGACCTAGTCAATATGTAAATCGTTAAGGGAGTGTACTTAACTGTGCCTTCTGGGTGCTATGGTAAGCAAATAAGTCTTTTGAAATGTAATACCTGTATTTTATGATAAATAAGAATAGATGTATTTGATGTAAATTTTGTTGAAGATGATAACGACAAAATTACTTCTGGAAAAGATAGCCTGACTTTTGCTTCTGCAGAAATACTGTCTATGCCACTCCTGCGAAGATCTATGCTTACATTGTTAATCCTGCTATAATGCTAATATCTTTAGGGAAAATCTATTCCCACTATCATCTGCGCTTTGGAAGCAGAAATATCTGTTCACTCTAATCTCATATCTGAACCTAGATTCTCGAGATTAGGAAAAGTCTTTGCTAGACCTTTAGTGAACACTTGTGTACTCAAGAGTGCATACTTATAATTCGTACATGGAAACATATATCGTGTGTGAATCATGTGGTAACCTGTTTAAAGAAAAGACAGGGAAATTGGTGTGCTGGTTTTGTCTATGAGTATAATCTCATAGGGAACGAGAAGTGGACACTCTGTGTCTCCAGGAAATGGGCTACATCTGCATAGCAGTATCAGAAAGGCTAATTCGTGTGACTGCCTAAGTGACCTGATTTTATGTTCAGCTAAGAAGTGCAATGTTTTGATGCCCAAAAGAAGAAGATATTTTACCACCCCCCCCCCCCTTTTGTGCTACCAGAGGGACATGGGAGGAGGGGAGATCCATATTCTGTGGGTGATTACGACATCATTCTAGAGCAAGATTATATGTGTTCTCTCATAGTGTACGTGGTTCCCAATGCAATGGGAGAGTGTGTGTTTCGTGGTGTTTTTTTTTTGTCCTGTAAGTGGTCGTGGTGTCTGATCGTGTTGTAACGTCAGTTGGATTTTATAGTCACGAGACCCCAGACTAAAATACGGCTAGGATACAGGCAAGCACTCGATACAACCCCCCCCCCCCCTCACCAATCGGGGTAGGGACAGCTTAATACACAGAGATTCTTCCCCCATTCGTGTATTTCTTATGTTCTCTGTGTGTCTGTTGTTTCAATGACAATTGATACGAAGTCAAATATACATACGTGTGTTTGTTTTTCCCTATTAAAGGCACTGCAGAACAGCACAGTGGTGGTGGGAAAACAACTGGCATACATATATACAATATGGTAAAACAAGGCCTAAACTAAACTGGGGAGGAAAAACCCCGAGAGAAGCGAAACATTGGCAAAGTATTCACAATAGTACTAGACAAGGGAACTAATTCATCTTAAAATTGCCAACGACGACTTGAAGTCCAATCTTAGTTATCCCCCTGGAACTTTCCGATCTCAATTGGACTACACCACGGAAGAATAAGCGGCGGTAGTTGTCATATATACAACTAATTACTCAGGGAACAGATGACGTGTGCTGTGCAGATTAAAATAAAAGCTAGTACAGAAAAGTGGATAGCCTTAACCCACTCAATTCGTCTGCAGAGCATAGGACTGGTAACATGCAAACATACCTGTGAGTGGTTGTACGACCAGCTTGTATTTGTGGCTGAAACAGAGACGACACTCCTGAATTGTATCAACAGTATACCCAACCTGTTCTGGATCCTGCCTTTGCATTCGTCGAGGAGCTGGACCGTTACACGTACTTGGAGTTGCCGCTCGAATAACTACAATCAACATTACAGAATGTTTTACTTAGTCCTGATTCCATGAGCTCAACTCATGAGAGCGAACCAGCCATTGGTAGAATTGCCAGTTTAAAATGCAGATTCACGTCACTCTCCAAACCCTCTACAAGAGAAGAGGGCCCCGAAAGAAGATGCCGACCTCATTCATTATCATCGTTTATCATCATTATCGCATAGCGGAAAAGAATCGTAGACACTACTTACATCTGTCTGCGATGTTCCACACGCAATATTCCAGCATCCCCATTTCATATAGAGATCCAGTCAGAGAACGATAAGACAGTGCTATATCGAGTTGTATGGTACATCAAGAAGGAGATGAATCCCCTTTCTCTTCCATAGATGGAAAGCGTTAGAGAGGAGACTGTTTAATATCGTCATATCCTGTTTAGATAATGGAGCTTAAGTTCAGTGGATTCTCAAGCTCTGTGTTGGGTTGACAGTACCTCGTTCTTGAGTACAGGATTTTACAATACAAAGGTTTTAATCAGGAGAACAATCTACGCCACAACCAGATACCAAAGGAAAGGATTACTTTTCGTAGTAGAGAAGGTTTAATACAGGTAATTTTGTTTATGTGATGGCATATATTACTGTATTTACTAAAGATGGTTATTCTTGATGGAAAATAACTCCAGATATGGATGTTGATATTATGGTGGGAAATTGGTTGTGGGGTCTGTGTTTTGTTGTGGGATCTGTGTGTGCACAGGGTGCGATACACAGAGGATGGTTTATTTTTAGTATGATGTTTTGTTGATTTAGGAATGCCGAGATTTTAGAGTTCAACATCACTCACCCTGAAATATATATACATATATATCAAAAGCTATAGTTAGAACTATGTGTGTTCTTACTGACTCGTGAAGGTTGTTACAACGTAATGTTATTGTGGGGATATATGTCACTGGTTTAATTAAGAACGTGAGAGTTAATGTGGGGAGGTCGAACGCACTTAGCCTATTAATTCAGATAGAGGATCTTAGTCCCTTGAAGGCTACGGCAACTGACCTGACTCTCAACATTTCTTCTTCAGGTGAATTAGTCTTCTTAAGGTAAATTAGACTGTGATCAATTCTACCTAGTCTCATTATTATGAGAAAAGAGCCAATAAGTCTAGTTCCTGGAGAATTCAGTAAGGAAGAGCACCATGTATCATTTTATCATTTCGTACATCTCGAATCAAGGACCCTCTAAAATACCCTAGACGCAAAAGTCATAGATTCTATACAAATAACCTCACAATTATCCTAGCTATTTTGTTACATGACAGTACATTGTATTACTCCAGCTGTAGTTAAAGCTGACTGCATAGCTTGCTAGAGATAATGTTCTCTGTATTTCTCCACCTAACATCACTTTATATAAACCTCTGATAATCATTTATTGCTGGAATTATCTCAGCTTAGCGTTGTAAAATCAGGCCTGCAACCAGGGGGAACTCAACTTATGTTCACCGTATAGGTCAGTCATGCACTAACTACCACACAACCAAAGTTCCAGTTTGACAAAGCAGACTTTTAAAACAACACATCGGTTGACATGATCACCTATCAGTTACGGTTAAATTCATACAAGAGACAACATTGCAGTTATAGGCACATTTCAAGCCAACGAAAGAAGAAGATCTATCAGTTCACTTACTGTTATTCCAAAGTAATAATCCTTGCTCTTGCGAAATGATGTTGTGATCTTATTTGCAAATATCAGTCTAGCTTGACAGCCAATCTGAAAAAAACAGAGCAAACATCAAGAAAGTGATAATCCCCTGGCAGATGTTAACTACTGTAAGGCTTCCTGCTGTAAATCATACTCACATATCTTCAATTTACTAGGTTATTATTACATTAAGAGGACACCATGCTGTTAATTAATCTGGCAGTCCAATGTATTCACAACTTTCGTCTCAGCAACCACCCGCCGTTGCCTCCAAGCTATTCATAATCTGTTCATTCACATTTCGTGATTCACTTCCATGCGGCAGAACAGTTTCTGTATAACATGTCATTACTCTCTCTCTCTCTCTCTCTCTCTCTCTCTCTCTCTCTCTCTCTCTCTCTCTCTCTCTCTCTCTGTGTGTGTGTGTGTGTGTGTCTCTCTGTCTCTCTCTCTTTCTCTGTCTGTCTGTCTGTCTGTCTGTCTGTCTGTCTGTCTGTCTGTCCGTGACATACAATGATAGTGGGGGGGGGGGGGGGGCAGTTCAAGAAATATCAACTTCACCAATGCTGTTGGTGCTTTAAAGTGGAGAGGGTGGGTGTGGGAGCCACAAAGACACTATACAACGAAGCAAGGCGGAGGTGGGAGACAGCCACAAGCATCTCAAACGCGGAATAAGCTCAACTGCAAGACCAGATAGATGAGCTAAAGAAGCAAATCAAGCTACTCCAAACACCGACACCGACCAGCGACAATGAAAAGCTGCTGGCTGAAATACAGGAGATACAGCGAAACATCAAGCAAGAAGTGGAACAAATGGCACAGACGGCAAAGAAGAACGAAGAGATTCTACGGGACATCAAAGCGGAGAGAGAAATGCTAAAAAAGGATCTAACCCAAAGCAAACCAGCTGAAGCCAAGGAAACGATCACAGAACAGCCTCAAGATGAAACCCAACAAAAGGCCGAGAGTTACCGTGCTACATGACAACCAAGAGGAAACCGATATATCACCAGGCCACTGGAGAAATCATAGGAGAGGAGAGTGACGGCAGCACAGATTACCCTCTTCCAATGACCTGGGAGGAGATCCTAGAGTTAGGTAGAATGAATGAATTCGAGCTAGCAGAATACAGTAGGAAAACAGAAAGCAGAAATCTGGAAATGGAAAACAGGCGCGAAAGAATCAACAAGGAGAGAAAAGTGATATTACGCAAACAAGAAAATGGAAACGTCGAGAAGCTCCTACAGAAAATACACAAAAAAAGGAGGCAAAAACAACAACAACAACAACAAACAAATAAAAAGTCCTTTTAAGGACTGCAACCAGCCAAGCCAGACGAACCAGCAGCCTTCCCTGACAACAGACACCACCAGAGGAGACGGGTCCTTCTAAGGATTGCAGCCAGTCAAGCCAGACGAGCCAGGAGCCTGCTCCAACAAAGAAAACCACAATAGGAAACGGGCACAAAGGATAGACGCCAACCCCCCCCCCCCCTCCTCCAGCTGACGCCACAGAAGATACAAACGCTTATGTAACCAGTCCGAGGGAGGATTTACTCTAAAGAGCGCACAAGACAAGAATTAGGGTGAACAAGCCCACAAAAACCATGGACCTCAACAATAACCACAGCTGAAAGAAGCAGGTTGAACGAGGCCGAACTTGGAATATTTGTTTTGAAAATGGAATTGGAATTGGAAGTGGGAGCCTCATCTTTATGGTTTCCATGAGAAGTTCACGAACATGGTCCACTAGTTTCCCGCCTGTTTCACGGATGCATGCCATGTTGTGTATTTTGCAAAAGATGGCATAAACTAGATTGCAGGTTTTGCATGATAATGTTTCCTTAATTTGAAACATACAACTCGGAAAACCCACCACAGGTGTCTGAATGACAAAACGACATGTTTTACATCTAGTGCGGTTTCATCTGGTGGCACCGAAAGTAACTATGCGGAATGAATGCCTGCTTCTGACGAGTATGTCCTTTAGACACCAAAGGGTTCTCTTATCAATAACGATGGCCATTGAAAACTAAAATAAATAAAACTGTTTTCTTTGGAACTCACATTTTGATTTATATGATTCGTCAGCACTGTGCCGTCTAAAGTAATGCTTCTTCTTGCGCCAGTCAATATCTCAGATTTAATAGCATCATCTGTCTTGCCATCAAATGTCCAGAAAACTTCAATCTGTTGATCTGGGTCGTGGGTGCTGAACGTCACTCGGCACTGGAAGTCAACTGAAGTATCTCTAACATTAGGTCTAATAAGCTCGGGCTGCTCCTGGGGATAGTAAATATACAGTTATTATAGTGATAAATGTCAGTGCTGAATATGACTCTATATACATGCTAGTATGCATGCAGTTTGAGGTATGGTGTTAAAATAAGATAGCTATTGTGTTCATTGATTTGTTTGTTCAGTCTCTGTGAATTTAGTTCATACACTCACTATTGCTGCTGCAATAAATGGGGCTTGTGCTGCCTAATTCATCAATCTACTGTCTGGAATTAGAGACAGGATTCTAATTCCCTGTCAGCCAAGATGCTGAATCTTCTGACTTATTCTATCCCTTTTTCTTGGGGGCGGTGAGAGGTTTTCTTTTCCTGTTTACTCCTATTCTTCTTTGGTGATACGCAGTCAGCGTTGCGCTCTGTAACTGTTATCACAGTGGCAAAAATTAGAAGTTCTTCCTTTTGTTTTATCTCTCGGCTTCATTTGATTCCCTGTATTCGACGCTGTTCTGAATGGCTTTCCATTTTTAAAGTGAGATAGTGCCTACTATGAGGGCAAATGTCATGTATATAATTTTAAATATAAAGTATATTAGACTACTGAGCCATGAAAGGAGAGATTTAATATTGGTGGTAGCTTCAGTGTGCCCTTGGCATTTTGTCTTTGAGGGGTGATATATCAGGTCAATGATTTGCTTCATGTGAGTTTACTGATATCTCAAATTAAGCTACATTAGACAGCAAATATAAACAAGGGGACATATTATCAGAATGGATGCAACAATTCGAAACACTGATGCTTCAAATTAATATCGTTAATGAAGATTGGAGTGTTCTACGAAAGAGAAATTTGGGATGTTCTTGAGACTGTATTATCACAGTTTGCAACTGATTACGAATATGGAACAACAAAATTAGTACAGTCTTTCCCTCTGGACCAGAAAGTTGACAAATCACTATTAAAAAATCTTGCCCCGAAAACCAACCAAACATTCGCAGACTGTGTTTCAGAAGTGCAAAGCGAGGGTGCAAAATACATCAACGCTGTAAATCCATCCATCCATCATGTCCATGCCGGTAAGCGTGGGCGGACATGCTCTGCCATCTCACTCGATCACCAGAGTCGTGGATCAGCTCCGTGTTTCTGTCTCGACCATGCCACGTGGCCAAGCCATCCAGGTATTTACTTCTCGGTCTTCCCCTTGGTCTGTTCCCTTCGATCGTGCCAATTGTCACCAAGTTCTCCAAATCATTTCTTCTCATAACATGCCCAAAAAATTGTGACTGTCTACGACTAATGTCTCTATTCAGTTAACGATCTTCATTTGTTTCTTGAAGGACTTGTCCATTGGTCTTTCTGGCTGTCCATGGTATTCTTTGCATTTTCCTCAGAAACCACATTTCTACAGCCATCAGATAGTTTTCAGCCTGACCGCTCATTGCCCAAGCTTCACACCCATATAAAAGTGCAGGTTCTATGTAGCATCTCAACACTCTTTTTCTCGTTTCAATTGACATCTTTTTATTGGTCAGTATGTTTTTCATCTTGCTAAAGGCTACTTTTGCCATGGCGATTCTTGTTCTAATCTCTTCATCAAGGCATCTCCCATCAGATGTTATTACTGTTCCGAGATAATTGTACCTATTCACTTGTTGAAGAATATTCCCATTTACTTGTATATTACATTTTGGTATTTCGTTCTTCCTAGTGACGACCATAATCTGTGTCTTTTTACAATTTAATTCTAACCCTCGTTGTTCATTGTGTGTAACAACTGCATCTACTACATGTTGCAGGTCCTGTTCATTGTCTGCAATCAAGACTGTATCGTCTGCATTTCTAATGTTATTGATGCATCGTCCCCTAATGTTGATTCCTTCCATATCTTCAATATTTCTGAAAATACTTTCACTGTACAGGGAAAACAGATCTGGAGACATTACACATCCCTGTCTCACACCTTTCTTAATAGGCTGATATTGGCTTACTTCATTATCAACTCGTATGGAAGCTTGTTGTTTCCAGTATATGTTGTTTACAAGTCTAAGGTCTTTTCCATCAATTTGTAGATCTTCAAGCATCCTTATCATGTTGACATGTCTCACTTTATCGAAAGCCTTTGTGTAGTCAATAAAGCAAAGGTGTAGATCTTTGTTTACTTCTATAGAACGTTCGATTACAGTTCTCAGTATATACACAGCATTTACTGTACCCTTGCCTTCTACAAAACCACATTGTTCTTCTCCTATTTCAGGTGGTATTTTCTTCCTAACTCTTTGCATGATAATTCTTATCAAAATCTTCGTGATGTGACTCATTATACTAATTGTTCGATGTTGATCACATTCCAAGGCTCCTGATTTCTTTGGGATTGCAAGAAATACAGAATTACAAAACTCATGAGGTATATTTCCAGTATCATATATAGTATTAAGTAGACTGGTAACTTTACCTATTCCATACTCTTCCAAAGCATTAATCATTTCTGTTGTGATGCCGTCTGAACCGGGGGTCTTGCCAGATTTCCTATGGTTAAGAGCATTCTGAACCTCCATCTTCAAAACTGCTGGTCCTTCATTATTATTTTGAACACCATACTGTTATTCTCTGTTATCGTCATAACGGTTTTTCACGCAATCTGACCATACATGTAAGATTTTATCTTTTTCTATTATGATTCTTCCATCTTTTGTCTTTAGGCAGCCTGCTGATGTACGTGTTCTTTGATTAGTAAGCTCCTGAATTCTTTTGTGCATTAGTTTCGCATGTTTACTGTTGTGTTGTTTTTCAATTTCTCTGTAAATGTTTTTCAAGCCATGTTTCTTTTGCCTCCTTACATAAGGTTCTGACTTTTCTGTGAATTTCTTCATATTTCGCAGGATTAATTTTGTTCTGTCTTCTTGTTTCCATTAGTTGTAAAATTTCTTCAGTCATCCATGTCTTACGGCCCACTTTCTTTACTTTTGGAATATTTTTTTCTGCTGCACAACTGATTGAATTCTTCAGCATTTCCCATTGATCATCTACATCTTGAAATAGGATGTCTAGATCAGACAATAAATCAAATTTGTTCTTTACTTCTATGTTAAAATTATCTTGTATTTCTTTGTCAGTTTTCAATTTGCACAAGTCATATTTGGGGTTCCTGCAATATACTTGACTTTATTTAACTTTACTCTCAATGTGCCTGTAATTAATCTGTGATCACTGTAACAGTCTGCATTTGGAACTGTTTTTGCGACTGTTAACGCATTTCGAAACCTTTTGCTAATCAGGATGTAATCTATCTGATTTGTAATCCTGCTGTCTGGACTCCTCCATGTCCATAATCTTCTAGGTTGCTGTTTAAACCAGGTGTTTCCTACAACCATTTCTTGTTCTTTTGCCCATTCTCTCTCCCAAACCATGGTTGCCTACACTGCATCCATCGCTTTGCTTTCTTATTTTTGCGTTGAAATAACCCATTATGATATTTATTTCTGATTTTTTACAGTTTTTTAAAGCAGACTCCATGTCATTATAAAATTCCTCTATACTTTCTTCACTGCATTCACTTGTTGGGGCATATTCTTGAATGACATTTATTTTAAAAGGTCTTTCGTTTAATTTTACTAATAGAACTCTGTCTGACGCAGCCCGATATCCTTTGACAGAATTTGATGTTTGCTTATCTAATATAATGGCTACACCTCTTTGCTGTTCTTCTCCCCCAGAGTAAATAATCTTACAACCCTCTCCTGTCCTTAGCTGTAAATATTAACAACGATTTTACGGCACTAAAAGCTCTAGTCATTAGAGAAAAACTAATATCAACATTACCATTAACATTCGCAAAATTCTCAAATGAAAATGAGAGCACGTCAATAAAAGAGATGACGAATAAAGGTTCCGCGCATTTCATCGTAAATAAAGACATTTGTAAAACCACTCCACAAAACACCACGGTTGGTGCTGCAGCCATGGATGCTGAAAATCAAGACCTGTGTAATGACATCAAGAAACATAAACGAACGAAACCAACACTTTGCACATACTGTTTCGCGCCACACGGTGAAAACCAAATGTGCGATAGAAACCTTTAATATCAAAATTATTTGAAAAGGTTTATACATAATCAACAAATCAGATGAAATCGGTATAAATACATGGTGAAATGTCAGTTTTGTAGAACCTTTGGTAACCTCCTAATAAATTGTAAAGGGAGGGCAGACTTTAAACATACAAACGCAATCACTACCAATAGTAATACATCAAATAGGGAAGTAAACGAGGAACAGACATCTAACACAGTTGAAGTCATTGACATCTACATTTCATCTACGCGTAAAACCTGCAAATTGTTCCATAAAGATGGTAGCCTAACATATGTACACACCATACCAATCCTAATGAGGAAGCCAATGCTCCAACACACCTAAATAGTAAACTAAAAATACATAAAGGGTATATTAACGGTCAATTGTGCAGTATTTTGCGTGACACAAGTTCGACTTCTGAAGTACGACAGCCACTAATCAATTATAAAGACTACACAGGAGAACATGTAGTTTGTAAGACATGTTTCTGGAAGAAAAGAAAAATACTAGTTAGTGTGGACAATGATCAGATTTCCATTCTTTTCTGGCAAATTAAAATGTGCAGCATTAAAAGATCCATGCTGCGACGTTGTGTATAATAATATCAATATTTGTGGTAGCTTCAGTGTGCTCTGGCATTTTGTCTTTGTGGGGTGATATAACAGGTCAATGATTTGCTTCATGTGAGTTTATTGATTTTTCAAATGTGTTTCCGGACATTATGTTAGAGGAGATTGATGCCAGAACTGAAGGATGGGCACATGTATGACAACATAATTGTATCACATTCCAAAGTTATTAAACGTAGAAGGGACGGGAAGGGTCATGGTTTGCCATCTCACGAGATCATCGGAGTCATCGATCAGTTCAGTGTTCTTGTTACATACGTCATGCGTCCAAGCCATCCAGGTATCTTGTTCTTCTGCGTACATCCGGAGAGTTTTTTCGGACGTGATTGCGCTATGCCTATTTACAGCAAAGCTGCGTTCTTGCGCCGTTAGGCCGACAAATCCAACTTCTGCGGGCATTTGTTGACCGGGTTAACATTCTCTGAGGTTTCTTAGGACGTTTGACTCTCACTGTTGTGGTGTTATCCCTTATTCCAGCTGGTCCATTTAGAACAGCCGAAGACATCCTGGTCAGCCCTCAAGAGAAGGCAGGGGCAGACCATGGGCATTCCCCGCCATCAAAGGAGGCTTCCATAATTTCAGAACCGACACATAGCGCTCTGGTACTGGGCTCACCCAAGGAATCGTCACGTCCTGCACATAGCTGCTTAGCCTCACTTCCGTATAATGGGCCTTTTAGTCACCAAAGGCTGTTCATCCGGAAACCAGAAGAATGCAGTCTGCAAATAGCATCCACACAGTGAGCTTTCGATTTGGGCTTTCCATGTAATGGATTTGCTATCTGTCAAAGTGTTGGACAGGACATAGTTAGGACAAGGGACAGAAGAGGGGTAAGGACATAGATAGGATGTAGATAAGGACCTTTACAAGGGAGTAGATAGAGCAGAGACAGAACGAAAGCTATAACTTAGAATAGTTATAAGACAGGACTTAGATGGGGACACGGACGTGTCATATCTAGGACATAGCAGGACCAACCCCGAGGATAGGGCGGGGGGACGCTAGCTCACGGGATAACACCCGTAAACAGACTAAGCAGTAGTACAATCCAAGGTTAGCATGAACAAGACTACTGTACTACGTGACGAATAGAACAGCACGGAGTTGTGCTGACCGCACGGGATTTAGGACGACCAGGCCAGCGAGCCGAGTGAACTCAGGGAGACTGGACAGGACAGTCTTCCAGACAGGACATGTGTATTTTTCCGAGAGCCAATATGTAGTTTACGAGGGCGCAAGTTACAGATAGCGAGAGTTGAGTTTGTATCTGATTGTGTATGAGTATTGTGAAGAAAGGCGACCACTGTATATTTAGACAGGCAGTCAACGCCTGGTCATGATTGTATAAATATATCAGGTTCGCCTGAATAAAACTGTATAAATTCCATCCACGCAACAAACATGTTTTTGAGGTGTGGATAAAGTAGCGAGAGTGCCTGTATGCAATATAAGATGTTGACACTATCCAAGCAATATTTCATTTCGTGCCACTAAGACACTTTTTCCACCTTTGATGACGTCAATACATTGAGCTGTCGATTCGGACTTTCCGATTAATGGATTTGGTATGGAAGCAATATTCAATTTCGTGCCACTGTGACGCTTTTTCCACCTTTGATGACGCCCACACAATGAGCTTTTTATTCGGACTTCCCACGTAATTGATTTGCTAGCCAAGCAAGTTTCAATTTCATGCCTCTCGGACGCCTTTTCTACCGACATTCCTGTGGTATGAAGTGCGGTAGTCTAATTACTTCTTCATGCACATCTAGATGTCAACCTGAATGTAGTTAAAAGTAAGCTGCGATCAACTTGAGCTTGTTGATATCTCCACAGATCTTGTCCTCAAATGAATCAGGCGTGGGCCAAAATATGTTTCTCTGTTCTGCATCTATTGGGCACTCCTGCAGCAAATGTTCAGCTGTCAGTTTACCAGATCCACAATTACACAGATAGGTATCTCCTATCTTGAGTTTATTGAAAGGTGATATTTCAGCCTTTTTGTCCTGTGCGGAGTCTGAAGATTGCTACTTGTTCTCTTCGGTCGAGTTTGTAATATACATCTGGTAACTGCCGAGTCCTTCGACGATGAACTGTGGTTTTCGTGGATGAATTTTGTGTTGACATTCTGGCGGCGGCATTATGCACAGTGTACCTGTGCGGGCTGTTGGATTGTCGAGACTCACTGGCACAGGAATTGAGCATAATGGGGACGACCCGTTGCCGTGAAGCTGGAACCTCGACTAACTAACTAACTAACTAACTAAATAACTAACTAACTAACTAACTAACTAACTTGTAATATATATCATCTTTCTGGTGGCCTGGATGCTCTGATTCCCATTTGGTTCTATAAGTGCTTTTTATAAACCGCTTTGCCTCATTATAGGTTGTGTCTATATCAGGCTGATGTAGTCGTCCGCCCTCTTTTGCTGATCTGTCAGCCTTTCGTTTCCAGGTATACTGCAATGTGATGGGACACACTGTATTTTTGGATTATGGCATAGTCCATAGAGTGCTGCTCTTAGGTCTGCTAGTTCTGTGCTGTATTTGCTCTTCAGTATTGAGACAGCTTACTTTGCATCTGTGAAGATAGCTATGTGCTTCTCTTTATTTTCCTCCATCAAGAGAATTTCTGCTGCAGTTTTCAAAGCTTCTACCTCTGCTTTGAAGTTACTTGAAAATTCTCCAGTTGCCACTGACTGTGTTTTTTTTTGTGTTTTTTTTTTACTCCATTTTTTAAATTTAGGAGACTTCCTCCTCCTCCATTTTCTATTGAATTTTGGGCTGATCCGTCTGTATATGCATGGGTCCAATTGCTGCTTGGGTAATGTTCTTTTATGTAGTTTAGGGTTATTTTTCTTCTTTCTTTTTCATTCTGAGTGTTCTTTTTCTCAATACCAGGAATGTCATCTATCATCTCAGGCAGTTGCTGCTGTCTCCAAGCTGGGAGCTTGTGTGCATTGTAAAAGGGTTTGACTGTTGATATGTTAAGTATGGGATCTGCTCTAATCTTTCGTTTTGCAATTTCTATGAAGTTGCACGCTTCAGTCTTCCCTTTCCATTAAACCTTTTAATACATGGGGTGGTCTGTCAATCTTCTAAATTTTTCTGCTTGTTGATGAGCTTTACTATCTCTTCTATCCTGCATTGGTTGTAAACAAGTGATCTTTTCTAGTTCATTAATAGGAGTTGTCTTCAGGCTTCCAGTTATGATCCTCATTCCTTGATTTTGGACTACTTATTTTGTTAAAGTTTGACTTAGCTGCTGATGTCCAAGCTGCAATGCCATATTCCAGTACTGGCCTCACCCGTCCAGTATATAACTTCTTGAGAACTTTCTCATCTGCTCCCCACGTTGTACCAGCAAGCTTTTTCATGATTGCCATTCTCTGCCTTGCTCTTGTTCGATTTTTCTCAACCTGTGTCTTCCATGTCAGCAACGATCAAAGGTAACTCCTAGATAGTTTGGATTTTCTTCATGGCGCAATATTTTTCCGTTCAATACCAGTTTAGGTTGCTGCATTTTATTTGAGAGGGAGAACACTGTGTATGTTGTTTTCTCCTCATTTATCTTCACTAGGCGCAAAAGATTAATATTGAAAGCAGGAACTTGGAATGTTAGAACAATGAATGCAGATGGAAAATTAGAAAACATCAAACAAGAAATGGAAAGAGAGAAGATTAACATATTAGGAACATCGGAAACGAGATGGAAAGGGGCAGGGATAAGGACAGGAGATGATTATAAGATTATTTACTCTGGGGGAGAAGAACACCAAAGAGGTGTAGCCATTATATTAGATAAACAAACATCAAATTCTGTCAAAGGATATCGAGCTGTGTCAGACAGAGTTCTATTAGTAAAATTGAATGGAAGACCTTTTAAAATAAATATCATTCAAGTATATGCCCCAACAAGTGAATGCAGTGAAGAAAGTATAAAGAAATTTTATAACGACATGGAGTCTGCTTTGAAGAACTGCAAAAAATCAGAAATAAATATCTTAATAGGTGATTTCAACGCAATAATAGGAAAGCAAGGCGATGGATGCAGTGTAGGCAACCATGGTTTGGGAGAAAGAAATGAAAAAAAAGGATACAGACTTGTAGAATGGGCAAAAGAACAAGAAATGGGTGTAGGAAACACCTGGTTTAAACATCATCTTAGATTATGGACATGGAGGAGTCCAGACAGCGGGATTAAAAACCAGATAGATTACATTCTGATTAACAGAAGGTTTCGAAATGCGTTAACAGTGGTAAAAACAGTTCCAAATGCAGACAGTTACAGTGATCACAGATTAATTACAGGCACACTGAGGGTAAAGTTAAAGAAAGTGAAGTATATAGCAAGAAACCCTAAATATGACTTGTGCAAATTGAAAACTGACAAAGACATATAAGATAATTTTAACATAGAAGTAAAGAACAAATTTGATTTATTGTCTGATCTAGAGATCCTATTTCAAGATGTAAATGATCAATGGGAAATGCTGAAGAATGCAATCAGTTGTGCAGCAGAAAAAACTATTCTAAAATTAAAGAAAGTGGGCCGTAAGACATGGATGACTGAAGAAATTTTACAACTAATATAAACAAGAAGACAGAACAAAAATAATCCTGCTAAATATGAAGAAATTCACAGAAAAGTCAGAACCGTATGTAGGGAGGCAAAAGAAACATGGCTTGAGAAAAACTGCGAAGAAATTGAAAAACAACACAACAGTAAAAATGCGAAACTAATGCACAAAAAAATCCAGGAGCTTACTAATCAAAGAACACGTACATCAGCAGGCTGCCTAAAGACAAAAGATGGAAGAGTCATAATAGAAAAAGATCAGATCTTACATGTATGGTCAGATTACGTGAAAAACCTTTATGACGACAACAGAGACGAACACTTTTTTTGTTGCGTATCCCTTACACTACGTTGCAGTGAACACCAGCATTTTCAGCTGCTGTTGATGTACTAGGCAAGTGTTACGTTCAGTAGTTTGCCATTGCTTTCTGAACGACCGGCCCCTATAACTTTTTTCGGAAACACCAGCACCGCTGTGTTTCGAACCCGGGTATACGGGCTCACAAACCGCGTTCGCAAGCCCTTAGCCACAGAGACCGACAGACGAACACTACGATGTTCAAAATAATAATGAAGGACCAGCAATTTTGACCATGGAGGTTCAGAATGCTCTTAACCATATGAAATCTGGCATGACTCCCGATTCAGACAGTGTCACAACAGAAATGATTAATGCTTTCGAAAAATATGGAATAGATAAAGTTACCATTCTACTTAATACAATATATGATACTGGAAATATACCTCATGAATTATGTAATTCTGTATTTATCGCAATCCCAAAGAAATCAGGAGCTTTGGAATGTGATCAACATCGAACAATTAGTATAATGAGTCACATCACGAAGATTTCGCTAAGAATTATCATGCAAAGAGTTAGGAAGAAAATACCACCTGAAATAGGAGAAGAACAATGTGGTTTTGTAGAAGGCAAGGGTACAGTAAATGCTGTGTATATACTGAGAACTGTAATCGAACGTTCTATAGAAGTAAACAAAGATCTACACCTTTGCTTTATTGACTACACAAAGGCTTTCGATAAAGTGAGACATGTCAACATGATAAGGATGCTTGAAGATCTACAAATTGATGGAAAAGACCTTAGACTTGTAAACAACATATACTGGAAACAACAAGCTGCCATAAGAGTTGATAATGAAGTAAGCCAATATCAGCCTATTAAGAAAGGTGTGAGACAGGGATGTGTAATGTCTCTAGATCTGTTTTCCCTGTACAGTGAAAGTATTTTCAGAAATATTGAAGATATGGAAGGAATCAACATTAGGGGACGATGCATCAATAACATTAGAAATGCAGACGATACAGTCTTGATTGCAGACAATGAACAGGACCTGCAACATGTAGTAGATGCAGTATTTACACACAGTGAACAACGAGGGTTAGAATTAAATTGTAAAAAGACACAGATTATGGTCGTCACTAGGAAGAACGAAATACCACACTGTAATATACAAGTAAATGGGAATATTCTTCAACAAGTGAATAGGTACAATTATCTCGGGACAGTAATAACATCTGATGGGAGATGCCTTGAAGAGATTAGAACAAGAATCGCCATGTCTAAGGTAGCCTTTAGCAAGATGAAAAACATACTGATCAATAAAAAGAGATCAATTGAAACGAGAAAAAGAGTGTTGAGGTGCTACATAGAACCTGTACTTTTATATGGATGTGAAGCTTGGACAATGAGCAGTCAAGCTGAAAAACATCTGATGGCTGTAGAAATGTGGTTTCTGAGGAAAATGCAAAGAATACCATGGACAGCCAAAAAAGACCAATGAACAAGTCCTTCAAGAAACAAACGAAGATCGTAAACTGATTAGAGTCATTAGACGCAGACAGTCAAAATTTGTTGGGCATGTTAAGAGAAGAAATGAATTGGAGAACTTGGTGACAACTGGTAAGATCGAAAGGAACAGACCAAGGGGAAGACCTAGAAGCAAGTACCTGGATGGCTTGGCTTCGTGGCATGGTCGAGACAGAAACACAGAGCTGATCCACGACTCTGGTGATCGAGTGAGATGGCAAAACATGACCGCCCACGCTTACCTTCATGGCACATGATGGATAGATCTTCACTAGCCATGATTTTGACCAGTACACTAGCGCTAATAAGGCTTGCTGTATTCTGCTGTTAGCTGTACTAATATATTCTACAGATGTCCATATGGCTAGGTCATCTGCAAAGGTGGATGTGTGTACTCTGGCTGTACAATTTTCTGAGATGTCATTTATATATACTAGGAATAATTTTGGTGAAAGAACTCCTCCTTGGGGGACACCTTGTTCCAACAGCATCTTTTAGCTGCTTCGTCTTGTACTTTTGTCCTGGCAGTTCTGTCTGTTCTCAAGGTAGTGGCTGATCCATTTGTACATTTTCCCACAAACATGAATTGTTTGCAGTTTTATTTTCAATCCTTCCTTCCATACTTTATCAAATGCTTTTTCTAAATCTATTCAGACCGCTCGTGTGTGCTTTTCCCCTTGAAAAGCATCCTCTATTTTCTGGGCTATATAGGTAATTTGATCTTCAGTGGGTCTGTACTTTCTGAATTCTACTTGGTGTGGTTTTAAGAGTTGACTTTCTTCCAGATGCCATATTAGCCTGCCATTGATAATTCGCTTCAATAATTTTCCTACCCAGCTAAGTAGACTGATAGGTCGATAGCCATTTGGTTCTTCCAGGTCTTTTCCTTTCTTTGGGACTGATATAAGCATAGCTTCCCTCCATGCCTGTGTAACTATTCCTCTCGTCCAGCTGTAACCTAGGACTGCTAGTAGTTTATTTTTTGCTTTAGTACTTAGTCCCATTAGCATTTTATTTGTGATGCCATCCTTTCCTGGTGATTTCTTCTTTTTTAGGGTTATCATTGCCTGTTCAATTTCTTCCATTTTCAGATTTGCCATCATATATTCTTGTGCTGTCTCTGTATTACTATGATATGTCTGTTTATCTTTGATTGTTTTCTTCTGTTCCGTTGTAATATCAATATGGTTTGCACTAGCACAGTATTCCATTAGTGCATTTACAGCCTGTTTTCCGGCAAGCAAGGCATTTCCTAGTTTAACTGTTATTTGTTTGTTTCTGGATCCTTCATTGTTCATGGCTTTCAATAGTTTCCATAGTTTGTTTCCATCCCTGTCAAAGTTCAGGTTTTCTGGGGTGTTTTTTTTTTCACTCCAACAATCTCTTGTTGTTTGATTTACTGTTCTTTTACATTTTGCTGAGATGGTTTTGAGAGAGATGGTCGCTTCAGTTGTTTGTTCTCTCTCTCTCTCTCTCTCTCTCTCTCTCTCTCTCTCTCTCTCTCTCTCTCTCTCTCTCTCTCTCTGCCGTCTTCCTGGCATCTTCAACTTTGTCCTTTAAAGTTTGTAGTTCTTCAGTCCGATATAGTTTGTAATTTTTCCTCGCTCCTCTTGGAATGACCTTCTGTATTATTTCTTTGTTTAGACTTTCCCCCATTTGTTTCTTGTTGTCATGTCGTGTATTTATGTTTTCACATTATTTATATGTAAGTATGATAAATCTATCCCAGTCAGCTCGTTTGTAAATCCAGCGAGGCAAAGTCTTTTGCTCCTGTGGAACATACTCCATATTCATTACAAGCTTGATTGGTCTGTGGCCTCTACCTCTGATAATTGGTCAAGCACATGGCGATCGATTTTGTGGAGGATGTCTCCTGTGCAGAAAGCTAAGTCTGGAGTAGAAGTGATAAAATCATCGTCTAGGGTAGAAGTTTGGTGTGTCGTCTGCTTGGTTGAGTAGATGGAGATTTGAGTCTATTTCCCAGTCTTCCACTTCATCTCCTCTGTTGTCAGTATTTGGGGATCCGCATCTTTCTGAATGGCTATTAAAGTCTCCGACAATAATGCAGTTTGTGTCAGCTATTTGCATTTTTGAATGTGTGAGGCCTTATCTGCTATGCTATACAGATTGTAAATCTTATTTTCACATCCTTTATCATTATATCAACACTTAAAATTTCCGTTTGATTGTCAGAAGTCACAGATATTTCACTGCAAGGTATTGTGTTTCGTGTAAGTATTAGAACTCCTCCTTTGTTTCCTTCGCGGCCGAAACGTGTGGCCTAATATCCTCTGACTGAGAATCTGCGATTGACATTGAGGTGTGTCTCTTGAATGCATGCCACATCCACTCTATCTTTAGGAAGACGATGTGTTAAGGGGACTTTCTTGTTAGACACTCCTTGGCATTCCACTGTAGTATGTTGAGTGTCCGGGGTGGTTGGTCAATAGCTCTTAACCTCCTCCTCTGTGCCTTGACTCCACAGCACAGTAGAAGGTGACCCGGCACTATCACCGCCTGATGGGACTTCACGGAATTAGCACCATACTGATTAATTTTAATCTGTGGCATCATGAATTGATCAAGATACGTTGCACTGCTTTGTCAAACCTGTGGCTCAGTACATCCGATTTCGACAAGCATTATTCGGGTGTCCTTTCCCTAGCCTTTGACTGTCCCCAGTCTACCTACAAGGCAGCAGGTTTGTGTGTCTCTTGGTCTGGTCCTCTCCCTTGACCTGTCCGACATGGGTGTCCCTAGCAGTAGCCGTGCTATCGTCGCGGCGACATAGCTCTTGGGGTCATTGGAACACGCAAGACCCTCTACCTCGTCACGGTGGACACACGGCAGAGGGGATCCATGTATTTATGTCTTTGCCTTCCCATTGCTTTTTTCCCACCAATTTTAGCAGTTGTCACTAAGATGTCAAGTTTATTTATCATGTACTCACAAAATCTTTGACCGTCTAATTTTTCTTATCAATTGACGATTTTGGTTTATGTCTTGAAGGACTGTCTCATTCGTGTTTCTGTCAGTCCATTGTACTGTTTGCATTTCTGTCAGAAACCACACTTCCACTGCCATGTGATATTCCTCAGCTTGTCTGCTATTGTTCATGTTTACCATGCATACAACAGTATAGACTATATAGAACTTCGACACTCGTTTTCTCACTGCAGTTGACAGCTTTTTATCTGGCGATTATTTTTCCATCTTGCAAACGGTTACCTTTTGTCCTGGCGATTATGTTTTCCATCTTGCAAACGGTAACCTTTGTCCTGGCGATTATGTTTTCCATCTTGCAAACGGTTACCTTTGTCTTGGCGATTCTTCTTCTTCTTCTTCTTCTTCTTCTTCTTCTTCTTCTTCTTCTTCTTCTTCTTCTTCTTCTTCTTCTTCTTCTTCTTTGCGTTCATCCGGAGTGTTTTTTCAGATGTGATTGATGTGTGTCTGAGTTATGCGCCCTTGGGCCGAAACCCGTAGGCCAACACATCCGGCTTTAGCGTGCTTTTTTTGATCAGGTAGCATTCCTGGGAGACTTTCACTTTTGCGGTACCGTCCACAACCCAGCTGGCCAAGTTGGAACGGTCGAAGACAACGGTCATCCCTCAAAGAAAGGCAGGGACAGTCCATGGCATTTTCCGCCATCCAGGGTGGCTTCCATAATTGCAGGGTCGGCACATAGCGCCCTGGTGCTGGGCTCACCGAGAGAATCGTCACGTCCTGCTCATGGCTGCTTTAATTCCTCACTTCAATATATTGGGCATTTCGTTCGCCCGGGCCGTTCCCGCACAAACCAGACTGGTCTGCAGTCGATATCCACTCAGCGAGTTTTCGGACATTCGGAAAACTACCTAGTCATGCTGTTCCGAACAAGAGCGACATTCGGAAACTAGGTAGCTGTTCCTAGCACGAGGGAACACTTGTTAGAGCTTTTCCGGTCACGAAAGACATTTCACTCGGACGTAATTGCGTAGTGCAAATTTTTATTTTGTCGCCCGTAGACTGGCACTTCAAGCTTCGGTGGACTTTTTTAAAATGAGGTTAGCGTTCCTCGGGTTTCGAGACAAGTTAGACTCTTATTTCGACTTCCACACAGCAAGCTTTTGCTTCGGGCTGCCACGTAATGGATTCACAAGCCAGGCATTCCATTTCGTGTCAACGAGACAATTTTCCACCTTTGACTACACTCACTCCATGAGTACTGTTACAGACTTTCCTCGGAACGTGTGACCGAGGTGTTGTTCCACCTTTAGTACTTGCTCACGAGGTAGGCTACACGTGCTGCCGGCTCAGCACCTTACCTCCGTGCGTCTGTGGGCGAGTAACGGCCAGGCCCTCTCATCCGGGGATCCCCAATTTCCCCCAGCTAAGAGCCATCGAACGACTATCTGCACCAAGCATGTAGCGTGCTCAGCACCTCACCTCAATTTTGATGTAGGTATGTGTCGGTCAGGCTCTCACTTCCGAGGGTTTATGGCTTAGAGACGTTCAGTCCTGGCGATTCTCATACAATAGCTGCACCGCATCTTTCATCAGATAGTGTGACTGTTTCAAGATAGTTGTACCGATTATTCAGTTTAAGAATTTACAAGTTTCTTAGATATTCCAACCATCCATCATGTGCCATGCCGGTAAGCGTGGATGGTCATGTTCTGCCATCTCACTCGATCACCAGAGTCGTGAATCAGCTCCGTGTTCCTGTCTCGACCATGCCACGTCATTTCTTCTCATAACATGCCCCAAACATTTTGACTGTCTACGTCAAATGACTCTAATCAGTTTACGATCTTCATTTTCTTGAAGGACTTGCTCATTGGTTTTCTGTCTGTCCAAGGTATTCTTTGCATTTTCCTCAGAAACCACATTTCCACAGCCATCAGCTGTTTTTCAGCTTGACTGCTTATTGTCCACGCTTCACATCAATACAAAAGTATAGGTTCTATGTTGCACTTTCACACTTTTTTTCTCGTTTCAATTCATATATATTTATTGGTCAGTATGTTTTTCATCCTGCAAAAGGCTACCTTCGCAATGTAAATTCTTGCTCTAATCTCTTCTAATCTCTTCAAGGCATCTCCCATTAGATGTTATGACTGTGCCGAGATAACAGTATCAATTCACTTGTTTAAGAATATGCCCCTCTGCTCGTATATAACATTGTGGTATTTCCTTCTTCCCAGTGACGACCATAATCTGTGTCTTCTTAATATGCAGTTCTAACCCTTTAGCAAGATGAAAAACATTCTGACCAATAAAATGATGTCAATTGAAACGAGAAAAAGAGTGTTGAGGGGATACATAGAGCCTGTTCTTTTGTATGGATGTGAAACTTGGACAATGTGCAGTCAAGCAGAAAAACATCTGATGGCTGCAGAAATGTGGTTTCTGAGGAAAATGCAAAGAATACCATGGACAGACAGAAAAACCAATGAACAAGTCCTTCAAGAAACAAACGAAGATCGTAGATTGATTAGAGAAATTAGACGTAGACAGTCAAAATTTTTTGGACATGTTATGAGAAGAAATGGACTGGAGAACTTAGTGACAGCTGGCAAGATCGAAGGGAACAGACCAAGAGGAAGACGGAGAGGAAAATACCTGGATGTCTTGGCCACATGGCATGGACGAGACAGTAACACTGAGCTGATCCACGACTCTGGTGATCGAGTGAAATGGCGAATCATGACCGCCCACGCTTTCCGGCATGGCACATGATTGATTGATTGAACCCTAGTTGTTCACTGTGTGCAACAACCATCATCATCATCATCATCATCTTCCACTTCTGCCGTCAAGCGTCGTGGGGAGGAATAGTTTACGTTCCAGCGCCCGGTGGACGGCACTGGATAGTGTCATTCCGTGAGGTTGTACAATGTCTCTGATGTCGTCAATCCATTTTCTTCTTGGACGTCCTCGTGGTCTCGTCGCAGATGATCTTTGATGTAAGGCCAGTGATGGTAGTTGTTGATGTTGCATTCTAATGACATGGCCAAACCACTTGATCTTCTGTCTGTCAATAAATGTGGCACAAGGTGTTGATCCCACAGTCTGTCTGATAGTAGCATTTCTTACTCGGTCTCGGATTGTTAAGTTGGCAGCTCTCCTCAGGCATCTCATTTCGCAGGTGTTGATTTTGCGAAGGTGTAATTTGGATAAAGTCCAGGTTTGAGATTGGTAGCATAGGGTTGGGTGCAACAACCGCATGTACTAAATTATTTCGTTCATTGTCTGCAATAAAGACTGTATCATCTGCATATCTAATGTTGTTGATGTATCGTCCCCCAATGTTTATTCCTTCCATATCTTATATATAAAAAAGACTTGTGTGTATGTATGTATCTCTGTATGTATGTATGTATGTCCTTTATACGCTCGCGAACGGCCGATCCGATTGAGATGAAATTTTCTACACGTCTTCCTTTCATTCCAGAGCAGCCAACTGTCGTATTTTTTTTTCTTCTTCCTCCTCCTCCCTCCTCCCCCTCCCAAAATAAGAATCCCCGAACCAAAACGCTAGGGAAAGGGAAGAAAATGACGTGACTACACAGAATCGTCACACGGCAATCATCCTCCCTCCTCCTTCTCCCTTCTTCTCCCTCATCCCTCTTCCTCCTCCTCCTACCTCCTCCTCCCTCTACCTCCTCCTCCTCCCTCCTCCTCCCTTCTCCTCCTCTTCCTCCTCCTTCTACCTCCTCCCTCCTCCTCCCTCTACCTCCTCCTCCTCCCTCCTCCTCCTCTTCCTCCTCCCTTTCCTTCCTCCTCCTCCTCCCTTTACCTCCTCCTCCCCCTACCTCTTTCTTCCTCCCTCCTCCTCCTCTTCCACCTCCCTTTCCTTCCTCCCCTCCTCATTCTCCCTCCTTCCTCTCCCTCCTTCCTCCTCCTCCTTCCTTCTTCTCCCTCTGCCTCCTCCCTCCTCCTCTCCCCTCCTCCTCCTCCCTCTCCCTCCTCCATCCTCCTCCTCCCGCTTCTTCCTCCTCCCTCTTCCTCCCTCTCCCTCCTCCCTCTACCTCCTCCCTCCTCCCCCCTCTACCTCCTCCCTCTACCCTCCTCCTCTTCCTCCTCCCTCTCCCTCCTCCCTCTTCCTTCCTCCTCCTCCTCCCCCTACCTCTTTCCTCCTCCCTCCTCCTCCCTCTACCTCCTCCCTCCTCCTCCTCCCTCCTTCCTCCTCCTCCTTCCTCCTTCTCCCTCTGCCTCCTCCCTCCTCCTCCTTCCTCCTCCTCCCTCTCCCTCCTCCTCCCGCTTCCTCCTCCTCCCTCTTCCTCCCTCTCCCTCCTCTTCCTCCTCCCTCTACCTCCTCCCTCCACCCTCCTCCACTTCCTCCTCCCTCTCCCTCCTCCCTCTTCCTTCTCCCTCTTCCTCCCTCCTCCCCCTCCTCCTTCCTCCTCCTCCCTCCTCCTCCCTCTACCTCCTCCCTCCTCCTCCTCCCTCCTCCTCCCTCCTCCTCTATCTCCCTCCTTCTCCCTCTCCTCCTCCCTCCTCCTCCTCCCTCCTCCTCCTCCCTCCTCTTCTTCTCTCCTCCTCCCTCCTCCTCCCTCCTTCTCCTCCTCCCTCTACCTCCTCTTCCCTCCTACTCCTCCCCCTCCTTCTCCCTCCTCATCCTCCCTCATCCTCCCTCTACCTCCTCCTCCCTTCACATTCCTCCTCCTCCCTCTTTCTCCTCCTCCCTCTCCTCCTCCTGCTCCCTCCTCCTCCCTCCTCCTCCCTCCTTCTCCTCCCTCCTCCTCCTCCCTCCTCCTCCCCCTCCTCCTCCTAATACCTCCTCCTCCCTCCTATTCCTCCCTACTCCTCCTGTCTCAGCCCTCCTCCTCCCTCCTCCATCTCCCTCTTCCTCCTCCCTCCTCCATTTACCCAAGACAGACAGACAGTCAGACAGATAGTCGGTAACGGGATCTTATATGACTACTTATATGATTTAAATGAGATGCTCTCCACCATGGGCTGGGCTGGGTCAGACAGACAGACAGATAGATAGATAAACAGACAGACAGTCGGGAACGGGAACTTATATGACTACTTATATGAATTAAATGACATGCTCCCCATCAGGGTCTGGGCGAAGACGGGCTGGGTCAGACAGACAGACAGACAGACAGACAGACAGACAGACAGACAGACAGACAGACAGACAGACAGACAGACAGACAGACAGACAGACAGACAGACAGACAGACAGACAGACAGTCGGTAACGGGAACGAGAACTTATATGACTACTTATATGAATTAAATGAGATGCTCCCCACCAGGGTCTGGGCGAAGCCGGGCCAGGTCAGCTAGTCTTCTATATTTATGAGTATATTTTCACTGTACAAGGAAAAAAGATCTGGAGACATTACACATCCCTGTCTCACATCTCTTTTAATAGGCTGATATTGACCTACATTGTTATCAGTTCGGATGGCAGCCTGTTGTTTCCAATATATATATATATATATATATATATATATATATATATATATATATATATATATATATACCGGCTTCGTGGCCGAGGGGTTAGCAGCTTTCTCCGCTAACCCCGAATACTCTCGTCACGTGACGCGACGAGAATTAGCAGTGGTTCGAATCGCAAAAGTGACTTATGAGAGTATGGAGCCGGTCGCTCAGAAAGTCGTGGCGTGCTGATGAGCGTAATCTAGCCTAGGAATCAACATACAGCTGAAAGATGCTGGTGTTGACCGCAATATCCTGAAACAGGATGGAAACGCGGAAAAAAAAAATATGTATATATATATATATATATATATATATATATATATATATATATATATATATATATATATACAAATCTAAGGTCTTTTCCATCAATCTGTAGATCTTCAAGCATCCTTATCATGTCGGCATGTCTCACTTTATCGAAAGCCATAGATATTTGTTTACTTCTATAGAAGCTCACTTATATGCTCAATTACTGTTCTCAGAATATACACAGCATTTACTGTGCCCATGCCTTCTACAAACACACATTGTTCTTCTCCTATTTCGGGTTGTATTTTCTTCCTAACTCTTTGCATGATAATTCTCAGCAGAATCTTCGTGATGTGGCTCATTTTACTAATTGTTCTATGTTGATCGCATTCCATGGTTCCTGATTTCTTCGGGATTGCAATAAATATAGAATTACGTAATTCAGGTGGTGTATCTCCAGTATCATATATTACGTTCAGCAGTCTGGTGACTTGGTCTATTCCATATTCTTCTAAGGCATTGATCATTTCTACTGTGATGTTATTTGTACCAGGGGTCTTGCCAGTTTTCATATGGTTAAGAGCATTCTGAACTTCTATCTTCAAAAGTGATGGTCCTTCATTATTATTCCGATGATCATATTGTTCTTCTCTTGTATCATCATAAAGGTCTTTCACATAATCTGACCACGCATTTAAAATTTGATCTTTTTCTATTATGATTTTGCCATCTTTGGTTTTAGGCAACCCGTTGATGTGTGTGTTCTTTTGTTAGTGATGTCATTAATTCTTTTGAGCATTAATTTGGTATTTCGGGTGTTGTGTTGGTGTTCAAAGTCCATCAAGAAACAAATGAAGATCATAAACTGATTAGAGTCATTAGACGTAGTCAGTCAAAATTTTTTGGGCATGTTATAAGAATAAATGACTTGGAGAACTTGGTGACGACTGGCAAGATCGAAGGGGAGCGACCAATGGGAAGACCGGGAAGTAAATACCTGGATGGCTTGGCCACGTGGCATGGTCGAGACAGGAACACTGAGCTGATCGATGACTTTGGTGATCGAGTGAGATGGCAGAACATGCTCGCCCACGCTTACCGGCATGGACATGATGGATGGATGGATGGTTGGTGTTTAATTTCCTTGCAATTTTCCTCAAGCTATGTTTCTTTTTCCTCTTTGCATAGCTTCCTAATTTTCCTGTGAATCTCCTCATATTTGTCCTTGTTATTTTTGTTATTTCTTCTTACTTCCATGAGTTTTAAGATGTCTTCCGCCATATATTTCTTGCGTCCTATTATCTTTATTTTTGGGATGGTTGTTTCTGCAGCTTGGTTGACTGATTTCTTTAATGTTTCCCATTGGTCACTGACGTCTTGAAATAATATATCCATATCGGACAATGCATCGAATCTGTTCTTTACCTCTACGTTGAATTTATCTTTTTATTTCCTCACTCTTCAGTGCTTGTAGATCAAATTTTGTGTTTCTTGGTGAATATTTGACTTTCTTTATTTTTATATGTAAATTGCTTAAGATTAATCTAGGGTCGCTGTAGCAGTCTGCGCTTGGTATAGTGTTTGCGACATTTAAGGCATTTCGAAATCTTCTGTTAATGAGGATGTAATCAATCTGATTTCTGATCTTATGATCAGGACTCCTCCATGTCCATAATCTCCTTGGGTGCTGTTGAAACCAGGTGTTTCCAATAATCAAATCTTGCTCTTTTGCCCACTGTACTAGTTTGCAACCTCTTTTATTCTGTTCCCCTAGTCCATACTTGCCTACTATGCATCCGTCCTGTTGATTTCCAACTTTGGCATGCAAGTCACCCATTATGATATTTACATCAGAATCCTTGCATTTCTTGAAGGCGTTCTCTAAATCACTATACAATTAATCAATGCTGTCATCACTACTGTCTGCTGTTGGTGCATAAACTTGTATGACGTTGACATCAAAAGGTCTTCCACTCAACGTCACCAGTAACACTCTGTCTGATACAGTCCAATATCCTTTGATCGATTTTGCTCTCTCTGTATCCATTATAATTGCTACTCCTTGCTGTTGTTTCTCTCTACCATAGTAGATTATTCTATATTCCTCAGATGGCATAATGCCTATTCCTGTCCATCTGGTCTCACATACACCTAACAGGTTAATATTTAATCTTCTCATTTCATTCTTAATGTTATCAAATTTTCCATCCCCACTCATATTTCTTACATTCCAAGTTCCTACTTTCAATGTTGATATTCATTTGCACACACTCGCCTGATAACGGTCCGGAGTTGCCTGGTGCACATGACTACCCCTACAGGGCGAGGCTGCTCCTATGGAGCTCCCATTTACGCCATTTCACTGATTATCGATAAGACTGCAGTACATGATATTCTTGGCATCTGTAAAGAAGGTAGTTTGCCATTACTTTCTTTCCTAGCAGTGACCATACTGGTCGATGACCGTAGCCATTGTCTCCCAAAAATGAGATCCTCTGCCTACCGTCGTGAAGCTGGAGACCATAACCTACAACTATCTGTCGGCTGCCCTTCAACTTCATCCACCAACTGCGCCCATGGTTTCAGGTAACCCTGATCGGGGGGATAAACGGGTACTCCACCTTGCTCAAGGATGTCCCGCAGGCTAGCGGGGGGAAGGAGGCACCTTACCTCTCCTTTGATAGGGAATGCCCCTATCCCGCCACCAATTCTTAGATAATTACATTGTAGTATTTTATTCTACTTGTGGATGACTATAATCTCTGTTTTCTTACAATTTAATTCCAAAGTTAATAGCTGACTGTGGACAATAACCAGGTCCACTAATTGCTGCCGGTCCAGTTTATGGTCTGCATTCAATGCTGCATCATCTGCTTATCTTACATTATTGTTGCTGTATCATCTGATGGCGCTTCCTCTCATATCCTCTACAGTCCACATACTCCTTTCGTTATAATCGTAAGAAAGGTCTGCAGACATTATAAATCCCTGTCGCACATCTTTCTTGATTGTGAAAGAATTATAGTACATAACATGAAGTATTTTAGGACTCTTGAGTAACACCTGAGAACTGAGCTGATAAGTATTGTAGGACTCTATAGAGTAACGACTGAGAACTGAGCTGAAAAGTATTGAAGGACTCTAGAGTCACGACTGAGAACTGAGCTGAAAAGTATTGTAGGACTCTAAGAGTCACGACTGAGAACTGAGCTGATCAGTATTTTAGAACTCTAGAGTCACGTCTGAGAACTTAGCTTATCACGTGGTACGCTGAATTGTGTTTCAACTGTCCCGAAGCAGTGTCCTGCTGTGGTTCTGTGATGTGACAGCGTCTTCACACTATGTAGGCCCAGAGATAGGAGGACTGTGATGTGACAGCGCCTTCACATTGTGTAGGCCCAGAGCAGAGAGGACTGTGATGTGAAAACGCCTTCTCATTGTGTAGGCCTAGAGCAGAGAAGACTGTGATGTGACAGCGTCTTCACATTGTGTAGGCCCAGAGATAGGAGGACTGTGATGTGACAGCGCCTTCACATTGTGTAGGCCCAGAGATAGGAAGACTGTGATGTGACAGCGCCTTCACATTGTGTAGGCCCAGAGATAGGAGGACTGTGATGTGATAGCGCCTTCACATTGTGTAGGCCCAGAGATAGGAGGACTGTGATGTGACAGCGCCTTCACATTGTGTAGGCCCAGAGATAGGAGGACTGTGATGTGACAGCGCCTTCACATTGTGTAGGCCCAGAGATAGGAGGACTGTGATGTGACAGCGCCTTCACATTGTGTAGGCCCAGAGATAGGAGGACTGTGATGTGACAGCGCCTTCACATTGTGTAGGCCCAGAGATAGGAGGACTGTGATGTGACAGCGCCTTCACATTGTGTAGGCCCACTGATAAGAGGATTGTGATGTGACAGCGCCTTCACATTGTGTAGGCCCACTGATAAGAGGATTGTGATGTGACAGCGCCTTCACATTGTGTAGGCCCACTGATAAGAGGATTTTGATGTGACAGCGCCTTCACATTGTGTAGGCCCAGAGATAGGAGGACTGTGATGTGACAACGCCTTCACTTTGTGTAGGCCCAGAGATAGGAGGACTGTGATGTGACAGCGCCTTCACATTGTGTAGGCCCAGAGATAGGAGGACTGTGATGTGACAACGCCTTCACTTTGTGTAGGCCCAAAGATAGGAGGACTGTGATGTGACAGCGCCTTCACATTGTGTAGGCCCAGAGCAGGAAGGACTGTGATGTGACAGCGCCTTCACATTGTGTAGGCCCAGAGATAGGAGGACTGTGATGTGACAGCGCCTTCACATTGTGTAGGCCCAGAGATAGGAGGACTGTGATGTGACAGCGCCTTCACATTGTGTAGGCCCAGAGATAGGAGGACTGTGATGTGACAGCGCCTTCACATTGTGTAGGCCCAGAGATAGGAGGACTGTGATGTGACAGCGCCTTCACATTGTGTAGGCCCAGAGATAGGAGGACTGTGATGTGACAGCGCCTTCACATTGTGTAGGCCCAGAGATAGGAGGACTGTGATGTGACAGCGCCTTCACATTGTGTAGGCCCAGAGATAGGAGGACTGTGATGTGACAGCGCCTTCACATTGTGTAGGCCCACTGATAAGAGGACTGTGATGTGACAGCACCTTCACATTGTGTAGGCCCAGAGATAGGAGGACTGTGATGTGACAGCGCCTTCACATTGTGTAGGCCCAGAGATAGGAGGACTGTGATGTGACAGCGCCTTCACATTGTGTAGGCCCAGAGATAGGAGGACTGTGATGTGACAGCGCCTTCACATTGTGTAGGCCCAGAGCAGGAAGGACTGTGATGTGACAGCGCCTTCACATTGTGTAGGCCCAGAGATAGGAGGACTGTGATGTGACAGCGCCTTCACAATGTGTAGGCCCAGAGCAGAGAGGACTGTGATTTGACAGCGCCTTCACATTGTGTAGGCCCAGAACAGGGAGGACTGTGGTGTGACAGCGCCTTCACATTGTGTAGGCCCAGAGATAGGAGGACTGTGATTTGACAGCGCCTTCACATTGTGTAGGCCCAGAGATAGGAGGACTGTGATGTGACAGTGCCTTCACATTGTGTAGGCCCAGAGATAGGAGGACTGTGATGTGACAGCGCCTTCACATTGTGTAGGCCCAGAGATAGGAGGACTGTGATGTTACAGCGCCTTCACATTGTGTAGGCCCAGAGATAGGAGGACTGTGATGTGACAGCGCCTTCACATTAGGTAGACCGGAAGGTAAAGCTAAATCTAAAGCTATGCGCATTATTCTTGGATGTACATGAGATACAGCATGCAGGCTGGCTATCTCAGAGTCAATGCAAACACACAACCTCCACTGCACAGCGAGGTTAAGAAGGTAAAGGGCAGCAGGTTAAAAATAGAAAAGTCGTAGATGGGTCAAGCCGAAGACATTCTTCAGCAGGTGTGTTCACTTGAGGACATAGAACCTGGCGAAGAGTGGGTACAAGTGCCAACAGAGTTATGTACATCCTTTTCAGTGTGCATTCAACTAGACAGGAAATGCAGACAAGAAAATCCAGCTTCTGTGGAGGCGGAAGTACAGGCTCTGATCTTCGAGAATTCGTTAGAGGATGATGCTGCCATTTACACGGATGGGTCGGTTGTCCGAGTAGTGAGAATTTAATGGGCCTTTACGGCCCAGGCCGGAGGGAAAAGTGTGAAGGAAGAGTCTATCGCTTTTGCTTTGACCACAAGCAGCCTGACTATGGAAGGTATGGCAGTAAGTAAAGCATTAACATGACACAGACTTTTAATCGGGCATGTGTCCTTAGTGACTCAATGAGTATGCTCAGGATGATAGAGTTGGGGTAGGTCCGAAGAGAGTGGCTACTGTCTCTGGAGCGGTCTCGGCTGGAAAAGATTAATTTCATCTTCGTGCCAGGGCATGCGCGTGTACAGAGGAATGAGCAGGCTGGCAGACTTGCAGGTAGGGCAACTGTGAAAGGCGGGCGAGCCATGGACCAGGCAGACATTCTGAACGCTCTACGAGAAATAAGTCGTTTACGAGAACCAAGCGATGACTGGGAATCTACAACCATGACCAGGCTGCGAGAACAGCAAGTTAAAAAAGGCGTGGCCAAACAAGAACACTACGCAGGAAGCAAAAGAAGAGTAATAAACCAACACAGAACTGGTGTCGCGAGCCGCTACACGCTGCGGGATTTACTGAGGAGGGGATCCGAGCACTTATGGACTGAATGGTTCGATGTGCATGAGGATGATCTGTCGACTAATTAACTAACTAGGCCGAAAGCAAGGAGGATTGCGTTGCTAGTATTTTCCACACTTGATAAGCGACGAGACCAGTTTGCTATCAACTTCCCAAGAACGCCCACATGTATAATGAACACTTGGCGTCTACAAGTGTTTTATGACTGTTGTATTTATATCATTGGTACTCCAATTAAAATACCAATCAGGAGTTGTTTCTTTCTTTTTCCAAAGGAATCCAGTAACTGATTTAGAAGGATTTTTGTTAGTTCAGGTGTATCTCTGTGACTAAATATTTACTAGGTGTATATCTATGACTGCCGGTCTCCCTGGCGTAGGTGTTAAGGAATTTTTTCGTAATCCCGTCTACTCTCGTACGAAACACAGCTGCGCGAGATTCGGCAGCGGATTGTGTCGTGTTGGTTATTTACGGAGGTATGTGAGCCGTCCGTTCAGAAAGCAATAACAAACTACTGAACGTAAAACTTGCCAAGACATCAACAGCAGCTGAAAAATGCTGGTGTTGACTGCAATGTCCTGTAAAAGGATATGCGGAAAACAAATATCTATTACTAAGTATTTACTAGGTGTATCTCTATGACTAAATATTTACTAGGCGTATCTATATGACTATATATTTACTAGGTGTATCTCTATGGCTAATTTTTTTTTTTTTTTAATATGTTGCATATCCCTTAAGGACATTGCAGTCAACACCAGCATTTATTCAGCTGCTGTTGATGTACTAGGCAAGTTTTACGTTCAGTAGTTTGCCATTGCTTTCTGAACGACCGGCTCACATACCCCTGTAAGATACCAGCGCGGCGCGAATCGCTGCCGATTCTCACAGCTGTTCGTTTTCCCTCAAGTGGATATACGGGATTACGAACAATGTTGTTAACCCTTGACCAGGAAGACCGGAGAACTATTTACTAGGCATATATCTATGACTAAATATTTACTAGGTGTATCTCTATGACTAAATATTTGCTAGGTGTATGGAATGTGACTAGACATTTACTAGGTTTATATATATGACTAAATATTTACTAAGTGTATATCTAAGTCTTGATGTTTTGTAGGTGTATCTCTTAGTCTAAATCCTTGCCAGATGTATCTCTTAGTCTTAATACTTGCCAGATGTATCTCTTAGTTTTAATACTTGCCAGATGTATCTCTTAGTTTTAATACTTGCCAGATGTATCTTTTATAGTCTTAATACTTGCCATGTTTATCTCTTAGTTTGAATACTTGCCAGGTGCATCTCTCAGTCTAATAATTGCCAGTTGTATCTCTTAGTTTTAATACTTGCTATGTGTATCTTTTAGTCTTAATAATTGCCAGGTGTATCTGTTAGTTTTAATACTTGCTATGTGTATCTCTTAGTCTTAATACGTGTTAGATGTATTTCTTAGTCTTAATACTTCAGGTGCATCTCTTAATTGTAATACTTATCATGTGTATCTCTTAGATTTAATACTTGCTAGGTGTATCCTTTAGTCTTTTAATACTTTTCATGTGCATCTCTTAGTTTTAATACTTGCCAAGTATATCACTTAGTCTAGATACTTGCTGGGTGTATCTCTAAGTCTAAATACTTAAGTGTATCTCTTAGTCTTAATACTTGCTAGGTGTGTCTGTAAGTCCACAAAATAACTTGGTGTATCTCTTAGCATTAGGTTTAGCATCTTTTTATTTGCTTTATTTTTCTTAATGTAACTTTTTAGCTGAGAGTAACTTTGTTAAGTGCACCTTTTGTTTACTGTAATATTTTTCTAAGTGCTTTTCTTTTAATTGCGACTTATTACTAATACTTTGAATACAAATGTACTTGGTGTAGTCTCCTACTTGTTATGTTTTGGGGCACTAGCATGTGTATTATCATGATCGTATATCTCTAGTTCCCTCCTGTAATCCTTTGATCTTCACCTTGTGGGACACTTTCAAAAGTAGTGTCTCGGGTAGGATGTGTAAAGCTTGAATCTGCTTAAGAATGGAGGCGGAGGCGGTCAGTGCAGCTTTCCGCTGGATGGAGAATACAACACACACACACACACACACACACACACACACACACACACACACACACACACACATCGTGATTGTAACTGACTCAGAAAGCATGCTGAGGAAGGTTAGGACAAGCAAGCTTAGTGCAGAGTGGCTTGCTTCGCTTCGGAGGTCACGGGTGGCAAGCATCGTCTGGATATTTTCTCTGGGGTATGCCTGTGTGCTGGGGAATGAACAGGCGGACAGATTGGCTGGCTCTGCAAAACTTGGTAGAGTGTTGATGCATGACAAGGCAGAGGTGGTTGCGGCCTTGTGGGAGCACGTGTACACCTCGGAGGAGCAAATGGATCACCATGGTCTGTCAAGAATGAGACAGCGAGGAATTATGAGGGGATCTGGCCAAATCTCGACGCTCAGAGGAAAGGCGAGACGGTCATATAATCAGATTGCTACTGGTACTATTGGTGTTGGAACTCTTCGCTGGCTGCTGAGGATGAGGACGGAGCGCGTATGGGAATGCCCCGAATGCTGTGATGTCGGTTCCTAAATCAATCAATCAATCAATCAATCTTCTCCCTTCACACCCTGTCACGATAAGATTACCTTAACCATAAACAGCTTTCGTACCTCACACAAAGATTACCTTAACCATAAACATCTTTCTTACCTCAATTCCAAAAAACACCGGTTTGCTTGCAGTCAGCTGACTCATGTCATGTTCCCTTCCCGTGTAAAAGGTTCTCACCTGGCATTCCACCTAGGTAGGTACATATAATCGTGTTAGGTGTATATCTTTTTTTAATCTCTGGACGAGTGGTGCCACAACGTACTATAAAATTATATATTGACCACATCACCCATCCAGTACCAGTTAGTATTTTTTTTTTAAAGCATATCCTTTACAGGACTTAGCTGTCAACACCAGCATCTTTCAGCTGTATGTTGATCTCTTGGCAAGATTACGCTCAGTAGTTTGCCATTGCTTTCTGAGCGGCCGGCTCAGTATCCCGCAAGTCACGAGCGGGGATCGAACCTCCTCAGCTCTCGCTCCGCTACGAGACTCTGCGTGATAAACGGGATTACAGAGAGAAAGTGTTATAACCCCACAGCCAGAGAGACCGTCACCAGTTAGTATAACATTGTATATTGACCACATCACTCATCCAGTACCACTTAGTATAAAATTGTATATTAACCACATCACCCATCCATTACCGATTAGTATAGAATTGTATAATAACCACATCACCCATTCAGTACTGATTATCCTTTACAGGGCATCGCTGTCAACATCAGCATATATCACCTGATTGTTGATTTCTTGGCAAGATTACGCTCAGTAGTTTGCCATTGCTTTCTGAGCGACCGGCTCACATACACCTTAAGTTACCGACGCGGAGAGAACCGCTATCGATTCTTGCGCAACGTCATGTTACTTACAAGAGTATACGAGATTACGGAGAAAGTCGTGTAACCTCTAGACCAGAGAGACCGGCACCGATTGGTATAGAATTGTATATTGACCACATCACCCATCCATTACCGATTAGTATAGAATTATTATTATTCTTCTTCTTCTTCTTCTTCTTCTTCTTCTTCTTCTTCTTCTTCTTCTTCTTCTTCTTCTTCTTCTTCTGCGTTCAACCGGAGTGTTTTTTTTTTCAAATGTGATTGCGGTGTATTGTTATGCACCCTTGGGCCTAAATCCTTAGGCCAACACATCCGACTTTTGCGTGCGTTTTTTACCAGGTTTGCATTCCCGAGAGACTCTCGCTTTTGTGGTGCCGTCCACATCCCAGCTGATCAAGTTAGAACGGTCGAATCTTTAGCGATCAGCGCTCAATGGAAGGCAGGGACAGTCCATGGGCATTATCCGCCATCCATGGGAGGCTTCCATAGTTGCAAAGCCGACACATAGCGCTCACCAAGGGTATCGCCACGTCCTGCTCATGGCTGCTTTAATTCCTCACTTCAATGTATTGGGCCTTTCGTTTGCTACGTGCCGCTCCCCGCACTACCAGGGACGGTCGGACTGCACGTGATATCCACTCAGCGAGCTTTCGTTTCGGACATGTGCTTAGTTGCTGTGCCTGGAAAACACAACGGTTAGAGTTGTTCCGAGCACGTCGGACATTCGGAAAACTAACCAATCAGAGCTGTTCCGGACACGAAGGTCATTCGGAAGACTAGATAGTCAAAGCTGTTCCAAGCACGAGGGACAATTGGAAAACTAGCTAGTCAGAGCTGTTCCGTTACATTCGGAAGACTAGTTAGTCAGAGCTGTTCCGGGAACGATCGACATTTCACTCGAACGTAATAGCGTAGTGCAAGTTTTTATCTGCCACCCTTAGGCCGGCACATCCGACTTTGGCGGGCATTTTTTAATGAGGTTAGCCATCCTCGGGTTTCGAGGGACGTCAGGCTCTTTCTGCTGTGGTGTCGCCCACATCTCAGCTGGTCAGGGTAGAACGGTCAAAGACATCACGGTCAACCTTCAAGGGAAGGCAGGGGCAAACCATGGGCATTTTCCGCTATCAAAGGAGGCTTCCATAATTGCAGAGCCGACACTTGTTGCTCTGAGACTGGGCTCACTCGAGGAATCGCCACATCTTGCTCATGGCTGCTTTAATTCCTCTCTTCCACGTATTGGGCATTTCGTTTTACCAATGGTCGCTCCCCATAGGCCTACAAACCAGGGACGGACAGTCTGCGGACGACATCCACTCATCAAGCTTTCGCTTCGGACTACCACGTGATGGATTGATTCGCTAACCAAGCGTTCCATTTCGTGTTTTTGAGACGTTTTTCACCTTCGGTTACGCTCACTCTATGAGCATAGATGCAGACTTTCATCGTTACCACTTCGTACGACTGGACAGATTTGCCACCTTAAGTACCGCTCCAGAGGTAGTCTACATGTGCTGCCGGCTCAGCACCTTACCTCTGTGAATCAGTGAGCGAGTAACGTTCACGCCCTCTCATCCCGGGGATCCCTCATATCCTCCAGCTGAGAGCCTTCGAGTAATTATCATAACTAAGCATGTAGCGTGCTCAGCATCTCACCTCCGTTTTGCGGTAGGTGAGTATCGGTCTGGCTCTCACATCCAAGGGTTGATGGCTTAGAGGCGTTCAGCCATATCCCTCGGCAGGGAGCCTTTGAGTATGTGTCCGGACCAAGAATTAGTGGCATCGTACGACTAATTTAGACTTTGACTGCAATTCTCAGTCTACCTGCAGATCAGCAGGTTGTGTCTCGCTTAGTCGGGCCCCTACCCCGAGTGCTGTCCGACATGTAGTTGTGCTTACGTCGGCGTAGATCTTGGGGTCACTGGGACACGCATGCCCCCCCCCCCCCCCGCCCCCACCGCGACAAGGTGGGGACACATGACCCATCCATTACCGATTAGAATAGAAATGTATAATGACTACATCACCCATCCAATACCGATTAGTATAAAATTGAATAATGACCACATCACGCTTCCAGTACCGATTAGTATAAAATATGGGGCAAGCATCACATATACAATAAGCCTTAAGGCTTATTCCATGTACAGGGGCAGTAGGCATCTACAGTCTTCCATGTACAGGGGCAGTAGGGATCTACAGTCTTCCATGTAAAGGGGCAATAGGCATCTACAGTCTTCCGTGTACAGGGGCAGTAGGCATCTACAGTCTACCATGTACAGGGCAGTAAGCATCTACAGTCTTCCATGTACAGGGGCAGTAGGCATCTACAGTCTTCCATGTACAGGGGCTGTAGGCATCTACAGTCTGCCATGAACAGGGGCATTAGGCATCTACAGTCTGCCATCTACATGGGCAGTAGGCATCTACAGTCTGCCATCTACAGGGGCAGTAGGCATCTAGTCTGCAATCTACAGGGGCAGTAGGCATCTACAGTCTGCAATCTACAGGGGCAGAAGGCATCTACAGTCTGCCATCTACAGGGGCAGTAGGCATCTACAGTCTGCCATCTACAGGGGCAGTAGGCATCTACAATCTGCAATCTACAGGGGAAGTAGGCATCTACAGTCTGTCATCTACAGGGGCAGTAGGTATCTACAGTCTGCCATCTACATGGGCAGTAGGCATCTACAGTCTGCAATCTACAGGGGCAGTAGGCATCTACAGTCTGCCATCTACAGGGGCAGTAGAAATTTACAGTCTGACATGTACAGGGGCTGTTGGTATCTACAGTCTGCAATCTACAGGGGCAGTAGGCATCTACAGTCTGCCATCTACAGGGGCAGTAGGCATCTACAGTCTGACATGTACAGGGGCTGTAGGCATCTACAGTCTGCCATCTACAGGGGCAGTAGGCATCTACAGTCTGCCATCTACAGGGGCAGTAGGCATCTACAGTCTGCCATCTACAGGGGCAGTAGGCATCTACAGTCTGCCATCTACAGGGGCAGTAGGCATCTACAGTCTGCCATCTACAGGGGCAGTAGTCATCTACAGTCTGCTATCTACAGGGGCAGTAGGCATCTACAGTCTGAATTGTACAGGGGCAGTAGGCATCTACAGTCTGCAATCTACAGGGGCAGTAGGTATCTACAGTCTGTAATCTACAGGGGCAGTAGGCATCTACAGTCTGATATGTACAGGGGCAGTAGGCATCTACAGTCTGCAATCTACAGGGACAGTAGGCATCTACAGTCTGCCATCTACAGGAATGTTTTTCGTCCGCTCACTTTGAATTTAGGCGTAGTACAAACGCATGCTATTACTTATAGTGAACTGAACTAATTTTTGCGTGATTATTAGCATTCCCTTTTACCAGTGACCCTCACCATCAGACGAACGCACTCTTCAACTTTAGAAGTGCTTGTAATTTACGTTCCCATGTCAAGGACGAGAAGTCAACATTTTAGTCCAAGTGACCCGTGTAGGGTTGATTCCGCTACCACATCATCAGCACACCGGAAGTTTAAGATCGAACGCTTTCATCTCCCCTCTCCCTTTTTTTTTCTTCCCACACCCCCCCCCCACCCCCGCTATTTCCCACCATTCAAATATCACATTACAGCACGCGATCTTCATCATTTTAGTTTGGGATGTTCACTCCTACCTTAATAGTTGAAAGTACACAGTATACGTAAAAATGGAAGCTAAATTTAATAACACATGCTAGAAAAAGGCTAGACGTCTACATAAAACGTGATTTGCGGGTTTACTTACGTTATAACACGAATTTCAGAAGGGCAAGAAGTATAGAAGCTAAAATATGAAGGTAAAAACAATATCAAGCAATCGGTTCTTGTATTAACGCAATCTTGAAATAGTCGGGAAATTTAACATCACGTGTAGGCTTAATCTCAGATCGGAGACACAACTATATGCAACACTCACACATAATTCAAGAAAGGGGAACGATCGCGTTTTGTGTGGTCCTGAAGCCAGTTTGAGTATGCCAATCTGTGGTCTTAATCCCCTCCCTCCCCTCATGGAAACCATAATATCCCCCCCCCCCCTTCTTAGGTGGGTGAAAAAGGGGAGGGGGGGGGAATTCTCTACCGGTTGAGAATCACTATCCTAAGGGATTGGTATCCTGATGACGTCTGTGAACGAAAAGATATTATTCCACATCACAAAACAACAGACTGGGCAATTAGCCAGTTCTGAAGCCTTTTTTCCATCATCATCATTGTGTGCCATGGGGATAAAGGTGGACAGTCGTGGTTCGCCATCTCACACGATCACCAGTCTTGCATCAGGTCTGTTGTTCTTGTCCCGATCAAATGTTGTTCCTGAGACGAATGTTGCAAATTCCTTGCACTGCCAGAGTAACTAGCAACGATTGCCTGAAAGAAGCTAACGAAACTATGACATTATACTCAACAATAAGAATGAGGCAAACAGCTTTCTTTGCTCGTGATGAGAAGAGAGGCACTGGAGAACATCGTGACGACTGGAAAGATAGAGGGGAAGAGAGGCAGAGGCAGACCAAGAGAAATGATGCTGGATGGATCGAGACAGTGGCATGGAAGAATACCATCAGCAGAGTTGATCCAGAACACCAGAGACCGAGATCTGTGGACAGACACGAACGCCTACACCAGCAGGCAAGGCACTTGATGATGATGAGTTACTAGTTCGGAAACACTGAAGTAGTGTCCAGGATAAATAAATGTAAAGTAACAACTAAAACCAAAAACGTGTGAAGTAACAACAAGAACAGAGATATGTAAAATAACAACTAGGCAAAGAAATGTAAAGTAGTAAATAGATAAATTCTATCTAAAGTAACTAGGTCGGCAACGTAGAAAGTTACAACTAGATTGGGACATCACGTGTTTACGAAGGACTTCCTGCTAAGTGTTAGATTTCCGTGAGGATAACGTTACACACTCGAACAATATCAACGACTATGTACTTAGCATTTCAGCCAAAATATTTTTTGTTTCCCCATTTCATATGATGCTGCGAGAACTTGGAGCGGTTCGTCCCCCGCTAGTGACTTGCGGGATAACTGAGCCGGCCGCTCAGAAAGCAATGGCTGCAACTGAGCGTAATCTTGCCAAGAAATCAACAGACAGCTGAAAGATGCTGCTGTTGACAGCGATGTCCTGTAAAAAGATATGTGAATTTAAAAAAAAAATATGATGCCTGCTCCGCGGCGAAGGGTTTACGGACGCAGTTCATAATCTCGCATAACTGTGTTTGAAACACAGCTGTGGGTGATTTTGCAGCAGATCGTCTAACGTTGGTTTTTATGAAATGGTATGGGTGCCGGTCGTTCAGAAAGCAATGGCAAAGTACTAAACGTAAACTTGCCCAGGAATCACGAACAGCAAAAAAAAAAATATGCTGGAGTTGACTGCTGCGTCCTGTATAGGATATGCAACTAACTTTTTTTTTTTTTACTTCATATGATATACAAGTCTGCAATATGCAGCTGACGAGATACAGCGAAGTATGCCAGGCAATAAATCGTGCAATATTTTGTTTATGGCGTCTGTGATTATATTCACTAAGAGAACATTGTTTTGAATACAGCAAATTAATGTTAAATACAGCAAATTAATGTTAAATATAGCAAATTAAGCGGACGTCAGGGAAGTTGATAGCGAACTGCGCTGATAATGTCATGACCACGACCGGACACCTGTGAAAGTGAGGGAAAGATTGGACACCTATCCCTCAGTGCATTCAGGCCTACAAAATATGATAGCCTTAATCACAGCACAGACCATTACAGGAAAGTGCTTCGGGACAATTGTTTTTATTACAGTAAATTAAAAACTAAATAATGACACAGTGTGTGAGGCAGGGTGTGCCCTGATTACTACAACAGTACCGGGACAGCGCCTTGTGACGACCACACCAGTGACTGAACTCCGACACTAACACAAACACCCCTTCCCCCTACACGGACGTCAACATGGATGTTACCTGCTGGCGCTATTGACATAGTTTAACCTGTCATCACACCTGGCACCACTGATAGTGCCACATGTGGCTTGGTGCTGTCTTACATCATTTCTACCCAATACCAGATCTGATTTTTCTAGAATATTTTTATATATAATGGTTAGCGTTCCCTATTACTAATTTCCCTCACCATCAGGCTAACCCATTGAGACTTCTGGGGCATTTGTAATTTACTTCCGCAAATCAAGAATGAGAAGTCAACGGATCAATATGTGAAAGCGCGAGTGCGTTAATCTTCTCGGCCACGCCTACCTCCAAGGTGAAATAGATGCCTCATATTTTCGTTTAGATGTCAGTCATTGAGAACCTCGTGTTAATCAGTGAGAACATAGTGTTAATCATTGAGAACATGTTAATCATTGAAAATTTAGCATTAATCATTGAGAACGTGATGTTAATAATTGAGAACATAGTGTTAATCATTGAAAGCTTACTGTTAGTCATTGAAAACTTAGTGTTAATCATTGAGAGCATACTGTTAGTCATTGAAAACTTAGCGTTAATCATTAAGAACGTAATGTTAATCATTGAGAACGTGATGTTTATAATTAAGAACGTGGCGTGGGTTTGTAGAAGGAAAGGGTACAGTAAATGCTGTGTATTTACTGAGAACCGTAATCGAACGATCTATAGAAGTCAACAAAGATCTACATCTTTGCTTTATTGACTACACAAAGGCTTTCGATAAAGTGAGACATGTCAACATGATAAGGATGCTTGAAGATCTACAAATTGGTGGAAAAGACCTTAGACATGTAAAAAACATATATTGGAAACAAAAAGCTGCCATAAGAGTTGATAATGACATAGGCCAATATCAGCCTATTAAGAGAGGTGTGAGACAGGGATGTGTAATGTCTCCAGATCTGTTTTCCCTGTACAGTGAATGTATTTTCAGAAATATTGAAGATATGGAAGGAATCAACATTGGGGGATGATGCATCAATAACATTAGATGTGCAGACGATACAGTATTGATTGAAGACAATGAACAGGACCTGCAACATTTAGTAGATGCAGTTGTTACACACAGTGAACAATTAGGTTAGAATTAAATTGTAAAAAGACAGATTATGGTCGTCACTAGGAAGAACGAAATACCACAATGTAATATACAAGTAAATGGGAATATTCTTCAACAAGTGAATAGGTACAATTATCTCGGAACAGTCATAACATCTGATGGGAGATGCCTTGAAGAGATTAGAACAAGAATCGCCATGGCAAAGGTACGGGTAGCGGGGTAGGGGTACCCCCTATCAAAGGAGAAGTAAGATGCCTCCTTCCCTCCGCTAGCCTACGGGACACCCTTGGGCAAGGTGGAGTACCCGTTTAGCCCCCCCCCCCCCCCAACAGGGTAACGGGAAGCCATATGAGCAGGTGGTGGAATGGACTTGGGAGCAGCCGACAGATAGTTGTTGGTTATGGTTTCAAGTCAGTGACGGTGGGCAGAGGATCTCTCAGTAGAGACAATGGCTACGGTCATCCGATCAGTATGGTCACTGCCAGGAAGGAAGAATGGTAGACCTTGGTTGGTATCTCTTCTAAGAGAGGGAACTCTAAATCTCAAACCTCCGCTGCCTTGCGGGTATACTCATATGGGAAAGGCTTCGGGAGTAAACCCTGAGGACAAATCCGGAGATGGAGTCCCTAAGGCAGTTCCATGTTGTAAACAACATAGTTCTGGCAACTCCTGCGACAGCACCGATGCCAAGTTGCATTGGCTACTGCCTTTCCCTTGGTCAACATCGGCGACGTGGAGAGGGGGAATTCGCTACTGGGCAACAGATGGTTCTCCGATTTCCATTGCCCAGGCTTGTGCCCTGAAGAGGTCACTTCAGCACCGCGTAAAGCGGTGACACAACACGGGAAGCAGCATTTGCCGGTTATAAGTCTAATGCTCGATTGGCGTAGAGCAAGGCGCCAGGGGCTACTTCCGACGGTGGGAGATATCATCGTATCTCACTAGACAGCTACCGCCCGCCTAAGCTGGGCATCCCCCAGTCAATAAGATGTTGTCTCGCCACGGTTCATCTGCTCCTGAGGGTGTGTGGAGCTTAGGGGTAAATCCTGACACATGGACCGCAATCTATACACCTAGCAACAAGAACAAAACAACCAGCCCTAAGGCTGGAAACATGGAACGTAAGAACCATGACCCCTGACATCTCAGACGATCTAAACGAGATTGTGGATGCCCGCAAAACTGCAGTGATAAACAACGAACTACTAAGACTGGGGATAGATATTGTCGCCCTGCAAGAGACCAGACTCCAAGAATCTGGAAGCATCAAGTAGAGGGACTTCACATTCTACTGGCATGGCAAGCCGTGCGGAGATACCAGGAAGCAGTGAGTTGGCTTCGCTATCAGAAACAAGCTGCTTAATTCCATCATACCACCAAGTGATGGCACTGAAAGAATACTGAAGCTCCAACTCCAGACACAGGTAGGCCCAGTTAGTATTATAAGCGTTTACACCCCAACACTAACTGCAGCATCAGAATCTAAAGACAAGTTCTATGACGACCTTAGCAAAGAAGTCAGTGAAACACCAGAGAAACAACATCTTTTTATCCTGGGGGATTTCAATGCCAGGGTTGGCTCCGACCACAAATCTTGGCCTTCATGTCTAGGACAGTTTGGCGTTGGGAAGATCAATGACAATGGACAACGTCTCTTGGAATTCTGCAGCCACCATAATCTGTGCGTGACCAACACCTTCTTTGACACGAAACCTCAACGCAAGGTGTCATGGAGGCACCCCAGATCAAAGAACTGGCACCAACTCGACCTGGTGCTCACTAAATGCAGCAACGTCAGCAATGTACGGCTGACTCGCAGCTATCATAGTGCTGACTGCGACACCGACCATTCAATCGTCTCCAGCAAGGTGAAGATAAAGCCCAAGGGAATCTACAGAAGCCGAACAGAAGGAATACCACGCATTGACACCAGCGGCACCCAAAATAAAGAGAAGGTCAACAAATTCATGCAGGCTCTGAGGATACTCTGTCTGGCCCCACAAGCGGAAATTCCACCGAGAGATGGAGTCATTTTCGCGACACCATCTACAATACAGCACTATCAACATTTAGCAAGAAGCAAACTAAGTCAACCGACTGGTTTGAAGCACACTCTGAAGAGATGCTCCCAGTCCTGGAGATAAAGAGACATGCATTCTCAATGTATAAAACATCACCTTCAGAGAAAACACTGCAGGCATTGAGAACGGCCAGAAATAGAGTACAGCAGATGGCAAGAAGATGTGCGAACAGGTACTGGTTACAGCTCTCTGCTCAAATTCAAACTTCAAATTCAAAATAAGATGGCCCCTTTACGATCAACTGAGGGAGTAATCATAAAAGATCGAGCGAAACAAATGGATCGCTGGGTAGAACACTACTCAGATCTATACTCAGTGGATAACACTGTCAGCGAAGAAGCTCTGGAAGCCATCGATCAACAGTCCGCCATGCATGCCCTGGATAACGAACCTTGCCTCACAGAAATCAGCGAAGCACTAGACTCTCTCAAATCCGGCAAGGCACCTAGAAAAGATAGCATTCCACCTGAAATTTTAAAATGTAGCAAAGAAACAATCATCCCAGAACTGTATGCAATATTTCAGCTCTGCTGGAAAGAAAAATCAATACCACAAGATATGAAAGACGCAAACATCGTTACCCTTTATAAAAACAAAGGCGACAGAAGCGACTGCAACAACTATCGCGGCATTTCCCTACTCAGCATTACGCCAGAGTACTCCTTAAAAGATTACACATACTTGCTGAAAGAATCTACCCCGATTCGCAGTGCGGATTTAGACCCAACAGGTCCACCATTGATATGATTTTCTCACTCCGGCAGCTCCAAGAGAAGTGCAGAGAACAGAGGAAGCCATTATATATTGCCTTCATCGACCTCACAAAGGCATTTGACCTCGTGAGCAGAAGCGGCCTATTTAAGGTCCTTGAAAAGGTTGGGTGCCCACCCACCCTTCTTAGTCTCGTGAAATCATTCCACGAAAACATGCAGGGGACCATTCTATTTGACGGTTCAACATCCCAGTCATTCAGCATCAGCAGCGGAGTAAAGCAGGGCTGCGTGATTGCTCCTACACTCTTTGGTATCTTCTTCGCAGTTCTCTTAAGGCAGGCATTTGGGACTGCCACTGAAGGCATATACCTCCACACAAGATCTGATGGCAAACTTTTTAACCCATCAAGACTCAAGGCAAAGACCAAAATAAGATCAAGATGCGTAAGAGAACTACTTTTTGCAGTTGATGCAGCACTGACTACTCATACAGCAGAAGATCTTCAAAGGCTCATAGATCGTTTTGCAGCCGCCTGCAAAGACTTTGAGCTCACCATTAGCCTAAATAAAACACAGGTGATGGAACAAGATGCTGGTGCGCCTCCGTCAATCAAAATGTCTAATTACGAATTGAAGGTCGTCCACGAGTTTGTGTATTTGGGGTCGACAATTTCAGATATTCTTTCATTAGAGACAGAAATCGACAGACGCATTGGAAAGGCAGCCACAACATTTTCCAGGCTAGCTAAAAGAGTTTGGGAGAATAATAGACTATCAGAGCGTACAAAAGCTCAAGTATATAAAGCTTGTGTTGTTAGCACACTACTCTATGGGCCTGAATCCTGGACCCTGTACTCAAGACAGGAAAGGAAGTTGAATTCCTTCCACATGAGATGTCTAAGACGTATCCTGGGCATAACATGGAAAGACCACACAACAAACAAACAGGTGCTTGAAAGAGCAGATATTACCACAGTGCACACCCTCCTCAAGCAGAGACGCCTCCGGTGGCTGTGCCACGTATCTCGAATGGAGGATGAACGTATTCCCAAAGATCTCCTTTACGGAGAACTAGCCACAGGAAAGAGGCCAACCGGAAGACCCCAAATGCGATATAGGGATGTGTGTAAACAAGATATGAAAACCATTGGAATAGATCCAGACACGTGGGAGAGAGTTGCAACAGACAGATGCTCCTGGAGAAGAGATGTACGAAACTGACTGGTGCTCTTTGAGCGCAATCTGATCCAATAAACTGAGGATAGGCGGCACAGGCTCAAAGCGCAGTCACTTACTGCGGGAATTGCCTCGTCTTACAGATGTGGAAACTGTGACAGGGATTGTCACTCTCGCATTGGACTATATAGGCCTAGTCACCAGCCGTGCTGCCAGGCACCTCCCAAGCGGCATAACTCTATAGTCCTTCAGGACTGAAAGTGGCCTACTACTACTACTAATTGAAACGAGAAAAAGAGTGTTGAGGTGCTACATAGAACCTGTACTTTTATATGGATGTGAAGCTTGGACAATGAGCAGTCAAGCTGAAAAACATATGATGGCTGTAGAAATGTGGTTTCTGAGGAAAATGCAAAGAATACCATTGGTGGCCAGAAAAACCAATGAACAGGTCCTTCAAGAAACAAACGTAGAACGTAAACTGATTAGAGACATTAGACGCAGACAGTCAAAATTTTTTGGGCATGTTATGAGAAGAAATGAATTGGTGAACTTAGTGACAACTGGTAAGATCGAAGGGAACATACCAAGAGGAAGACCTAGAAGCAAATACTTGGATGACTTAGCCTCGTGGCATGGTCGAGACAGAAACACGGAGCTGATCCACGACTCTGGTGATCGAGTGAGATGACAAAACATGACCGCCCACGCTTACCGGCATGGCACATGATGGATGGATGGATGTTAATCATTGAGAACGTGATGTTAATCATTGAAAACGTGATGTTAATCATTGAGAACATGATGTTAATTATTGAGAACATGATATGATTAACATTAAGCTGAAAATGTGAGAGATTTACTTCACCCTAGCGTAGCAACAATTTTATGTTAGGAAGTTTTCTCACTACCCAGCACTCAGTATGATCATATTGATGCAACACAATAAGCATGGTACACAATAAGCAGATAATTATTCGAAGCAAATAAAATTCTGACTTCTAAACAACTTACTTGTTGGTCGAAATGATTCTGCAACTGTTGAGCATTCAGGGAGACAACTCTTTCAGTACCTGCCAGAACCCTGGCGTTGATGTTGGGATCTGGTTTCCCATCAAATGTCCAGGTCACCTCAAACATCTGATCGGCTTCGTTCACGTCGTACACTATCCGGCACATGAATTCAAATATTTGATCATCATTGACGAGAGGGCCGTTAATTTCTGGCGGAGTTTTTAGTATCGGAAAACGATCTGTGGAAAATATGTTTGTTTGGTGAATGCTGTAATACAACGAGCTCATTCTCTCACAAAAACCTATAGACATACTCGTCTCGCTTTTTCAGTCTTGGGTTTGACATTTTTAATTTGTTTAGCCATCTTGTTACTTGTTGCTTCCTACATTTCCATGTTTTACATGGCATGGCCAGATCACCGCATGCATTGTTAGCTTGTTTTGCGTATGTTTTTATTGTGCCAATGGTTCGTAGAAACACCTCTGTCTACTTGGGTAAATCTTCATACGTCAGTATCAATGCTGCTTTTCATTCTCTCTTGCATTACTGATTTCACGTAAAGAAAACCTGGTTGCAAATACTGAATTTGTGGAGTGACGTGTTAGAAGTTCACATATACTAAGTACCGGCAAAATAAGACAGCGATTATCTCAATTCCTCGAAGTCTTTTCCTCCCAGAAACAAAATTCTGGTATTCATATCAAGTACAGACCGTTGTGACGTTTCAGTAGGTTTGTGATCCGGTGTTTGAGATCTGTTAGTGGGTGCTTCAGGTCTTTGAGAGGGTGTTTCAGATTTGTGAGCGAGTTTCTCAGATCTCTAATTGTGTGCTTCAGATCTGTGAGTGGGTGCATCCAGTCTGTGAGAAGGTGCTTCAGGTCTGTGAGAGGATGCTTAAGGTCTATGAGTGATTACTTCAGGTCAGTGAGTGGGTGCTTCAGATCTGTGAGTGGGTGCTTCAGGTATGTGAGTGAGTGCTTCAGGTCTGTGAGTGGGTGCTTCAGAACTTTGAGTAGGTGTATCAGATCTGTGATTGTGTGCTTCAGATTGTTGAGTGGATGCTTCAGATCTTTGAGTGGAAGCTTCAGATTTATGAGGATGTTTCAGGTATGTGAGTATATGCTTCAGATATGTGAGTAGGTGCTTCAGATATGTGAGTAGGTGCTTCAGATATGTGCATGAGGCCTTCAGGTCTATGAGCGGATTTTCAGGTCTTTGAGTGGATGCTTCAGATTTGTGGGTGGATACTTCAAATCAGCTTCAGATCTGTGAGTCGGTGCATCATATCTGCGTGTGGGTGCTTCAGATTTGTGAGTGTGCTTCAGATATTTAAGTAGGTGCTTCATATATACAAGGTGTGGACTGCGCCTGGCCCTACAGCCAGCAGTGTTAGAATCGGCTAGCCTCTCCCAGGATGGGTGAAAAGTGAAAATTAGTAGCCTGTCGATGATCCGCAGACTAGACAAGTCAACCCCACCTCCACGCGGTGTAGACTGGAAAACAAAGACCGCGAGGTCATGGGCTAACGGGGCTATGGCTCGCCATAGGGGATGGACTCCCTAGGATTTTTGTCCTAAACCTGCGATTGGCCTAGCAAGCCGGCAGGGGATCTTCATACTGCTCGTAGAAAAACTAAGAAGTATAAACGGACTCACCCAAATCGATATAGACCCGGCAATATTAATACACTACGAGATAGATCAGCGATTCAAAATATAGACACAATGAACGTCTGCGGTTTTAATAGTAAAGAAGAACTTATAGAAACAATGCAAGGGAGGAAAATTGGAAACAGACACCACGAGACTGGGGAAACGCCCTAATTATCCCAATTTGGAAAAACAAAGGCAGCAAATTAGACTGCATACAATACAGAGGCATTTCACTGTTGAGTCATACTGGGAAAATATTTTGCAAAATTCTTGAGAAAAGATTACGAACTATTATAGAACCTCAGCTAAGCGAAACACAACTTGGATTTGGGAAAAACAAAGGATGCACAGATGCCATTTTTGCTCTTAGACAGCTTATAGAAAAATCAATCGAATTCAATGAAACACTATACGTAGCTTTTGTCGACCAAGAAAAGGCATTTGATAGAGTAGATAGGAACAAGCTGTGAGAAATCCTTAAACAATATGGAGTGAGTACACATCTAACAAACCTATGTAGAAGCTTATACAACAACAGTGAATGCATAGTCAGAGCAACTGGAGGACACTCAGAACCCTTCACCGTAAGATCCGGAGTACCGGATTCCCCTCTCTTGTTCATAACATGTATAGACAACATATGTAAAGAAATCAGCCAAACAGAGTCCGCAAGAACACAGCATGACGAGAACACAGAAGAAGAACCATCTGCAAATCCAATCATTAGAGAACTCCTGTTTGCGGACGACCAAGCACTATAGTGGTTTACTTTTGTCTGCCCCAATATAAAATTCCATATCTCAGTAACCAACTGAAGGAAAATGATGAGATATAGCATATAACCTTATCATTATATCCACCCATCAAAAAAAAATTTTGTTCTGGAGATTTTACAGCAGATTTCAAAATTTGTTTATATGCGGTGTATAATTTACGGGTCAGAGATGAAGTTCATAATTTTAAATGTATTAACTATTACACCGTAGCCAGACAATCAGCGTTCAATGTTGAATATTCTACGTGTCACGGTCAGCCATTCAAATTCACTCCTTCGAGACCCTACGCGTGTCAAAACTCCTCGAAGCTTCTAAGTTAAGTTTTGCCGTGTCAAACGTGACCTTCGAACATTGTCTCCCAAACATAGACGTGTCACGGGTGACGATCCCAGCTACGGTGTTTTAATTTGGTCATCATTGTACTTTTGTGAAGAAAATTGTGGGGACGGACGGATGTGTAATATCACAGTTTATATGACTATTTAAGAGGATTTGTGTGTTCCTGTAGTCTCGCAGGCTGCTGGCAGTGCGACTCTAGTCAAGCATCACGAAGAACAGAGATAAGACTACACTCAGAGAGAGAGAGAGAGAGAGAGAGAGAGAGAGAGAGAGAGAGAGAGAGAGAGAGAGAGAGAGAGAGAGAGAGAGAGAGAGAGAAGAAATAAATAGAGAGATAGATAGAGTGCCCTTGCCTTACAGTTACACTAAATACAGTCAAAGACCAGGCAAGGCATATGCTATAGGTCACCGAAACACATGTCTAAAGCCCTGGATCACATTCATGAAGCCCCCACTCACAGGTCTGAAGCACCCACTCACAGATCTGAAACATACACTCCAAGATCTTAAGTACCCACTCACAGATCTCAAGTACCCACTCACAGATCTGAAGTACCAACGCACAGATCTGAAGCATCCACCTACAGATGTAAAGCATGCACTCACAGATCTGAAATACCCACTCAGAGATCTAAAGTACTCACTCACAGATCTGAAACATCCACTCACATATCTGAAACACCCTCAAAAATCTGAAGCACACACTCACATACATGAAACACTCACTAACATACCCGAAGCACCCATTCACAGCCCCGAAGAACCCACTCACATATTTGAAGCATCCACTCACAGACCTGAAACAACCACTAAAAGACCTGAAGCACCCACTAACAGATCTGAAGCACCCACTCAAAGATCTGAAACACCATTAACAGAGCTGAAGCACCCATGTACATATCTGAAGCTCATCTCATCTCATCATGTTCCTCTTGTACCTTGCGGTATTGAGGTGAAGTATATAAAGAGGGAGAGTGCCCGCTTATTGGCTTCATGCATCGATATTCCCATGGACTCTGTTGTTCCCTGCGTCCATCGTTTACGTGGTCGGCCTCTTCCTCTGCTTTCCTCTGGTCTGTACATCATTGCTTGTTATGGTATACTGTTAGTTGTAACCTACTTGCATGGCCAAACCATTTGACTTGCTGCCTTGTAATAAAATTTAGTGTATCTATAACCCCCACTTTAGTCCTGATTTCTTCATTTCTGATCTTATCTCTTCTTGATACATTGAGTATTCTTCTCAAGAACCTCATTTGTGTTGTTGTGATCTTTCTTTTCTCTTTTTCTGGCATTGTCCAGGTTTGGCATTGGTAGCATAGAGTTGGTAGGAAGATTGTGTTGTAAAGTGCTTTCTTAATATTTATTGATACATGTTAGTTCTTTACTATTGGTGCCATTTGTTCAGTAACTGATTTGCCTTATTGCATCTATATTCGATCACGTTTTCTGATTTGCCATTTAATGATATTATACTTCCTAGGTACTTGTAACGCTTTACTTGTTTCAAGGGATGTTCATTTAGGTAAATCGATGTTTCTTTTTCTTCTTTAGTTATAGTCATTACCTCTGTTTTACTTGTGCTAATTTTCATGTTATGTTCCCTACACAGTTCGTTTAGACCAGTGGTTCTCAACCATTTTTGGCCCGTGCCCCCCTTCATCATATATACAGAACGTCATTCCCCCCTTTCGTATTTCCTACCTAAAAATCCCCCCTCCCCCCGCCCATACACAGTATACGTAAAAATGGAAGCTAAATTTAACAGCACATACTAAAACATGTCTAGACATATACATAAAACTTGATTTGTGGGTCTATTTACTTTATAAAATGAATATTGGAAGGGTGAGACTACAGAACCGTAAAGTATGAAGGGAAAAACAATATCAAGTAATCGGTTCTTGTATTAAAGCGATCTTGAAATAATCTTAACCCCCCCCCCTCACCCCACCCCCCACATGGAAACCCTAAACCCCCCCCCCCTAAAAATGGGGGGGGGGGGAATTCCCCACCGGTTGAGAACCACTGGTTTAGACTATTTATACGGTCTTGCAATTCAGCTTCTGATTTTGCTATTATAGTATGTCCAGAAATGAATGCCGTCATTCACGATCAATTATTTTGAAAACTGTCTGTTGCATCGTTATGAAATTTTTCCTGTCGTCTTAAATTTACCCCCACCCAAAGAATATGCCTTTGATAGGTCCAAAAGCAACTTAAATCATGAAAAGCGGCGACATTTCTTTGATGTTTTGATGAAAAACTAGTGATTTCTCGCTAACAAACTTGTTGTACAGTAATGCCAATGCCCCCGCCAGTTCGGATGACAAACACAAGGCGTATCCAGATTCGTATGGGAGTGGGTGCATTGTCTTCTCTGCTGAGACGGAACATGATTACATGTTTTGCACGACTATAGCTGTGAATGTCTCTGTAGGGGGCTTCCTTCTTAAAGGTCAAGATGTTGGTCCTCTTTTCATTATAGTTTATAGAAATGTCCCCTCATTTGACAACGTGTTTCTTCTCACGTTTCTTGTTATGCCACAATATGTCAGTACCCACCGCAATATTACTCTTCGGTTGGTATTCGATGCGCCTAGAGCTTTTCGTTTTTTTTTTCAGTGTCAGTTGTTTGTCACCGTTGAAGGCTCACGGAATTGAAAATTCATCACTGTGGAATACAAACTGTTGCCATTAATAATTTGTATTGTTTATGCCGATGCTGTAATGTTTAGGGCCTGCAATTCTTCTGAATATTTAGAAGGGTTAAAATGAGACTGGTACGGCGGAAGACTCAAGCACCCATGACGATGCTCTTCTATCAACTTGTCGATTTGATATTTCTTGTTTTTTGGCGTCTGCTTTACAAAGGACAACAATTCTAGCTAGAAATACGTTTCTGGAAATGGTGTGGTTTCCATTCGTGGCCATATCTTTAGTGCTTCCTTTGTGCTCGATACCGTATGTATTTTGTGTTCTTGGGTAACAACATTGATATCATGCATTGTCCATAATTGGACACGACGGTCTATCTAGGGATGGAAGCACAGTATTAGTTAGTTAGTTAGTTAGTCGACAGATCATCCTCGTTGCACATCGAACCATTCAGTCCATAAGTGCTCGGATCCCTCCTCAGCACATCCCGCAGCGTGTAGCGGCTAACGACGCCAGTTCTGTGTTGATTTATCAATCTTCTTTGGCTTCCTGCGTAGTGTTCTTGTTTGGCCACCCCTCTTTTAATTTGCTGCTCTCGCAGTCTGGCCATTGTTGTAGATTCACAGTCATCACTTGGTTCTCGCAAAAGTCTCACTTCACGTAGAGCATTCAGAATGTCAGCCTGGTCCATGGCGCGTCCGCCCTCCACAGTAGGCTCACCTGCGAGCTTGTCAGCCCGCTCATTTCCTTGTACTCCCGCATGCCCTGGCACGAAGATGAAACTAATCTTTGCCAGCCGAGACCGCTTCAGAGGCAGCAACCATTCTCTTCGGATCGACCCCTCCTCTATCCTCTTGATCATGTTCATTGAGTCGCTAAGGAAACAAGCCCTAGTGAATGTCTGTGTCTCGAGCCATGTTATTGCTTTACTTACTGCCATGACTTCCATGGTCAGGCTACTTGTGGTTTCAGTGAAAGCACCAGAGTCCTACTTCACAATTCTCCCTCCGGCCCGAGCTGTAAAGGCCCATGAGCTTCTCACATTTCGGACTACCGACCCATCTGTGTAGATGACCGCGTCACCGTCTAGCGAATTCTCGAAAATCAACGCTTGTACTTCAGCCTCAACAGCAGCCGGATTTTCTTGTCTGCATTTTCTATCTAGTTGGATACAAACTGAAAAGGATGTGCAGAAGTCTGTTGGCACTTGCACCCACTCCTCGCCAGGTTCTAAGTCCTCAAGTGAACACACCTGTTGAAGAATGTCTTCGGCTTGACCCATCCACGACCGTCCTCTTTTTAACCTGCTGCCCTTCACCTTCCTAATTTCACTATGCAGTGGATGTTGTGTGTTTGCGTTAATTCTGAGGTAGGCGCGTGCCCTGCAAACTTGTATTCTCTCTTCAATGGTTGGAAAATCAAGAAGGTAGCGCATCGCCCTGCATGCTGTATCTCTTGTACATCCAAGAATAATGCGCATAGCTTCATTCTGTATCCTTTCCATCCTTTCTATCTGCTTATGGCTGAGAGTCAAGATTGCCATTGCATACTCCAAAACAGACATGACCAGCCCCTCGTACAGAAGACATAGATGGCGCTGCTCACAGTTTGCTGCCGCCACCACCCGCATCGCTGCCAAACCCCGCTTGGCCTTTGTTATCACCTGGTCTATGTGCACATTATAAGCAAGGCTTCGATCAAACCGTATCCCCAGGTAATTCATTGCCTGCGTTCTTTCCACCGTCTCTGAACACAGCATTACAGTTGGTGTTCGATTGTTGACAATATGATTATTCAACGAGAACCAAGTCACTGTTGCCTTTGTTGGGTTGACCATTGCCCCAGCTTCATCACACCAAGTACTTATGCGATTGAGTTCGGTTTGTAGTTCCACAGCAACCTCCTCTCTATCCTTACCCTGACGATACACCAAAACATCATCGGCATATGACAATGTCCTGCCAGGTCCAGTGATCTGCTCACTGGTGATTCTCACTGTGTAGGCGTTGAACAGTACCGGAGATAATGGTGATCCCTGTGGTAGGCCAGGATATATTGTTGTTGGTTCCGAAGTCCAACTGCCACATCTAAAAACTACTTTCCGTTGGAAGAGGGCTGCAGCGATCCAACTAAGGAGGAATGGACTTACGTTTAGTTCAAGAAGCTGAAACATTAAAAATTCCAGTGGTACTCTGTTGTATGCGTCCTCAAGATCAATCGCTGCAGCAACGGTTTCAGTGCCTGGGTGGAAACCTTCATAGACATCATGGGCAAAGACTGCTGCATTGGTCCAGGTTTCTCTTTTTGGACGGTACCCACCCACGGTAGGTTGGAAAACACCTTGCCTCTCTAGTTGGCTTGATATTTTCCTGGCAATTACCTTCTCCAGCAGCTTGCCTATTGTATTCTGCATGGTTATAATTCGATATCCCTGAATTTTTTTGTGGTCTTTGTCAGGCTTCGGCAAGGGAATCAGATAGCTGTGTAACCATTCCTCCTTGATGCTAGCACTCCCTATACTGTTGTTGTACATGTCTGCTAGTTTCTCTAGCTCATTGTCGGTACACCTATTTATGTCGTCGTATCTTATGCCATCAGGACCTGGAGCACTGTTTTTTGATCGTCGAAGCACAGCCTTGATTTCTTTCACTGTCACTGTGTCTTCATCCGAAGTGTTCTGGGCCTTGCATCTGTCTGAGGTTACCTCCTTGGCCAGATTTCGGCCTCCCATGTCTGTCTGGTTGCTCTGCTCAAGGTAGCGTTCAAAGAGGGCTTTGCCCTTGTCCTCGTCAGTCCTCTGCCAGATGAGGTCAGCACCTTGGAAGTCAGAAATGCTCTTATTCTTGACTACACCACTCATGCTTTTATGTAGTCACCAGAACAATTTCAGTGACTTGTCTGTGCTTACTCTTTGACACACCTCTGCCCATTTTTCGCTTTTAACCACCGTGACCAGTTTTTTGAAATAGCTTACTTTTGTGTGTCTCTCTTTCTAAGTGCAAGCAGGGACTAGGATGACCAGCTCTGTTCTTCTTGGCATTTTGCCATCTCCTTACAGCACTACGCTTATCCACCCAAGCCTTCTCCACCTCGAAACTCCACCACGGTGGCTGCTCCCAGCTTTTTTTCCTGCCCTGAAACGTTCTGCGCTTGTCACGTTTTATTTTACTCACCACATCTTGCCCTGTACTGTCATACTGGAACGTCTTTACCTTTAGCTTGTGCTGCCTGGTTCTGCCTTTCTCCACCAATATGCTGCAAGGGTGGTGGTTGCTGCCATGGTGTCCTAAGACACCCCATCTACACACTGTAGTGAGTAAAGGTGAAACTAGCGCCAGATCAATAGCACTGTCCTCATCGCCTGGACGGCTTGCTGTCCTGGTGACACAGCCACTGTTGATACAAACCAGGTCGATGGTTTCCAGTGCAGTCTCGAGCTCCTCCCCTTGTGTATTGGAGGAAGTGTTTCCCCATGATCTGCCTTTAGCGTTGAAGTCACCACAGAAAATAACATTTCTCTCGTGGCCTAATATGCCACTTAAGCACTGCCACTTCTGGGCGTCCACACTCGCATTGCGGGCATAAACATTGTATTATATTATATAATATATATATATATATATATATATATATATATATATATATATATATATATATATATATATATATAAATATATATATATATATATATATAATATAAAAGCACAGTATTCTCGAGCCAATCTCTAAATACATTACCATTCATCTTATTATGATAATCCCTATTGTCTGTATGTTTTGATACGAACATGAGCCCAGCATTCTGTTGTAAGCCATTATGCGTATTACCAGCATGGGACATGACCAAAAGCTGTCCTATACTACTGGGCACATATCGCTGTATCTGTCCATCCACTGATTGCCATTCTTTATCACATGTGTAATGCGCACTGATCCACATTTCATCCAAACACACTATGCCATAACTTTCTTTGCGAATTTCCCTTATTTCACGTAGGTATCTGCTTCTCGTGGCTCCTAAATAAGTTTGCTCGCAAAGAATATTTCTACTGCCCTTGTACTTTCTAAAAGTGAAGATAATGTCCTTATAATTTTCCACAAAGTTGTTTTGGATAGCTCTATGTTATTGTTCTTTCTGAACCAAACAAGTTTTCTTACAGTCACTGTTTCTTTGGCATCCAGCATTTTTATAATGCTGGATAATCCATGATATAAAATCCAAAATGTTTATAATTTTAGGAGTCTCCGCGGCGAAGTGGTCAAGCCTTTTCACTCGGGCTCCAAAGGTTGTGGGTTCGATTCCGGGCCGCATCCTTCGGTTCACGAGTTAAAATTTTCGGAGACTTCTGTGGGTCGTCGCTAGAGCTGCGGAGTTCGTGCTTTGTACGATGCTTTTCGCGCTGCGGAAAGAGACCGAGTCATATCGGATATAATCCGGTGCAATGAAGTCGACCCTGTCGACTTTTAAGCGACTTTTTAAAGCATTTTTATAATAGCTCGCCTTATGACATCTTTACCAAAGCTGTGTACAGTAACCTTTCTACCTACCGTTTGGTTATTGCGTGGTGGTTTAATTCCAGATTCTTGCACCCATCGACGAAATGACCGTTTACTCAGACCCAATGCATGCACCGTTCTTTTTTTCGGAATTTGTAATAGTATAAAACAGTTTCCTGCGATCAGCTTCTTGACAAAAATATGTGTGCAACTTCATAGCGATGCTTTGAAGTGTATACACAATTTCGCATTCAATCCCTTGAAAAATATTCACACATTTCAATGTTAGCGATAGTGTTGTCCTGTGGATTATGTGATGTTATTTTGTGTTCTTTTATTGGAAGTTTTCAAAAGAAGCCACGAAAGGCAGGTGGTGGATGAAATTTTGAGGGCAGCCGACAGATATTTGTTGGTCGTGGTCTCGAGTTTCACGACGGCAGGCAGAGGAGCTCTTCTTGAGTCAATGGCTGCGGTCTCCGACCAGTACGGTCACTGCCATAGAGGAAAGCAACGGCAAACTACCTCTTTAAATGTGCCTACTATATCATGATTCGCTTAAAGACTGATCATCGCAAGACAAGGACAGAGACGTTAAAATGAGCAACATGGAACGTTAGGAAGTTAAACGACGACGAAAAATTAGAGAACATAAAACAAGAAATTGAAAGGGAAAAAATTTATATTTTAGGTATGCGCGAAACGAGATGAACAGGATCAGGCATCAAGATAGATGAAGATTTCAAGTTTATTTATTCTGATGATGAAGATCGTCTAAGGGGAGTGGCAATTATTTTGGACCGGAAAACATCAAAATCTGTTCAAGGATATTGGGCCGTGTCGGACAGAGTTCTACTAGTTAAATTAAGTGGCAGACCTTTTAGCATAAATATTATTCAAGTATATGCCCCAACAGGAGAATCCAGTGAAGATAGTGTAGAAGAATTTTATAATGACATAGAGTCTGCCTTAAAGAAATGTAAAAATTCAGAAATAAACATCATAATTGGGGACTTCAATGCAAAAGTGGGAAATCAAGGGGGTAGATACACAGTGGGAAACTATGGTTTAGGAGAGAGAAATGAAAGAGGAAACAGACTCGTGGAGTGTCTAAAAAATAAAGATGGCAAAATCACAATAGAAAAAGACCAGATTCTACATGTATGGACAGATTATGTGAAACACCTTTATGATGATAACAGAGACGAACAGTATGATATTAGATTTAATAATGAAGGACCGCCAATTTTGGAGATGGAGGTTCGAAATGTTCTTAAGCATATGAAAGCTGGCAAGGCCCCCGGTGCAGATAACATCACAACAGAAATGATTAAAGCTTTAGAAGAATTTGGACTAGAGCAAGTCACCAGACTGCTGAACACATTATATGATACTGGAGATATACCTCCTGAATTATGTAACTCTGTATTTATCGCAATCCCAAAGAAATCAGGAACCTTGGAATGTGATCAACATAGAACAATTAGTATAATGAGTCACATCACAAAGATTTTGCTAAGAATTGTCATGCAAAGAGTGAGGAAGAAGATACAGCTTGGAATAGGGAAGAACAATGTGAAAAGGGTACAGTAAATGCTGTGTATATGCTGCGAACAGTTATTGAACGTGCTATAGAAGTAAACAAGGATATACATCTTTGCTTTATTGACTATACAAAGGCTTTTGATAGAGTTAGACATGTCAATATGGTGGATATGCTTGCAGATCTACAAATTGATGGGAAAGACATTAGACTTATAAAAAACATATATTGGAAACAACAAGCTGCAATAAGGATTGATAATGAAGTGGGACAGTATCAGCCAATTAAGAGAGGTGTTAGGCAGGGATGTGTGATGTCTCCAGATCTTTTTTCCCTATACAGTGAAAATATTTTCAGAAATGTAGAGGATATAAATGGAATCAGCATATCAGGACAAAACATCAATAACATTAGATATGCAGATGATACAGTATTAATTGCAGACAATGCGCAGGACCTGCAACAATTAGTCGATGCGGTTGTTGTACACAGTGAGCAACTGGGGTTAGAATTAAATTGTAAAAAGACTCAGGTTATGGTCGTCACTAGGAAGGAAGAAGTGCCACAATGTAATATACAAGTAAATGGAAATATTCTTCAACAAGTGAATCGGTACAATTATCTTGGAACAGTCATAACATCTGATGGGAGATGCCTTGAAGAGATTAGAACAAGAATCGCCATGGCTAAAGTAGCCTTTAGCAAGATGAAAAACATTCTGACCAATAAAAAGATGTCAATTGAAACGAGAAAAAGAGTGTTGAGGGGATACATAGAGCCTGTTCTTTTGTATGGATGTGAAACTTGGACAATGAGCAGTCAAGCTGAAAAACATCTGATGGCTGCAGAAATGTGGTTTCTAGTGATGTCCTTTGCGTCACTAGCCCAAAAGCGATACCAGCTATTATTTTAAATTCATCATTCTTCTTGGCTGTTACTTGGAGAGACATAAGCAGGATTTCTCCTACTCTCTTTCAATGCACACTTTTGAAAATCCTTTCGTTTACTGCTCATCCTAAACTTTGCTCTCTTAGAATACAAGGTGAGTTGATCATTTCAAACATTTTTTTGACGATGCTGATAATAGTTAGAAACAGGTATCGTGTTACATTATGTGAACATGTGCGCCGGTGTAATAATGTTATTTAATTTAAGATTACAAACTGAATTCTGCGCTACCATGCTAAGTCAACCAATATCTTCCCATGCTCAAAATCTCATCTCTTATAAAGGCGGCTTATAAATGCTATAGGAAATTTTTTCTGCTATAAATGCGAATCATTACACTTTAATCCTTGTGCTTCAGAGACTGGCTAAGAAGAGATCATCGTTGGCTGTAAAAACAATCTTTTTGATACATGCACTTTCTAAACAGGCTACTTCATGATGTAGAGACTGTTCTTATAAGTTGCTGTCTAGAACTGATGTGTACTTGTTCCATATCCAATAAACCAGTGGTTCTCAACCGGTGGGTAATTTCCCCCCGCCCCCTCCCAGAGGGGAATTTTTGGGTTTCCGGGGGGCGGGGGGAATTAAGATTATTTCAAGATCGCATTAATACAAGAACCAGTTACTTGATATTGTTTTTCCCTTTAAATTTTTACGGTTCTGTACTTCTCACACTAACGAAATTCGTTTTATAACGTTAGTAGACCCGCAAATCACGTTTTATGTAGATGTCTAGACTTGTTCTAGTATGTGTTATTACATTTAGCTTCCATTTTTATGTATACTGTGGAGGGAATTTATAGGGAGGAAATTTGAAATGGGGGAGAATGACGTTCTGAACATATGGTAAAGGGAGGCATTGGAAAAAAGGTTGAGAACCACTGCAATAGACTATTCAATTTCACAAGTCTTTTCTTAAATGTGTTCTGGGAAAATTCGAAGGAGTGATATATTCTTTTGCTGAAGATGATTACTCATGAAAAAAAAAAAAAAAACAATAGTTAGATCGTGCGTATTTTGCAGGACGTTGCACTCAAGGCTAGCATGATTTCAGTGCTGTAAATGGCCTGATGGGATTTTGCGTTCAGTGTTATGCCAATTTTTGAGTGAATGCCGTAAGACACTTTTTACTGGATTTATGGTGCAACTGTGTGCCTGTGAAATTGACAGAAGTTCGAGTTTATGTCTTTAACCCCTAATTCACTGTGGTTAGGATAGAAAGGCAATATCACGCTCAATGTGCTCGAATATTTGTGATATTATGAGATATCTATCTGATGTCTCTCTCAATAATTCATATGATTATAATTCTGTGAAAAGAGTGATGTATTATTTCTGTTTCATGTTTCATTTGTGAATATTGAGTTGTTGGTGAATTTTGATGAGTTATAGACATGACGGGAGAAGATAGGAGTTAATAAGACGTTTGCTTTTCCCATGACGTCACTTACCTTATCATTGACATTCTGGTCCGGCATGACGATTGTATTCATGCAGTGACGTGTATCTTGTTCTGACGTCATTATTCCCTCATGAAGATTGTCCCAACATGATTACATTTCAGTTTATAATTTACGTCATTATTTCAACCGGATGTCGTGTATCTTCTCGATCCTCTTGTCTTGTCTTAGACGTCATACCAACGGACGGCTACCACAACAGACATTTACCACAACAAATGTTTATTATAACAAGCTATTTGTCCAAACAAGTATTTGTCCCAACATATATTTGTCATAATAGAGGTTTTTCTCAACATATGTTGTTATGACTGTTGTTTGTCTCAACGGACGTTCGTCTTAACTAATGTTTATCTTAACAGATGTTTTTCGCAACAGATGTTGTGTTGTCCTAACTAATGTTTATCTCAACAGATGTTTGTCACTACGTATGTTGTCCTAACTAAAGTTTATCACAACAGATGTTTGTTACAATGATTGATTTTTACAACACAGATATATATCGCCACTTGATGTGACTGGTCTTATTGTGACATGACTTTTTTTCATCCTTATAGGGATGTCACAGGAAATCCGTATAACATCATAATGTTTTGTTACAGCTGATCACAACGTAGGGGTATTCCAGACTTTCAAGGTACAGACCTCACATGGTAAAAGCTGGATGCGGATAAAGGTAAGGCCCTTCTTGCACCCTACATAGAGCAGACTGATCAGAAAGACGAGCCCGCCAGACAGAGGACCACAACGACACTCTCTCAGTTGTGCGATGGGGTCGGGACAGACGAAGAATACATAATCATAGCTGAGACAATACGTGCGATGCTCAAGAAATCATCTAACACCGCCCCAGGCCCAGACGGCATTCGATATCGTGACCTAATGGTGATGTCAGACAATGACATGGAATAACTGGCCAGAGAATTCAACATCAGTATCCAGAGGGGTCAGATCAAATAGGAATGGCTACACAGCTACTTGCTGCCGCTGCCAAAACCGAACAAAGACCATTCCAAGATAAGCGTCTACAGAATCATTACGATGCAGAACACTGCTGGCAAGCTACTGGAGAAAATTGTAGCACACAGACTTGCTTGTGACTTGGAACAATTCGGCTGCTTCCCATCCACACTTGGAGTATACAGACGTAACAAAGAGTCATGACTGAATGCGGCAGTCTTAGCTCAAGATGTTTACGAAGGATTTCAGGTTAGAGAAGAGACATGTGCGGCCGCCATAGACTTAGAAGACGCATACAATAAAGTATCCTTCGAGCACTTGATGCAAGCCCTCCTCAGGCTGAAAGTGTCCCCTCACCTTATACGATGGATAGCTGTAGTCCTGCTCCAAAGGAAGGTGGTACTAAGATGTGGGAGTTGGTCTTCTGAGCCGATAACGTTATGTCCAGGATTGCCGCAGTGTCAACAACTCAATTGCGACAGGCATGCAAGGGTTCCCTACTTTTGCACCACACGAAAATGACAACTCGTATTGTGTGCAAAAGGATACATTTTATTTGGAGCGAATAGTACATGAGCTCCACGAGCGGAATACCACATCGGTATTAAACATCATAGTATGTTATGAAGATGTAATGAGGAGATGATGTTGATGATAATAACTACTGAAGCTAAGCTTAAGTCCTAACTATTGATACTGTCCTTCTTAACAACAAAGTATTCACAGCGGATATACAGTCCGTCGCCTACGCCGACGAGTCCAGGTCTGATCTCTCTCCCTGTAGCGTGTTCAGCCACGAGCAATTGGCTCTCCGTGCATCCGCTAGTTTACGTGCTTGGAGTTCCAGCACGCTGGTCACTTGGTTAGAGTAACCAGTGTTGCATGGTCACTTCTCGTGATGCGGGTTTCCCAGTCTCTTGGGTAACCCCAGCTCACGTATACTTATTGACCTCCTTGTTGACACGAGTGTGTCCCGTTCAAGAACTATTTATAGTGTTTGTGTCCCTTCTGTCTGGTTTCCTATATCGCTATGTTACTTTCCTCTTGTCTAGCTCTGTTTAGCTCTTAGCTCTTACGTAGCTCTTTGACACGCAGGGTTCACCACTGTCACCAGTACTATTCAACGTATATACGGTGCCGATCACTGAACAACAGTTGGAAGGGAGGGGTAGGACTCTGTCATTTGTTGATGACATTCTCGTGTATCGACAGGGTCGAGATAGACAGGCGGTTGCCAATGATATGCAGGACGAACTAGATCGAATTTCCTCATGGTGTGCGGATGCCAGTGCCATTGTCAACCCTGCAAAGGCATCGGTTACATGGTTCTCCCTAAACAACCATATTGTGAAAACAGACCTGCCGGCAGTGAGAAAGAATGGATGGGAGCATTTTGAGTAGAACACAGTCGATGACATATCTTGGAGTGAGGCTTGATCGTAGCCTGTCTTTCAGAGATCATGTCGATTATGTCATAACGAAAGCTCGAAAAGTTTTGTCAGCAATGAGATTCACGGCTACTACCAATATCGAGCAAAGACTGCTAATACTTCTGTTCCAAGGACTGGTGCTTTCACCCATCGAGTATGCCCTGGCCATCCTTACTGTCAGCCCTACACAGATTGGAAGACTTGAAAAGGTACAAAATGAAGCCATACGCATCATTTTGGGCTGCACGAGAGACACCAGCTGTGTAGCGATGAGATACCTCCTTGACTTCACGACAATGAACCACAGGATCAAGATCTGGAGAGCTCGTGCGTACTTGAAAATAAGTGCGGATGAGCAGCACCCTCTACATGAAGATATATTCAGAGGAAAGTGCAACAGGCTAAAGAGGGGCAAATCATGGATGGGTCGGGCGGAAGATATCTTCAGACAGGTCTGCAGTCCTACCAGTATCAACCCCGGCAAGGAATGGGTGCCTGTCCCTCCAGCTTTTAAGTGCACTTCTCTTGCATTACCACACTTGTCAGACGGTGCAGAGAACAGAATACTGCCACTGTCAATGCAGAGGTCAACGCGCTCATCAATGAAAACTCAGACAACCCCGAAGTGCTCATATATACAGATGGATCTGTTTTAAAGAAGCAGAGAAGTGCATGCGCATTTACAGCCCGTTCAGCGGGCCGAACCGTTCAAGAATCCAGTGGTGCCCACACCATGCCCACGAGCAGCATGACGATGGAAGTGATGGCAGTAACACAGGCTTTCCTATAGCTAGAATCACAGTATTATAACAACGTGTGTGTACTAAGTGATTCAATAAGCATGATTCGGAAGCTCGAAGCTGGATCTGTACGTAGACAGTGGACTGGGTCGCTGAGGAAGTCTGTTGTCCGTAAAGTTACCTTAATCTTCGTCCCGGTACATGCGGGAGTCGATGGAAATGAACGAGCTGATAAACTGGCTGACTCTGCACCACCTGCAGATAGCCAGCCCATGGATAGTGCCGATGTTATTAACGTCCTTAAAGACATGTCGAGAACAGAAGACTTTGACGTCAGTGAATCCACATCGCCGTCCAGGATGAAAGACTTGGGAGTAAAAATTGATACGGCCAGACACGAGAGGTACATCGGGAAAACGATGTGCCTCGTTAACCAACACATAACTGGCACTATTAGCCACCGGACGCTGGTGCATATGCTGGGGGGAGGATCTGAGCACCTATGGACCTGTCCGGAGTGCAATGAAGATGCCCCAACTGATAACAGATAACTGATACAGCTGATGTGCCGTGCTTTGCATGATAACATCACATACCATAAAACCACACTATTTAAATAGATTTTGCAAGAATATAGCTGTTGGTTTTTGTTTCACACCATTAGAGAGCTATATGAGGATTTAACTACCTACATCATCATTATCCAACCGCTTGGCTCTGGCTCGAAGGCAGAAGATTGATGGGACGGTGATACCCTAAGCATCCATTGTGGACCAGGGTGTTATTTTCTTTGTTCATCGTGCCTGATGATTCTGGTTGTCGCCTTCACATCACTGAAGCAGTGATCTTCGAAGTATACCCTCCGTATCCTCAGCTCTGTCCGATGAGTTCAACCATGAGCTATGCCGAACTAAGTAACATTTTTAACATATAATACATGACAAGCCACTAGCATTTGTGAAAACATTAATGAAGTGACATTATTGGCACAACTAGACCCTGCGCGGAAGCGTCAACAGTGTGATTTGGACATGATGAACTTCTTTCAGAAATTGATATGATCACACTGGGATGTTATTATTCGTGTGACACTGATTATGAGGCGATATTAGTGGAAGGGAATTTAGATGGGTGTGATTCATATTTTGATATATATGTGTTTTACCATCCACGACAGAATTTGATCTTCATGCACCACCCGAAGAATGATTTAAAATATTTATGAAAAAGAACAAGGAGTTAGTATTAATTCACTTTGTTGATGAAGTTTTGTTGACTGTTGAATTTGTTATAATCTGCATTGTGAAATAATTAGTTATAGGGGTCCCCGGTGGCTAGGTGACCTCACGGACAAAACGTCAATTCTAGAGTCCAGTTCGCTCCTTTGTTTGCCTGATAACTACCTAGGACTGCCCAATACCTGGTAAAAGGAAAACCCAGTTTCTAAACATATTTTATAGAGTGGGGGTATGTTCCTTAATAATATTCATACCACTCTTGGGGGTTCGTGAGCCATTAACTGGCTTCCCTGTACAGGTGGAATTTATCTTGTTTGTCTTTGACCCAGCCCCTAGATCATCTGGTTTTATTCGTCACGCCACATAAGCAAACAGGATACGGGATGTCCATTTGTGATTAAATAGTGAAAAAGCATACACCCAGCTTACCCCTGCACGGACCGAAATCTGTCTTGGACCAGGTACCTACAGGGCAGCGCTTTTTGATTCCTGAAAATATCATCATACAAATTATCCATACATTATAACACAGTTTACATAATAATACACTCTTACATACACACACACACATACATATAGACAGACATACACCTACCTACCTACCTACCTACCTACCTAACTACCTACCTACCTACCTACACATACACATACACATACACACACACACACACACACACACACACACACACACAACACACACACACACACAACACACACACACACACACTCAAACATAAATACAAAGAAACAAAGCAACAACGCTAATGTTTCTAATCTTATATTCATGTACGGCATCTTTGTTTCTGTGAGTGCCAAATTATAACAGATTTTTCAAGCACGCAATTCACAGTGGCTGCTGTCAATAGAGACTGCCGCTGTAGTGCCGTGGCTAGTACGCTTGGCTGTCCACCTCGAGGTCATTGCCACGGCACTCAAATGCCTTTGTTTAGTTCTCATGCAGATGTCCCCAAGAGTGCCACGGCTTTAATACATGTTATCTAGGGCGCAGTCTTATCTTGGCGCTCTCATACTTGGATCTTATAGATTGGAATTGATATTGAAATTGGATTGGCGCTCTCATATTTGTTAAGGCGACAATTGTTAGTTCGTGGGCGTAAACGGCTGTCTAGTGTCGATTCATTGTTGAATCAATTCTCAGTTGGATCTAGCCCATTCACTGTTGGAGTTAACTTCATAGAATACAATTTGGCCGTGTTCTATTCCTCTTTTCCTGGCTCGTTTTCTTGGGCTCGTTTTCTTCCTCGTTTCCTCTTGACTCGTTCATATCATTGAGTGACGTGACTTACAGCTGTCAACATATCACTATGGGTCATGGCAGCAATTAGCTCGCATTCGCCTAAGCGCTGGTGTTTGTTATCTTTGACTTCCAGATCTAGCCAGACTAACATCCACACTAGGATTGTTCTAGGGATGCCAAGGCGTCCGGTGCGATACTGACCACACAACCCGCCGATTGGTCTATAATACGAGGCTAGCACTATATGCTCGACTTGTAACGTGAAAATGGTTTATTTAAACTTGTTGTCAATTGTCTCTCACCTGCACAGAAGCCACTGGGGCATTTGTTGAATGGGATCAAGTAGTAAACATAGAAACCATTGCACTTTGCCACAAACGTGCTTTTCGTTAAATCACAGCAAGATGCTTTGGGATCATCACTCTTCTTAGCACACATGTTCATCAAGGTGATTCCTGGGGAGAGGAAATGCATATGAGCTATTAGAATGGTGTCATCTACAGTTAGCTGCATATCCTTTACAGGACGTCGCAGTCAACACCAGCATTTATGCTGCTGTGATCACTTGGCAAGTTTACGTTCAGTAGTTTGCCATTGCTTTCTGAACGACCGGAACTCATACCATTTCGTAAAAAATCCAACGAAGGCGGTCTGCTGCCAAATCGTCCACAGCTTTGTTTCGAACGCGGGTATGCGAGATTACGAACTGCAACCTTAACTCCATGGCCCGGAGCCATCTACAGTGCTTGGTGTAAATGCTACATGAATGACAGATAAACAATCACATAATGCAACCAGTCAAGCGTACTTTAACATTTGACGTCCACTGACGTCAACGAGCGCAATTAATGAGAAAATGGGGGAATATTGTTTGACAACAGTAAAACTTGTCTTAGGGCAGGCTATGCGGTTCATGTATATAGTGGTGCTTGTGGTAATAAATATCATGGAACACATTATGCTATGGGTGTGGTGTGATATAATTTCACATAATTAAATAGGTTAGTTGCATGTCCTTTTATGGACAGAATTTTGCGTCTGTTTTCATTGTCCGGACATTTGTACGTTTATTAGTTTTCCTAATGTTGGGCGGCACTCACCAAACCCGACACATCACATTGTGCCAACGGCTTCCGACGGAGGAGTACAATTGGGAGAGTAGTTGTAAAGAATATGGTATTCAGTTAGTATTTATGGCTTCGAAGCCACCGATATTTGCCTCTTTGGTCACGTGACGTCACGAGGGGATTAGCAAATACCGAAGCCACTATTTCAGTATGGCTTCGGAGGGCCAGATAACTCGTTTTGGTATTGCTAAGAGTAGATAACTGCTTGCGGTTTTCTTAATTACTGGCGGTCTTACAAGATTAAACAAATTAATTAAAGAATATGATTGTTCGTTGTTAAGAGGCGAGTGGCAGCCTGGCTATCGAGGTGGTTGGGGTGGATCCGTGATCGCCGAGTTGGGCGGAATGTTTCTGGCGCATAGATCGTATGACTAGACAACGGGAACCATAATATAGCCGCGGCATGCCGTTAATAAGTAGCATTTGAGTCCAAACCACGGCCACCAGTTTACGTCCCCACCAGGTCTTCAAGTGTCAACATTGCAGTCGTCCAGTCTCGTCTACCACGAGAAGAATCAGCTCAATGTTCTTGGACACAAAACATGTGTGTTATATGTTTTTATCATCTTATATTTTCCAAGTATTATTTTCTCTATCTGTAGCTAGCATAATTTCATCTATCATGCCAGATGGAAAAGGCATCCTGGTCAGTACTCAAAGGAAGGCATGGGCAGGCAATGGGCACTCACTGCCATCCAAGGAGGATTCTATAATTGCAGAGCCGACACATGTCGCTCACTTCCTGCACATGGTTGCCTAATCTCACGTCCGTATATTGGGCCTTCCATTCACTGTGGGATGTTCCTCTGAAAATCAGAAGGATGCAATCTGCAGATGACATTCACATAGTGAGATTTAGGTTCGGACTTTCCACGTGATGGATTTGCTAGCCTGACAATTTTCCATTTTCTGCCACTAGGGCGCTTGTTCAAATTTTGATGACGCCCACACAATGAGCTTTCTATTCGGAATGTCATTGTACTGGATTTTCTAGCTAAGCAATATTCCATTTCGTGTCACGGGACACATTTACCACCGATATACTTATGGCATGAAATGTGGCAGGCTAGGAACTTCTTTTTGTAAGTGCATGTCTTCGTCAGGTGTGTACGCAATGGATTCTATATGATTGTGATCACAACAATGCCGTTCAACTATTGAAATCGTGTTAAGGTTGCTAAATGTGCAGTGTTGGATATGAATGCTAATAATGTTGTATGTAATACTATGGATAAATTATTCACGAAACGGAGAAGCGTCAGTGATAGCTTGAACTAGCCAATCACATCACTAGAATTTAAACGGAGTGCGGGCGCTGCTACAATGTATACCTGCTGGCGGAAATACAATACTATATAGCCATGCATGACGGGGAGGAAGTTTCTGTGCTGGAGGTAGCGGCAGAACGTGGGCGATGTGGGTTAAGATTAAGATCTACGAGAACTAAGAACTACACACTAAACAAAGAGAAAGCAGTGAAAAGCAAGTTAAAGAATTGCTTTGGCCCTCCATCACTGTCTGTCAAGCGTATGAACGACGGTAAATGCATTTCCATTACATTCAATAATACTCTGCATTATGAGGCATTTCGAATATGTCTGATCAAACATTATCAGGACGAACAAGTTGAGTGCAGGGTGGACCGACACGGCGCGCAAGTCGAAATCAAAATATCAGCTTCTTTACACACATTGCATCTCTACCACTCGAAAAACAGTTTACTTGCCCGGGGAGCAGCTGACGTCATGTCTGAGTGGCTCTTGACTCATTTAGTCGAAATTCAGCAGACAGCACAGAAACTGATATCCATTGGCACCTTGCCGTCTTGACAGACGATAGTTTGTGCTTTAATAAGGCATAATAACTTTTAACTATGGCGGTAGCGAGTGTGACTGATAAGGCCAATTTAACCCGTAACAGTTGCCTCTCGCTTTGATTCCGAGACCAGTTAAGACCAGGGATGGAGTTATTGCCTCTCCATAGCACAAAGCCTGGGCTAAAATATAGAGATCATGTGTTGCCCATGCAGCATGATCCCTCTCTCGGCCTGCCTAGTTCACTCCAATAGAAAGGTAACACCCCTACATCTGGAACAAGACAAGCTGCAGAAGTGATTTTCTTAGTGATGATAGTAAAGAAATGGGTCTATAATTGTTCGGGAGACCATTGTCTAAGGAACCAGATTTAAGGAGAGGATACACTTTAGCGATTTTGAGAGCTGATAGAATGTGACCTTTGGTGAGACATTGATTATATACATAGGTTAGTAATATACATATCACTGGCGCAGCACAGCGGAGAATCAGACTGCTGATTCCATCTAACCCAGATGAGTTTGTGTTTTTTAGGTTACTGGGGTAAGTGAATACTTCAGTGACTGTCATTAGCGGTATGTCAGAAAGGATATTTCGGGAGCATGAAATAGTATTTGATGGTAATGAATTTGAGAAATTATACTTGTTTGTCAAGGTGTTAATTGCCTTCCATATATTCTTACTATTTGTCTTATCCATTACTAAGTTCTTAAAGTAATTTTTCTTTTCTCTTCGTATGGTATATTGAACTTTATTTCCAAGAGTACGGTATGTGCTGAGATCCCGCTTTTTATGTGCCTTATCTCTGTCTCTCATGATTTCAAGTATTTCCTGGGTGACCCAAGGTGGTTTGACGTGATGTTTTACTCGAACTTCCTTGATTGGCACATGTCTATCAAACACATCAATAAAGGTCTTCATCCAGGAATCCAGAGCATCATCCGGGTCTGGATGTTGATAAAAATTTCTAAAGGTGAACTGAGAAAGTCCTGTAAAAATGCGTTTTGGTTGAAATTTTAGTAGCTTCTATATTTTACAGTTATGTGTTTATGTTTAGGAGTTTTAATTCCTTTTTTAGACCACGTGCAGCATATTGGGTAGTGATCGCTCATTGCACAGTTGTGTACAGTGCATTCTATGATATTGTCTGAGCAAGTTACATACATGTGATCTATAAGTGTTGAAGATGATTTTGTTACTCTAGTATCTTGTGTTACTATTTGTTGGAAGTTGTATGATGCAATTATATGTTCCCATATTATGTGGGATTTGTTGGTGTCAATGTTAAAGTCTTCGAGTAGAATGATTTCCTTTCCGGAAGCGAACACCACATCCATCATGGTAGTGAAGTTTTCGTACCAGACGTGTCCAGCACTGGGATTACGATAGAGGTAGCCAATTATCAAGGGTGTGCGGTTTTGAAGTTTTAGCTCTAACCAAATACATTCTATTTCGCAAGTTTCAAAGTCTAGCCTATGGTGAACATTTAGTAAATTAGAAACATAGGCTACTATGCCTGTCTCTTGTTTCCTACAGGAATCTCTACTAAAACCTTTGTACCCTTTAATAGAGATGTTCTCATCCGAAATTCATCCGAATAAATGAAAATTTTGATTAAGAATAGAAGATAACTCTCTTAGCTTGTTGCACAGGTTGCATATGATTAAGTGTTCAAGGCGTGTTCCTGACTTATTGAGTCCGTGTTGCCACTTCTCAGACATTTCACCCATGAAGTAAGTGTTAATTAGTCAAAATTAAGCAAAAATACAAGTTCATAAAAATTCAAAATTACATTAATTTATAAAATATCAGTAATATAAATCGCTATGTAAATGACAATATTATAACGATATAACTAATGAGACCAAAAAAATATAGTGCAAACACAGAACAAAACGAAATAAAACGTATGAGCATACAACAATTAATTAACTCAAACAACTTCGCAAGCTAGATAACCAGCTGCAATCCAAAAGAATGAATAAATGACTATACAAGTCAATGTTCCTGTTTAAAGTTGGGTATCCCGCACGAGAAATAAAACGTTAAATAGTAATTAATTAAAATTCAAGGAGTAAGCTCTTTTTCTAGTATCTTGCGTACAGGGCTATGGTTTTAATACATGTCCTACCTTACAGGTCTGCATTGTAGGGACATCATAAAGGCTTGATTCAGTGCCGCCGGACTAAACTGCATCAAGTATAGAAGTTCTGGACTCCAATGATGCGGAACCTGTTGTGGTCTACTAGGTGACCCATTGCTGGCGTGAAGTTCTGGACTCCAATGATGCGGAACCTGCTGCTGTCGGCTAGGTGGTCCATTGTTAGCGTGAGGGGTGTGTGTCAAAGGGGTATTACTGCCGTGTTTGAGGTAGACGTCCACAATCTTCATTTCCAGGTATACTGCAATGTGATGGGTCACTGTATTACGACTTTTTTAAAGATTTCTGACATAGTCCATTGAGTGCGGCTCTTGGGTCTGCTAGTTCTGTGCTGTTTTTGCTCTTCATTATCGAGACAGCTGACTTTGCATCTCTATATTTTCCTCCATCAAGAGCATTTCTTATGCAGTTTTGTTTTCAAGGCCTCTATCTCCGCTTTTAAGTTACATGAGAATGTTCCATTTACCACTGACTGTATTTTTTTCGATCCATTTGTTTAGATTAATGAGAATTCCTTCTCCTCCATTTCCTATTGAATTTGTGCTTTTCCATCTTTATATGTATGGGCCCAATTGCTACTTGGGTAATGTTCTTTTATGCAATTTAGGGCTATTTTTCTTATTTCTGTTTCTTTCTGGGTGTTCTTTTTCTCAATACCACAAATGTTTTCTATCATCTTAATGAATTGCTGCTGTCTCCAAGCTGGGAACTTGTGTGTATTGTAAATGGGTTTTCTGTTGATATGTTAAAATTAGGATCTGTCCTAATACTTCTTTTTTTGCTGTTTCTACAGTTGCATAGCTTCAGTCTTCCCTTTCTATGACCATTAAACGTGTTATACATCGGGTGGCCTGTCAATCTTTTAAATTGTTCAGCTTGTTGCTGGGCACTACTATATTTTCTGCCCTGCATTGGTTGTAAACAAGTGATCTTTCCTATTTCGTTAATATGCAGTGTCTTCAGTCTTCAAAGTTGCATCGCTTCAGTCTTCCCTTTCTAAGACCATTAAACATTTTATACATGGGTGGTCTGTCAATCATTTAACTTGTTTTGCATGTTGCTGGGCACTACTATCTTTTCTACCCTGCATTGGTTGTAAACACGTGATCTTTTCTATTTCGTTAATATGCAGTATCTTCAGGCTTCCAGTTATGATCCGAATTCTTTGACTTTGGACTCACACTGCAATGCCGTATTCCATTACTAGCTTCACTTGTCCAGTATATAACTTCTTGAGAACTTTCTCATCTGCTCCTCACGTTGTACCAGCAATCTTTATCATGATTGTCATTCTTTGCCTTGCTCTTGTTCGATCTATCCCAACCTGTGTCTTCCATGTCAGGCGACCATCAAAGTTGACTCCTAGATAGTTTTCATGTTCATCATGGTGCAATGTTTCCATTAAATACTACTTTAGGGTGCTGAGTTTTATTTGAGAGGGAGAACACTTTACAAGTTGTTTTCTCCCCACTTATTTTCACTAGCCATGATTTTAACTAGTCCTCTAGCGCTAATAATGCATGCTGCATTCTACATTTAGCTGTACTAATATATTCTTCAGATTGTCGAGGAAAAACTTGATAGTTTCGATCGATAACAAACAGACCCGACATTTGTCTACAATAACAGGCAATCCTTTGATGAGTAGGGGACTGAGGAACAAAATACTTCGCGAAAACTGTCTGCACACGGTCGGCATATCTGTATAATGTGGGTTGTTCGAGAAACGAACAATGGCGCCATCTGTCGGCAAGGCGGTAGACAGCCTTTAAAGTTGTAGACGGAATGTCTGGATAGACGTCAGAGAGGATTTTTGGTGTACGAGACAAAGATTTCCCCGATGAAAGCAAACTAGACGGCGGGGTGATTCCAGTCAGTCTAAAAACAGGGAGAAAGCCAGACTCTGGACTGATCAGCTGATCAATCCAAACGGGGGCAGTACTATATTAAGAATAGGATACTCTACAGGAGAGCCGGAAGGGGAGACAACCTACACGGTCAGTTGGTGGTCCCGAAGGCCTACCGCTCACAGATTCTTCATATGGGGAAACCATCTCATTTAGTGGGCATATGGTATTGCCGCCACGATGCAGCGGATTTCCTGCCATTACTATTGGCCGGGAATGACAGGTGATGTGCGTCGGTATGTGCAGTCATGCCCTGAGTGCCAGAGGGTGGCACCGTAACACTGGACAGCGCCGGTGGTTTTGGGTGAAATGCCCATCATGAACTCTCCTTTCGAGAGGGTAGCCATCGATATTGTGGGTCCACTTCCTAGGACTAGGAAGAGGAACATGTACATACTCACCATGGTGGATTGCTGTACAATGTGGGGTGAAGCCATACCATTGACCACAATTGACTCGAAAAGAGTGGCGGACGCACTGATGGAAGCCTTTACAAGATTAAGATTTCTTGATCAAATACTGACGGACAATGGGTCCCAGTTTTGTGGAAAACTAATGGAGGAGGTATTTAGGGTGTTCCACTCTAACCTTATACATACCAGCCCTTACCACCCTCAAGCCAATGGACAAGTAGAGCATTTCAACGGCACGTTGATGACAATGCTCGGGAAACTGGCACAGGAAATTCCTGATAGGTGGGATGAATATATCCCAGCAGCACTTTTTGCTTATCGGGAAGTACCTCATGGCTCAACAGGACTACCACCTGCTACGTTGCTATTTGGTCGTCCAATCAAAGGACCGTTGGAAGCCATGTTGAGGAGTTGGACTGAAGAGGGGACGTCAGAAGAAGTGATCTCTTCTTATAAATATGTGGAGGAACTGAAAGAAAATCTTCACAAGAGATGGACTCTGGCAAATCAAAACTTGAAAAAAGCCAGAAAAAGACATGCGGCTTACTACAACCGTAGGTCTAAAGACAGATTTCTAGAGGTGGGAGACAAAGTCGTGTTGCTACTCCCAACGGGAAACAACAACTGGAGATAGGTTGGCAAGGACCATTTTCCGTGGAAAGGGTGATATCCAGGACCAACTATCAGATCCGGATCCGGGGAAAGTCGAAGATTTTCCATATCAATCTCTTGCGGAAATACGAGGAGAGATCCGGAGACAAAGCAGCTCACCCCATGGCAATGGCAGTTGCAGTGGAGACAGAAGTGGGAACCAACGAGGGCAGGGAATATCCCTTGGTACACAAGGAAACCTACAAGGATGTGCAGGTGAACCCTAATCTGACTTCTCAGGAGAGGGAAAAGATAACACATGTTCTCGAGTCTCATAAAGAGATACTGAGTGATAAACCAAGACGAACGAGGTTGGTGGAGTTCGAGATGACCTTGACCACCCAAGAGCCTGTTCGCCAAAAGGTTTATCCAGTGCCATTCTCTAAAGAAAAGCTCCTGAAGAAGAGGAATAGATCATCTGGATCGAACCACCAGAAGAAAGAGTTGTTGCGGACTACTCTCTTAGGGGGCCTATGTCGTGGAAAAACTTGATAGTTTCGATCGATGACAAAAAGACCCGACAAATAACAGGCAATCCTTTGATGAGTAGGGGACAGAGGAACAAAATACGTCGCGAAAACTGTCTGCACACGGTCGGCATTTCTGTATGATGTGGGTTGTTCGAGAAACGAACAATGACGCCATCCGTCAGCAAGGCGGTAGACAGCCTTTGAAGTTGTAGACGGAATGTCTGGACAGACGTCGGAGAGTACTTTTGTTGTACGAGACAAAGATTTCCCCGATGAAAGCAAACTAGACGGCGGGGTGATTCCAGTCAGTCTAAAAACAGGGAAAAAGCCAGACTCTGGACTGATCAGCTGATCAATCGAAACGGGGGCAGTACTATATTAAGAATATGATACTCTACAGGAGAGTCGGAAGGGGAGACAACCTACACGGTCAGTTGGTGGTCTCGAAGGCCTACTGCTCACAGATTCTTCATATGGGGAAACCATCTCATTTAGTGGGCATATGGTATTGCCGCCACCATGCAGCGAATTTCCTGCCATTACTATTGGCCGGGAATGACAGGTGATGTGCGTCGGTATGTGCAGTCATGCCCTGAGTGCCAGAGGGTGGCACCGTAACACTGGACAGCGCCGGTGGTTTTGGGTGAAATGCCCATCATGAACTCTCCTTTCGAGAGGGTAGCCATCGATATTGTGGGTCCACTTCCTAGGACTAGGAAGAGGAACATGTACATACTCACCATGGTGGATTGCTGTACAATGTGGGGTGAAGCCATACCATTGACCACAATTGACTCGAAAAGAGTGGCGGACGCACTGATGGAAGCCTTTACAAGATTAAGATTTCTTGATCAAATACTGACGGACAATGGGTCCCAGTTTTGTGGAAAACTAATGGAGGAGGTATTTAGGGTGTTCCACTCTAACCTTATACATACCAGCCCTTACCACCCTCAAGCCAATGGATAAGTAGAGCGTTTCAACGGCACGTTGATGACAATGCTCGGGAAACTGGCACAGGAAATTCCTGATAGGTGGGATGAATATATCCCAGCAGCACTTTTTGCTTATCGGGAAGTACCTCATGGCTCAACAGGACTACCACCTGCTACGTTGCTATTTGGTCGTCCAATCAAAGGACCGTTGGAAGCCATGTTGAGGAGTTGGACTGAAGAGGGGACGTCAGAAGAAGTGATCTCTTCTTATAAATATGTGGAGGAACTGAAAGAAAAACTTCACAAGGGATGGACTCTGGCAAATCAAAACTTGAAAAAAGCCAGAAAAAGACATGCGGCTTACTACAACCGTAGGTCTAAAGACAGATTTCTAGAGGTGGGAGACAAAGTCGTGTTGCTACTCCCAACGGGAAACAACAACTGGAGATAGGTTGGCAAGGACCATTTTCCGTGGAAAGGGTGATATCCAGGACCAACTATCAGATCCGGATCCGGGGAAAGTCGAAGATTTTCCATATCAATCTCTTGCGGAAATACGAGGAGAGATCCGGAGACAAAGCAGCTCACCCCATGGCAATGGCAGTTGCAGTGGAGACAGAAGTGGGAACCAACGAGGGCAGGGAATATCCCTTGGTACACCAGGAAACCTACAAGGATGTGCAGGTGAGCCCTGATCTGACTTCTCAGGAGAGGGAAAAGATAACACAGGTTCTCGGGTCTCATAAAGAGATACTGAGTGATAAACCAACACGAACGAGGTTGGTGGAGTTCGAGATGACCTTGACCACCCAAGAGCCTGTTCGCCAAAAGGTTTATTCAGTGCCATTCTCTAAAGAAAAGCTCCTGAAGAAGAGGAATAGATCATCTGGATCGAACCACCAGAAGAAAGAGTTGTTGCGGACTACTCTCTTAGGAGGGGGCCTATGTCGTGGAAAAACTTGATAGTTTCGATCGATGACAAAAAGACCCGACAAATAACAGGCAATCCTTTGATGAGTAGGGGACAGAGGAACAAAATAAATCGCGAAAACTGTCTGCACACGGTCGGCATTTCTGTATGATGTGGGTTGTTCGAGAAACGAACAATGACGCCATCCGTCAGCAAGGCGGTAGACAGCCTTTGAAGTTGTAGACGGAATGTCTGGACAGACGTCGGAGAGTACTTTTGTTGTACGAGACAAAGATTTCCCCGATGAAAGCAAACTAGACGGCGGGGTGATTCCAGTCAGTGTAAAAACAGGGAGAAAGCCAGACTCTGGACTGATCAGCGTCTAGACTTTTTGGTGACGTCACTCAAGCCCCGATTTAAAACCAGTTGCGGTAAACAAGTTTAGTTAGTTGACCAAAATTTCTGAAGTGTTAAAGATCGGCGCAGTATTCCGAATTGTGTTAATTGAAAGAGACTATAGTGTCAAAGTGTTGATATTTATCGGCGGACATAGATCCAGTCTGTGATTGCATAGTCTCAATCATCAACCGGAATAGGCATATGGTAGTCTATTAATCATATCTAACTTAGAGTATGATTAGGAATAGAGTACAGTACTGTGCGGTGATAGAATGTTTTATAAGTGCGGTGCTAGAAAGTATTATAGGAGCGTCAGCACTAGTGTCACATGATGGACCAACGTGATTTAACCATTATGAGAATAAAGGCGTTCTGAATTAGCGGCATGGTCGAGGCCAAAGGTTGTTTCAACAAATCCAGAAAATGTAGCTGCACGTGTTTACATCTGGTCGACGGATTGGGAACATTCGGTGGTGATTGAGACAAATCCCTGCATCGCTTTGACAGTTTGTCAACATTCGAATACAGATGGAACCTGTCGGATCCTGGCTGCAATCGGATGTCAGCCATCACGGGTCGGGCAAAGTTAACAGCTGCAGATGTGTAGGGGAAGTGGGTGACAGTTTATAAACAGGTCGGATTGGAAGCGGAAGTACTCAGCTCGGAAGTAAACAGTCCGTCTGTCAATTTATAGTTTCCGGACATCAAGAAGATTGGCAGCTTGTTGGGGAAACCCGTTGTTGGGATCATACAGTAACTCGCTAGCTTGTTGGGGATGTCAAAACAACTGATGACAACTCTGACAGTGACTAAGCCAGGGAAAATGGATTCTTGACAATGGATGATATGTCCAAATAACACCTGTGTGGACAGGAAGAATACCGTCACGTGACCAATTTTAGGTTTTGCCAAAAACCATGATTGGAGAGGACTGTTGAACTCAAACCTTGGATTTTAGCGGACGTGCTTCGGCACTGCGGTTTTGATTGGAAAACAATAGGCCAGTAGAGTTATTTGTTGTTATTTTAGCATTCTGTTTGGGTGTTATTTTTAAAATTCGAAATTTTCTCCATAGCCGATTCGGAAGCGTTATAGTCGTTTGGGCGGTTGGCTGGGCTATTCTTGCGCCAGATAATTATAATTGTCCGGTCAGTTCGTGACAAATTTCTTTTTGTAGCGACCTCGCGGGTGTTTAGTACTCGTGTTGTTTGTAATAGTCTGTAATTGTTCGTAGCTATAAATTCTCCGTGTTTCTTTTACATATGAATACATAGGTTCGTCCGCGTTACATTTCGTCTTCCTTTCCTTTAGCAGTTATGTGTATTGTGGCGGGATATTCTTTTATACAGAGATATATTTTACTACCAGTTTTGTTTGGATTGTATCTATTTTAACGGGTTGAGGCAATATTTATCTCCAAGTCAAGCTTGCTTCATTGTTCTGAAATTCTGTTTTATGGCATTGTTGATTGTGTTGGCATTTCATTCAACTTTTATACATTTGACGCATTTACTTCCTGTTTTTCAAACGATTTCGCATTGCACACAGATATATTGTACTTTAGCTGTATAATTTACAGGATATTGTGTCAACATATCGACATTGCAAGATTTTATGGACATGGGAGAGCAGTCGGGATTAACCGGCCAGGAACTAAGAACATGGGCGAATCAAGAATTAAAAGAGTGTCAAGCACAACAAAGAGAGGAGATGGTGGCGGCCAAAGAAGTGGAAAGAGAAGCTAGACAATTAGAGGCAGCTGGTGAGAAAGAAGCTAGAGAACTGCAGAGAATTTTGGAAAAAGAAAAGTTAGCAGCGGAGAAGGAAATCAAAGAAAGAGAACGTTCAATGGGAAAAGAATTTAAAGAAAGGGAACTTGCGATGGAACAGGAAAATCTGGCAGCGAAAGATAGAGAACTAGCGTTAGAAAGGGAGAGGCTTGCATTTGAGAAGGGAAAACTAGCGGCAGAAGTGATAATGAAGGACAAGGAGATTGAAGGGAATTTAAAAATCAAAACTATTGAGAAATACCGGGAAGCCGAGATTGCACAGGCAAAATTGCAAGCAAAGGCAGATCCTATTAAACGATACCAGGGTCTCATCGGGAACTTTACACAAGGCGACTGAGTTTCAGCATGGATAAAAAATTTCGAGGTGTTAGCGAAGTTCTACAACATTCCGACCGAGGACTGGCCGATTTTATTTCACCGCCACCTCGCATTGGAGCCTTTGAAATTTGTGGAGTTGATCCCTGAGAATTTACGGACCAACTATACATATATTCGAGATCGGGTCTTGGCTCACTTCTCGTTAGATGAAGCTGGTTTGAGAACAACGTTTAAGACTCAAACACCTAAGGCAAACCAGACTTTTCTGAACTGTGTTTCTGAAACATCTTCTCTCTTTGACAAATGGTTGAAATCGGCAGATTTATGTTCCGATTTCGAGAAACTACGGGATCTCATGCTGAGAGATAAGCTACTTTCATCGGTCCAGAATCAATGTCTACATTTCTGGTGGAGAACAAGTGCAAATCAGTTCCATAGATGGAGTCAAAGGGGGAGGCATTCTACAACGCACATAGGGAAGTATTTGCTGATGGAACTCAACCAGAGTTGGTTATAGGGGCCACTGCTAGAGTACATAATCAAAGATATCAAGGGAGAGCAAACAGATTCTCACAATATAGGAAACAGCATAGAGGCAGAGGGCCTTATCACAATACACATAGAGAATCAGACAGGCCGAGAAAGGGTCATTTCATGCAGTGCCCACATTGTAAACTCCAGCACGGTAGTTTTGAAATGTGCGACAAGAACCAGTCGTACGATTCGTATCTTCAAAACCTCACTTCTAAGAAGTTTAGTAAGTATGCTTCTTACAAAAATAGTGCTAAATGCTACGCGTGTCGGGCGTACGGACACACCTCAAGGTTTTGTAAGATGAGAAAAACATGGAAGGAAGCTAGTGCAGCATACATATTCACTAGTAGCGACTCAGACGATTTAGAAGACACGCATGCAGCATAGTAGAGACATTTCCCAACGACAGACCATGTACGGTATGTTAGGAATTTCATGAAGATGGTAGTCTCGCATGTGGCCACAATATAACAATAAAAGAGGCCAATGCAGTGAACATTCAGAATGGCACACTAAAGGTCCATCAGGCATGGGTCAATGGACTGACAACTACGTGCATTAGGGACACAGGGGCGTCCATTATTGGAGTTGACCAGAAGCTCGTGAAGGCAAAAGAGTACACAGGCAAACGTGTGGCGTGTAGAACGTTTGGCGGTACTCTGGAGAGATACCAGGTCGCATGGGTCACAATAAAGTCCCATACTTCGTAGGCAGAATAAAAACGGCAGTCCTACCGAACCCATGTGCCGGTCTACTAATGAAGCACATTCCTAATGTCAGAGATTGCACTCATGATGAAGCGATCGACTCGGAGATCGAACATACACCAAAGAATGCACTCACGAGAGCCCAGGTGCGGCGACAAAAAGAAGAAGATAGTAGTCACACGACATCCCCACAGACTGTTAATGACAATACACAAAACAGTTTAGTACTGACGACAGACTTAGCTACAGAACAGAATTATGACCCCACATTAACAACATGTTTTAAGAACGTGCACAAACCAGTTAAACAAGCGAAGCATGGCAAATGGGAATCTATCCTAGATAATAAGATAGTGACCAATCGATACAGAAGAGGAGCAACACTCCTGTTACACACAGTGCTGCCTAGGAAATATCGCGACGAGGCAGTGAAACTTGCTCATGACTCCCCATTTGCAGGGCACATTGGGATAGCCAAAACGACACAGAGAATTTTGGCGCAATTTTATTGACCTGGCTATTCGAACGACACTACTAGACATGTCCGTTCATGTGGACTATGCCAAAGGACCACACCAAAGGGTAAACATCCTAAGGCACCAGTGCAACAAAATGATCTGGCATCTTGACTGTTCCAGAAAATAGCGGTCGATATTGTAGGTCTACTCAACACGACAACAGATGGAGGCAATATATTCATTTTAACGATGATTTATCTATGCACTAGATGGCCTGAAGCGATCCCATTGAGATCCATCACATCTAGGCCCATCTTAGATTCATTTCTTTTGATCTTCAATAGGATAGGTTTCCCATTATACATACTATTCGACAGAGGTAGTCAGTTTATTTCTGCAGCTACCCAAGCAGCGATGAAGATGCTGAGCATACCCCAGGTGTTCAGTTCCCCGTATCAAACAATGACAAATGGGGTCAATAAAGATTTTAACGGGGCGCTCAAGCGAACCCTAGCAAAAGTCGTGACTGAACGACCCAAAGATTGGGACATTTTGTTACCAGCGGTACTGTTTGCGTACCGAGAGGTGCCGCAAGCGAGTACAGGTTTTTTCCCATTTGAACTAGTTTACGGAGCGAATCCACATGGCCCGTTGACATTATATAACGACAAGCTCACAAATAAAGTACAGACCACCCGAAAAGGGAGGCGTACGAGATGGTAACACATCTAAGAGACAAAATAATGACAGCATGTCAAATTGCTAAATCGGCACTGGAAAAAGCAGGGGGGAAATACAGACAAGACGACAACAGGAAAGACAAGACAATAGTCTTGAAGGAAGAAGGAGAAGTCTTACTATTATTACCCTACCCTAGAGATTGTCTTGTCATTTCATGGCAGGGTCCATTTAAATGTCTTAAAAAAAATTAGTGACGTAGACTATGTAATAAACGTCAATGGTAAGAACAAAATATTCCATATTAACATGCTGAAAGCATACACAGAGCGCAATACAGAAGAAGAAAAACACAGACAGTTCAACAATGAACAGTAAGATGATGCAATAGCACAACAAATACCAACACCAACCATTAATGTTAACAGTAGTTGGCAGGCTGTTCTGATCAATAAGAATTTATCATCTCATGATAAATACAAATTAACAACAGCGATGCAACAGTTTAGTGATATTTTATCAGATAAGCCGGCCCAGACAACATTAATCCAACACAAGATCACTTTGCTATCCGATGTTCCTGTTAAAGTAAAACCATACCCGATTCATGTTCATTACATGGGAAAAGTCACAACGGAAATTTCCGAACTGGATCAATGCGGTATAATTAGGAAATCAACATCTAACTATTGTTCACCGTTGGTGATTGTGAAAAAGAAAGATAATTCGCTGCGTATTTGCGTCGATTACAGGAAAGTTAACGCCCTAACCCTGTTAGACGCTTAACCAATGCCTAACATTGATGAACTAATTGATAGCATGGCTGGATCCAAAATCTTTTTCAAAGATAGACCTCACGAAGGGATATTTGCAAAACCCCATGGATAAAGATTCCATGCACATCACTGCTTTCGCCACTCCGTTAGGTCTGTACGAGTAGGCATACATGCCGTTTGGGCTACAGAACGCGCCGAGTAGTTTTATGCGGATGATGCGAAAATTACATTAAGATCCTAAAACAGGTATTCCAAAGAATACAACAATATGGACGACTTAAAGCTAAACCTAGCAAGGTCGAAATAGGCTTCACCGAAATTCAATTCTTGGTCATAGAATTTCTGATGGATTTCGTATAACACATCCACATGTAGTTACCAAGATTTTAAACATTAAACCTCCCACCACCAAAAAGGAAGTTAGAAGCGTATTAGGACTAATAAATTATTACCAGAATTTCATTCCTAATTTCGCTGATATGGCAGCAACTTTTTCAGAACTATTGAAAAAAGTCAACCTGCTAAGATTATATGGACATATGAACATGATAAACTGTTACAACAGATTAAGTCTTTTCAGTAGTTGTCCAATTCTCAAACTTCCTGATATTTCAAAAGACTTCATAGTTCAGAAAGACGCGAGTTTTCACGCAATCTCAGCGATTCTGCTACAAATGCATGATGGCAAACTACATCCTGTTCTGTACTTTAGTAGGAAACTAACTGACACTCAGAAGAAATATGCTGTTACTGAACTTGAAGCTTTGGCTCTAATTGAAAGCGTCAATACGTTTTCTAAATATCTGCTTGGTAGACAATTTCCTGTCCTATCTGATAATAAGCCTTTACAAGTCATTAAATATTGGCATCCTAAAAATTCTAGAATACACAGTTGCTCTCTTCTTTTGCAAGACTATGATTTCGATATCTGTCATATACCGGGTAAAGATAATAACCTTGAGAATCTTCTCAGTAGACAGTAGAAATCTATTCAGCTGTCAAATTTTATGTTATTGTCTTCGTGCATATATGTAATACAACAGGCCGAATAGTTATTTCACTTTTAAACACCCATGATGTGAATGTAGCCATGATACACAACAAACATTTCTACATATGTTACTTAAATATTGATTAATGTCAGATATGTACAGATTTTTTTCGATTTGGTTACTTGCCAGGTAAGATAGAAAATATTCGGACCTAGCGTGTGAGGTGATATTAGGACATTGCAGAGTGTACGTTGGTGACTTCAGTCAGACCTTGTGAATCAGATTCTATTTCGCGGAGGCGGTCTAGTGACATTGAACTTTGGTAACTCGACTTTACTCCGATGATCCTGTTATGATGTCGTCAGACTGTAGTTCGGTTCGAGTTGAGCGTGACTGATGTGGAGTCAAGAGGGAGCTACATCAGCAGGCGAATGATATTGGTAATTAAGTATATATAATATTGGCAACTATGATAATGTTCACCGTCCATATTTCACATCATTAAGCAGTTTCACATGTTACATCTATTTCACGAACACATATTTAAAATATCATTCATGCGATTATTATGTCATGTTTCAATCATTCATGTCAAACATATATTTAAATTATCATTCATGTGGTTATTGTACGTCATGGTTCACTCATCACAACGTCGATGAGAGGATCATGTTAGTCATATAGTTCACATATATTTTTCATATCAAGCACTCCCATTCACATTCCATAGTACGAGTGAGAATATATAAAGATAATAGATATTTTATGAACATAGATTTGTTGTTGATATGATAGTGTTAATTTCAGTGCTGAACACAATCAATTGATACATACACGATTCATTTAAAACCAACAAACACGAAGAACAGTACAGACTATACATAAATGTATATAAAAAGGCTGAATAGCATGACGGAGTGAAAGGATTCTAATTGGCATATAATATGATTTTCTATTTATTTCAGGTTAATTAGTTTGTTATAATTATTGAATTACTATTTCATGAATTACTTTATGATTATTTCAGATTAAGATTATTGGTGGAGTTTTCCTGGTATGCTATTACTTAACCTCTTATCTGTTATTAGAAAGAAAAATCCAATTACAGAGCTAAAGCCAACATCATCAACCACCATTTAGGCGTAAACTAGGCTACAATTATTGCTGTCATGCCACACATTGAGAAAGATCGTGTATTTCATTGGTGACTATATAAGTTGAGTATATGCAGAGCTACATAGGTAAATATAAGATAAGAATAAACAGCCGTCACAGCCAATAGAAGGAAATAGAAATGTCACAAAGATTATTACAATTCGACAGCTAAAAGGACAGAAGACCTCACCTATCAAATATAACAAGGACTAAGTGTCATACGGTAGCGATAATGACAACATAGGAGGTGAAAGAATAGTTATATAGTTGCATGGTAAATACCAAAACTAATACAGGAGGAATGGTACCAGTAAATCACACACGTCCCCTCGATCGGTTTTTTTAAGCTCTGGTTGAGGATGCTTGTCTGTTTTAGGCAAATGAGGGGCTATTACTATTTTTATAGATTATTTAGCTCAGCCCTCCCATAGGCTGGAGCTATACGACGTCTACCGGGGGTGTAGATAGGAGTGCGTGCCCGTAATATAATAATAATTTTTTATGAGATTTTGTGTGTGATTTATAGGAGACCATACCATAATATTAGCACAGTAGTGGAAATAGATTATAGACATATGACTCATGGATTCTGAACTGCTACACGTCAGGTTATTTACACCGAATACATGGTAAAATGGTTTCACAATTTTCAAAGGGTAGAGGCCATACTGCCAAGTAGCAGGTCAGACGAAATGACGTCAAAAGAAATTGTAAGAAAACCTCCAACCAAATAATAGGAGAATCTAGAGAAGTGACGTGAGAAGGCAAGAAACGTCACAGAAGTAGTCAACAACAACAACAGCGAGACCTTGGGCTGATAGTGAAGGAGGCAGCAAGATTCTTTTCACAGAAACAAGTTTGTGTTACGAACTGGCAAGACATTGCATTGATGGCTAATGAAATGGGATGGAAGAGATAGATTGTTAAGGCATGATTCACATTTGCTAGAAAATGACCGATGGATGCAAATACGTCAAGTGGGACTTGGAAATTACAGCAAGGTGACATAGAAGCCACTTGGTAAGGAGCATTAGCTGACTATAAGCGCCAAGACAATTATATCAGCAGTTTTATAGTAAGTTCATTGTGCTAACATTATGTACCTGATTTCAATACTGTCCCGCCTGGCTGAACAGGCACGGTATTTTGAGAATTATTAATATATTATGACTACTATCATTGAATTGTGAGAACAAGCTTGGACACAGACAATAAATGTCGCCATAACTGCCATTGTCTAACGGCTTCGACTTATTCGTCAATGTTGGCACAGGCTTCCGGATTTCTGTTGGAATGGTTTATTATTTTTGGACGATGAGCCATTTTACTGAAGTTGATCGTTATATTGTTACAAACCATCAAGCATCATCAACATCTTGAAATCGGACCTCCAGATCAGACAATATGTCAAATCTGTTTTTTTCATCTATGTTGAAATTGTCTCGTATGTCCTTGTAATTTTTCATTATACACAGATCATATTTAGTGCTCCCTGGTGCATACTTGACCTTTTTCCATAACTTTTTCTTCAATGTTCCTGTAAGTAATCTCTAATCACTGTAAACAGTCTGCACTGGGAACTGTCTTTACGATTGTTAACGCATTTTGAATCCTTCTGCTAATCAGGATGTAATCAGTCTGGTTTCTAATCCTGCGGTCAGGACTCCTACATATATATAATCTTCTAGGATGTTGCATAAACCAGGCGTTTCCGACAATCATTTCTGACTCTTTTGTCCATTATTCACGTATGTATCCTCTTTCGTTTCGTTCCTCTAAACCATGATTGCCTACAGTGCATCCATCGCTTTGATATCTTACTTTTGCAGTAAGTCACTAGCTAATTGAAATCTTAGCAACATTACCTAAAAAAAGAAAAACAGTGGAAGAAGAATGAGAGATGTTTAAATCGCTCTTTTTAAATCCTGTTAAAATAACTTGTGGACACCACGAAAAAAACGCACCCCACGGATAAAGAAAATGACAAGTAGTTGGAACACAAAGGTAAAAGAAGCTCTAAAAGAGAAAAATGAAAAATATAAAAACACGGGTGAACAGTAAACAGGACCGTAATTACTAGAATACAGAATAGCAAGACGACACGTGAATAGAATAGTAAAGAGAAAAAAAAAACAAAGGGATGGGGAGGAATATGGAGAAACCCTAAATAAAAACGATATGGATGCAACTAGAGACTTATCTTTAAAAAAATCAGTGCAATGAGAATGGAACGAGACGCCTCGGTACATCAAAGATAGATCTTTAATGTCACAACAGAGGAATTAAAGAGTCCACAAGAAAAGGATAAAAACGCAAGAGGAAAGGAAAGAGTGAAAAATACCGAGTCACTGAAAGCTATCATATCTATAACAGTTTCATGTGCTGGTAGATCGTAGATCAAAGCCCCGTCTAGTTTCTAATCTAAGGAGCCTCGATTTTAATGTCCTGATCAAACGTAAGGCCCAGACAGAGCGGGGAAGTCTGCTTCTCTATCAAATGTTGGAAACTCGCACTGTCTCAGCAGAGAAGGGAATGGAGTCGTGCGATTTTCCGACTTCATAAAATTCGCCGGTTAACATGACTAAAATTCATTACTAAAAGTTCAGCGGAGAGACGTGTGATCTTAAGACGAAAATATAATGCAGGCCTAACACCTCGTCGCAACCCAGGAGATAAAGCTAGTTAATTTCCGGGAAAGTGAGGAGGCAACAGCAGATTGGAATGTTAGTGTCACGAACCCAATGCACTGAATAGTCAGTGATAGACTGGAGAAGGTTAATGCAGGATAACAGAGCAGGCAGCCAGGCGTCCTGCAAATAGGTAAGGGTCACGGTCACAGTGTGCGGGGAGACCTGTACATAGGCTAAGGCCCCGTGGCCACTGTACCACATCAAGCGCCACGGGACTCACGGACTGTGAGCAGCCGTGAACTGGCAAAACGTACCTGTGTTGAGTCAGACAGGTTTAGGACTTCGAGACGGACAGACATAGTGCTGTGGTTGTCTTTAGTGAACATAGTGTTATGATAATAGGATTGACAGTGCGATTGAGTTATGGAGAGAACAATGCTTGAGATGGGAAGTGTGCGTCGAGAGACAGTGTGAGATCTGTGATATGTCATTATACTTTGTAATATACAATGAACGATTATAAGATTGTTATGATGTTCTGGTAAGAGCTGTATGAGTTTGCACACGTGAATACTATTGTTTAATAAACGATTCGCTAATTACAATTGCCGTGCATGTGAGTGCAGTTATTGAATGCATGCAACTGTTTCACCTCTGTCCTGAAATGCGAGCCAGAGTTATGATTAAGTAAGATCATGACAGTAGGTATGATGCAGCGTCCATTGCATCGCCGAAGCGTGTTTCAAGATGCATGGAGAAGAATAAGTCGTAATTGATTTACAGATGAAACTACGGTCCATGTGGAACAGAGAGGATAGGAATTATGAACTTACTACCGCCCGGTAAACTGTCCAATGTGAAAAATATTTGGAGTTAACAAGTACGGGACATAGGTAATTATCCCACGTGGAAAGGGGAGCAGTGAAGACGGAAACCACGCCAGGAACGAACAGAATATTTAAACTACGAGCATTGCCAATAAAAACTCGGACGCGTCCACAATAGCAAAAGGATACCTCTCAGGAGAAATATTATCATTCCGTTGTGTTCTACTTCTGTATGAAGTCTTGTGACACAATTTCCTCAGGTAATACCAACATATTCTTCTTCTTCTTCTTCTTCTTCTTCTTCTTCTTCTTCTTCTTCTTCTTCTTCTTCTTCTTCTTCTTCTTCTTCTTCTTCTTCTTCTTCTTCTTCTTCTTCTTCTTCTTCTTCTTCTTCTTCTTTCGTTCGCTTGAAGTATGTCTATAACTGCAATATTGTCTCTTGCATGAATCAAACAGTCTTGTTTAGCCTTTAGGTAAAAAGCTTATCCTTCATATCTTAATTTCACTTTCTCACTCCTGTGGATACCAAGAGCAGCTACATATACTTTTTTTTCAACGAGTCACTTCTTGGCTGTTTTCTTGAGTATCCAAGGACAGTGTATTCAATCAGCATAACATATTTTTGTCCCGCGTTTTTGCTCTAGGATCTGGGGTAATAATTAGTCTCTTCTGATAGAGTAAAGGGATCTCAAACTGCAGCCAGAACTAAACACCAATAGGCGAAAATGACTTTTGACTGAGAGGTTGCACGCCCAGGGGTTACGTGAGTCCATTTATGACAGAAAACCAGAGCAGAACCCTTTGCCCCAACTGAAATAATTAACAGTTAAAAAGGAAAACCAATAAGTGAACAAAGATAAATCCTCAAAAGATGGAGGCAGTACTTCGAACAACTTCTCAACATTCCATCAGATGCCACAGGAATTCAAGAAACCGACACAGATGTCATCGAAGAACTAGAACCAGACATAAAGAAAGAAGAAATTGGAGAAGCCGTCAGACTAGCCCCATTGAATAAATCACCGAGACAAGAGGAAATACCAAATGAACTAATTAAAGCAGCAAGAGAAGTAGGAACAGATTGGCTACATAGACTATTTGCCCATGTTTGCGTAGAACAACAGACACCAACTTGGATTTAGGAAAAACAAAGGATGCGCAGATTCCATAGTTGCTCCTAGACAACTTATAGAAAATCAATCGAATTTAATTAAACACTCTACTTAGCATTTATCTACCAAGAAAAGGCATTTGATAGATTATATAGAAACAAGCTGTCGGAAGTCCTCAAGCAATATGGAGTGAGTACACATCTAACAATCATATGTAGAAGCTTATACAACAACAGTGAGTACTTAGTGAGAACAACTGGAGAACACTCAGAACCCTTCACCATAAGATCTAGAGTACGACAATGTTGTGTCCTGTCCCCTCTCTTGTTCATAACATATATAGGCAACATATGTAAAGAAACCAGCCAAACAGAGACCGTAAGAACACCACATGACTAACAGAACAGAGAAGAAGAACCATCGGCAAATTACACCATTAAATAACTCCTATTTGCGGATGATCAAGCACTAATAGCTAAATCTGAAGCAGATTTACAAGACTACATGAATAGTCTAAACGAAATATGTAAGGAAAATAACATGAAAATTAACACAAGTGAAACAGAGGTAATGATTGTAGCCAAAGAAGAAAAAACAACAACGATTCACCTAAACGAACACCCCCCCCCCCCCCAGTAGTATATAGGGTCTCTATCCCTCGGAATGTGGCATAAAATACCACATATACAAAGAATAATGAAGGAGGTGCGGGAGGTGCGGGGAGGTGCCGGAATAAAATAGTAAGCTCAAAGAAGGGGAGTGGGGGAACATAATTTATGCATAATCGATTGGTTTGCGCCGGCTGTTACGGGTTGATGTTGTCACAAAATGAAACCGTGTGTTTATCCGGTTGATTATTATAGAGGATTTTCGGATTAAGCGGACGATCGACCAGCGACATCTATTTGTACTAACAGAGTAAACACAGTTGTACAGGTTACATCGTGTCAGCCCATAAACACATTTGGTGGTGAGGGAGAAGGATATGGAATGGTTCCGTTTGTCATCTATACTGCCGGACATCAGACGGAAATGGCTGCTGGGATTGTCACCACGGAACAGAAGAGTGACAAGTTTGTCAACATTTGAATGCAGATGGAAGCCGTGAGATCACAGGGGCAGATGTAAAACGGAAGTACCTAGTACGGAAAACAGTGCATCTGTCAATTCTTGGTTTCCGGAACATCAAGATGATTGGCAGCTTGGTATCGAAACTCTTTGTTGGGAGTTTACAGAAACTAGCTGGCTTGTTTTGAGAATCTAGGCAATTACTGACAACTTTGACAGGATTTAAGCCTGGAAAATAGTTCTTGACAGGGGATGATTTGCCACTGTGCCACCTGTGTGGGGGAGTAAAGGATAACGTCACGTGGACAACTTTGGTAGTTTGCCATATAAACTCGAGTTGAGATCAACTAGGGTGGACTTGAATAATGCTCTAGACAGAGTGCAGGGCACTGCAGTGCCAGTGGAAATAATATCTACCGTGTGTTAATTAGTGTCTTAATTTTACACGTGCCTATATGGCAGATGTAGATATGATTTATAGGACTGCAGTAGTGCCAATTAAGGTATAACTTATTATAATATATTCGTTATAATTACTATAGACTGTGGCCTTGTTAAACTATAGTGTGATGATTAGCACTGTTAGTGGAAACTAGCTAGAGTAGTGAAGTGATACTTGGCTCTGTTAGCTAGAATAGATTAGTGAAGTGTTGATAAGCTTTACTAGTTGAGAATTGAGTAATGAGGGGTAATTGGGATCTTCCCGTAGGTGTCCCTGGTGGGCGTGGTTCCGCATTCTGTTTGCTGATTTGTTCTTTGTCATAGCCTGATTCGACTCTAGGTGGGTAGCTAATCTGCTCTATGACTAAGTCTAGTTAGCTAAAGATCAGTAAGCAAGGTGATAGGCTTACACTCAGCCGAAGGGATCAGTGACTAGTACTATCACCAGATGTGTTGTTTCTATCCTAGGTTCCCTACCAGATCCAAGGAAACTCTACAAGTTTTGGGAAAGAATTAAAAAACCCATTCTGAAGAACACCAGTTCAAGAGTCAATAAAGTTGCATACAGACCGTAACTTACGCTAGAAGGAAATTGATTCATCAAAGAGAGTGATGCATACTGATGCACCACACAGCATTAGACAGTAGTAACTAACCGAGAACCGGCTAAGAGTACCTAGTGTTAGTACAGCAACAATTAACATTAGAAATTAGCACTTATGGACTGAATGGTTCGATGTGCAACGAGGATGATCTGTCGACTAACTAACTAACTAACTAACTGCGTACACACTGCAAAAGACTTGTGCAGTTTGTTAAGGAACGTTAGGAACGGACATTGTGTAGAGTGCAACCGGTCCATGATTAACTGTTAATACCACCGGTGTCTATTTCGGATGTTCATGAAATTGGATTACCAGAGGTCTACAGAGGCAAAGCAGTATCCGGCAAGATGGTTTCGGCAACGGGTGAGAAGTACATGTTCTGACGTAACGTGCTGTGGTCTATCTTTGCTGTGATCAGCTGACTGAGTTGATGTCTGAGAGACAGAGTCTACACACTTTATAGAACACGTCACACATTTTCTTCGCATACACGTCTCATACACGTTACACTTTTATTTTAATAAATTACTCTTTATTAATTTCTAGAAGCAAGAGTTGTTGAGTATGTTGCGTTGGGGAAGTATGAGAAGGGGGGGCATAGTACGATAGTGAGAGAGTAATAGGAAAAGGTGTCCATAGGCTGATGGAGTGTGTTGGACGGAAGCTGGTGGATTCTCCAGAATATTGAGAGGAAAAAAAATATTATAATGTGGGTGTCGACTCTCTTCACTCCAGGGACGACACTTTAAAGGAGGACACGACATTATTGGGGGCTCGTAAACGTGATATTTGGACAGTGGGATCTCTCGTAAACGGGATCTTTGGACAGCGGGATCTATCGTAAACGGGATCTTTGGACAGCGGGATCTATCGTAAACGTGATCTTTGGACAGCGGGATCTCCCGTAAACGGAATCCTTGGACAGCGAGATCTCCTGCAAGCAGGAACCTTTGACAGTGGGATCTTCTGACAATGGGGTCTTTTGACACGGGATCCTTAGTTATAAAAGGGAGATATCATTTTGGAGAATCCAGCTAGAGTGAATGTGGATAGGGGTTAGGACTAATATCTTACCTGTTCACACTTCACACGTCTGCATAGGTCTGTGGTCCTGATTCTACTCTTGTCACTGCGTGAATGTGCTGTGTGTAGTAATATCTAGATTTATAGTACTTGTTCATATATCTGTATAGTAATTTGCAGTTATATTGTACTAGACCTGCTAGCTTACCTCTCTGTACAATGGCCACCCCTAAACTTAGCACGTTAGAATTAAAGGCCAGGGGGGAAGAAATGGGATTGGCTGGGTCTTCTCTAACGGATTACATACAGAAAGTGGAGAGAGAGTATCGTCAAGCGGAACGGGAAGAGCGAAAGGCCGAGTTGGAATTGAGAAGGGAAGCTGAGCAAGCAGCTAGGAAATTTGAAGCTGAGCAAGCAGCTAGGAAATTGGAAGCTGAGCAAGCAGCTAGGAAATTAGAAGCTGAACAGGAAGCACAGAAAAGGGAGCACGAGTACCGGATGAGGGAACTCGAGCTCAAGAGTCAATCTAATGGAGAAACTGAGGGAGCAGTTGGAGGTTCCTCCATCCCAGATTCAACACCAGTAGGTGGACATGGGTACCATGCTATGAAGTTTCCTTTAGCGGTCTACGAGGAGGACAAAGAGAAGATTGATCAATACCTTCAACGCTTCGAGGCTATGTCAGTTGCTATGGGTCTGGAGCGTAACAAATGGAATCTTCAGCTATCCCAGGGATTACGCGGGACGGGATACGAGGTTTATACTCGCCTGCCACCAGGACATGAGAACAATTATGACGAGTTAAAGACGGCTCTGCTGAAACGATTTGAGGTTACGTCACATACCTACCGGAAAAAATTTCGAGCAGCGAAACGAGAACCGGGAGAGTTGTTTGCCGCCTACAGTTTGCGTCTTAAATCTTATCTCCATAAGTGGATGGATTTGGCTGGGTTCGCACATGACTATGAGAGTCTGGAAGAGCTCATGGTGGTCGACCAGTTGAAGAAGCAAATGTCTAAACCTCTCAGGACGTTCCTGGGAGAACAAGGAGCAGAACGTATTGACCTCGTGACTAAATTAGCAGAACGGTTCGTCGAGGTACATGGGGAGGCAGGGGAAAACCTTTCCACCAACTCCAAAAGTCAAGAGAAACATGATAAGAAGAAAGCCAAAAACTCAGGAACAAAAAAGTGGGAACCTTATGTGCAAAAATCAGAGGATAGTTTAGAGAAGAAGAAGGAGGGAAGCAAGAGCACTTCAAGCTCTACACCTAAACGACCGTGGTCGGAGAAGTGGTGTTCAATTTGTAAGTCACCCTCTCACAATACGAGGGACTGCAAATCGAAGGCTAAGAACCCTCACTTTGCAGCATGTCAAGTGACTTCCAAGGAGGTTGTCACGGAAAATGCCAAGGTCAACAAGGAAGCTCGCCACCAGGAGAGCTCATTCAAGTCCGACAATAGAAAATCTAGGACAGGGAAATGGTGCAACCAATGCAAGTCAAACACGCACAATGCTATTGACTGCAGGGGAAAGTCAGGAGACACTCAATTCGTCGTGTGCTCAGGAAAACCTAAGGTGGAGCCCACCGAACAGGTCGAGGCCGAGGAAGAGACTCCAGACCAGGAAAAACCACCTGTAGTGGAATTGGTAGAGGTTAACGGTCGTCAAGTGGAGTGTTTATACGACACAGGACTGGACGGGGAGGCCGTGATTTCTGCGGATCTGGTACATCCAGAACAATTCACAGGTGAAACATTGGACATACAGCCTGCACAGAAGAGTGCTGTAACCATGAAGTTGCCCATTGCTAATGTGGAGATTCGGTCAAGGTACGTCACCGGCACCATCAAGGCCGCTGTATTGACCGATCCCATTTTTTCAGTCATCCTAGGTTGCCGGTATGTCTTTCTGGGAATGCCCAGGGAGCCAATCCATATGGGAGCAATGCAGACTCGCTCTCAGACGAAAACGGAAGAGGCAGACGCAATTGTGACTAACCCAATGCCGGGGGAGCTACGAACTGCCCAGAGTGAGGATGATACTTTACGTCCTTGCTACAAAAAGCTGCAGAAAAGTGCTGATCCACCAGGACGGGGGCAGTACTACATGAAGAATAGGATACTCTACAGGAGAGCAGGAAGGGGAGACAACCTATACGGTCAGTTGGTCGTCCCGAAAGCTCACCGGTCCCAGATTCTTCATATGGGGCATACCATCTCCTTTAGTGGACACATGGGTATAGCCGCCACCATGCAGCGAATTTCCTGCCATTACTATTGGCCGGGAATGACAGATGATGTGCGTCGGTATGTGAAGTCATGCCCTGAGTGCCAGAGGGTGGCACCGAAACACTGGACAGCACCGGTGATGTTGGGTGAGATGCCCATCATGAACTCTCCTTCCGAGAGGGTAGCCATCGATATCGTGGGTCCACTTCCCAGGACTAGGAAGAGGAACATGTATATACTCACAATGGTGGATTGCTGTACAATGTGGGGTGAGGCGTTACCGTTGACCACGATTGACTCGAAAAGAGTGGCGGACGCACTGATGGAGGCCTTTACCAGATTAGGCTTTCCTGATCAAATTCTGACGGATAATGGATCTCAGTTTTGTGGAAAACTCATGGAGGAGGTATTTAGGGTGTTTCACTCTAACCACATACATACCAGCCCTTACCACCCTCAAGCCAATGGACAAGTAGAGCGTTTCAACGGCACGTTGATGACAATGCTCAGGAAACTAGCGCAGGAAAAACCTGATAGGTGGGATGAATATATCCCAGCAGCACTCTTTGCCTATCGGGAAGTTCCTCATGGCTCAACAGGACTACCACCCGCTACGTTGCTGTTTGGTCGTCCAATCAAAGGACCGTTGGAAGCCATGTTGAGGTGTTGGACTGAAGAGGGGACGTCAGAAGAAGTGATCTCATCCTATCAATACGTGGAGGAACTGAAAGAAAAACTCCACAAGGGATGGACTCTGGCAAATCAAAACTTGAAAAAGGCCAGGAAAAGACATGCGGCTTACTACAACCGTAGGTCTAAAGAAAGATCTCTAGAGGTAGGAGATAAAGTCTTGTTGCTACTCCAAACGGGAAACAACAAACTGGAGATAGGTTGGCAAGGACCATTTCCCGTGGAAAGGGTGATATCCAGAACCAACTATCAGATCCGGATCCGGGGAAAGTCGAAGATCTTTCATATCAATCTCTTGCGGAAATACGAAGAGAGACCCGGAGACAAGGCAGCTCACCTCATGGCAATGGCAGTTGCAGTGGAGACGGAAGTGGGAACCAGCGAGGGCAGGGAATATCCCTTGGTACACCAGGAAACCTATAGGGATGTGAAAGTGAACCCTGATCTGACCTCCCAGGAGAGGGAAAGGATAACCCAGGTTCTCAAGTCTCATAAGGAGATACTGACTGATAAACCTGGACGAACGAGGTTGGTTGAGTGCGAGATGACTTTGACCACACAGGAGCCTGTTCGCCAAAAGGTTTACCCAGTGCCATTCTCTAAAGAAAAGGCCCTGGAGGAGGAAATACAAAAACTGCTGGAGGATGACGTGATTGCACCATCCACATCCCCATACAATGCGGGGGTAGTTTTGTTACGCAAACCAAGTGGAGAACACCGGTTGTGTATAGATTACCGACTGCTGAACAGTCATACACAGTTTCAGGTGGAACCTTTGCCGAATCCAACTCAGTTATTCGCTAGGCTCCATAAGGCTCGGTACTTTTCAAAGGTGGATCTGAGTCGGGGGTACTATCAGATACCAGTCAAACCGGAGATTCGACCACTGTTAGCTTTCAGTACACCCAGTGGACACTACGAATTCAAGGTCATGCCCTTTGGACTCAGCAATGCACCCAGTGTGTTTACACGCATGATGAGGACTTTACTAGATCCGTTACAGGATCCGTCCATCATCTCATTCATGGATGATATTCTGATTTCCAGTGACAGCTTGGATGACCACTTACAATCCTTGGAGAGAGTGTTTAATAGGCTCAAGGAAGCAGGGCTTACTGCTCGTCCAACCAAGTGCATGATTGGTTACCAGACTCTGGAATTTCTAGGTCACACCATCACTCCAGGACACATTGTTCCAGAAGAGAAGAACCTGGAGAAAATCAGAAATGCACCTAGACCAAAAACGAAGAAGGATGTGCGATCTTTTCTCTCGTTGTGTGGGTTCTACCATAAATTTATCCCACATTTCACGGAACTGGGAGCTCCGTTGACGGAAACCTTGAAAAAGGGATTACCGGATCAAATCATTTGGACACCAGAATGTGAGAATGCCTATAGTCAGTTAAAGGAGGCCTTGGTCAGCAAACCTGTATTACAGCTCCCTGACCTTTCCAAACCATTTGTGTTGAGAACGGATGCGAGTGCGATTGGAATTGGAGCCGCTTTGTTACAGGAAGGAAAAGACGATGCTTCGGTTTTGAAACCTGTGGCATACGCAAGTAAGAAACTTCTACAGGCGGAGAGGAATTATCCAACCGTCGAGAGAGAATGCTTGTCCCTCGTATGGGCAGTGCAAAAATTTCAGCCATATTTGTATGGAGTTAAGTTTCGGGTCCAGTCAGATCATCAGCCCCTGATGTTCCTGGCTACTTCTCAGAAGCTCAACGCACGTTTGATGCGGTGGTCGTTGTTACTTCAACCGTATAATTTCACAGTAGAGTACATTCCTGGGAAGGAAAATGTTGGAGCGGATTTCTTGTCAAGACACCCAGCTCCTGAAGAAGAAGAATGAATCATCTGGATTAAACTCACGGTGGAGAAGAGTGAGATGGACTACTCTCTTAGGAAGGGGCCTATGTCACAAAATGAAACCGTGTGTTTATCCGGTTGATTATTATAGAGGATTTTCGGATTAAGCGGACGATCGACCAGCGACATCTATTTGTACTAACAGAGTAAACACAGTTGTACAGGTTACATCGTGTCAGCCCATAAACACATTTGGTGGTGAGGGAGAAGGATATGGAATGGTTCCGTTTGTCATCTATACTGCCGGACATCAGACGGAAATGGCTGCTGGGATTGTCACCACGGAACAGAAGAGTGACAAGTTTGTCAACATTTGAATGCAGATGGAAGCCGTGAGATCACAGGGGCAGATGTAAAACGGAAGTACCTAGTACGGAAAACAGTGCATCTGTCAATTCTTGGTTTCCGGAACATCAAGATGATTGGCAGCTTGGTATCGAAACTCTTTGTTGGGAGTTTACAGAAACTAGCTGGCTTGTTTTGAGAATCTAGGCAATTACTGACAACTTTGACAGGATTTAAGCCAGGAAAATAGTTCTTGACAGGGGATGATTTGCCACTGTGCCACCTGTGTGGGGGAGTAAAGGATAACGTCACGTGGACAACTTTGGTAGTTTGCCATATAAACTCGAGTTGAGATCAACTAGGGTGGACTTGAATAATGCTCTAGACAGAGTGCAGGGCACTGCAGTGCCAGTGGAAATAATATCTACCGTGTGTTAATTAGTGTCTTAATTTTACACGTGCCTATATGGCAGATGTAGATATGATTTATAGGACTGCAGTAGTGCCAATTAAGGTATAACTTATTATAATATATTCGTTATAATTACTATAGACTGTGGCCTTGTTAAACTATAGTGTGATGATTAGCACTGTTAGTGGAAACTAGCTAGAGTAGTGAAGTGATACTTGGCTCTGTTAGCTAGAATAGATTAGTGAAGTGTTGATAAGCTTTACTAGTTGAGAATTGAGTAATGAGGGGTAATTGGGATCTTCCCGTAGGTGTCCCTGGTGGGCGGGGTTCCGCATTCTGTTTGCTGATTTGTTCTTTGTCATAGCCTGATTCGACTCTAGGTGGGTAGCTAATCTGCTCTATGACTAAGTCTAGTTAGCTAAAGATCAGTAAGCAAGGTGATAGGCTTACACTCAGCCGAAGGGATCAGTGACTAGTACTATCACCAGATGTGTTGTTTCTATCCTAGGTTCCCTACCAGATCCAAGGAAACTCTACAAGTTTTGGGAAAGAATTAAAAAACCCATTCTGAAGAACACCAGTTCAAGAGTCAATAAAGTTGCATACAGACCGTAACTTACGCTAGAAGGAAATTGATTCATCAAAGAGAGTGATGCATACTGATGCACCACACAGCATTAGACAGTAGTAACTAACCGAGAACCGGCTAAGAGTACCTAGTGTTAGTACAGCAACAATTAACATTAGAAATTAGCACTTATGGACTGAATGGTTCGATGTGCAACGAGGATGATCTGTCGACTAACTAACTAACTAACTAACTGCGTACACACTGCAAAAGACTTGTGCAGTTTGTTAAGGAACGTTAGGAACGGACATTGTGTAGAGTGCAACCGGTCCATGATTAACTGTTAATACCACCGGTGTCTATTTCGGATGTTCATGAAATTGGATTACCAGAGGTCTACAGAGGCAAAGCAGTATCCGGCAAGATGGTTTCGGCAACGGGTGAGAAGTACATGTTCTGACGTAACGTGCTGTGGTCTATCTTTGCTGTGATCAGCTGACTGAGTTGATGTCTGAGAGACAGAGTCTACACACTTTATAGAACACGTCACACATTTTCTTCGCATACACGTCTCATACACGTTACACTTTTATTTTAATAAATTACTCTTTATTAATTTCTAGAAGCAAGAGTTGTTGAGTATGTTGCGTTGGGGAAGTATGAGAAGGGGGGGCATAGTACGATAGTGAGAGAGTAATAGGAAAAGGTGTCCATAGGCTGATGGAGTGTGTTGGACGGAAGCTGGTGGATTCTCCAGAATATTGAGAGGAAAAAAAATATTATAATGTGGGTGTCGACTCTCTTCACTCCAGGGACGACACTTTAAAGGAGGACACGACAGATGTATTCGTATCTTTGTTAAGATCGGCGAACAACTGTCAGCAAAAAAGTCGATATTGTCCGTACCAGAAATAATGTGGTTTGTAAATTACACCTGTCGGCGATAGGTGGCGTTTTTAATCAGATCATCGGTATATGTAAACAATGATAAATGAATTGAGACACGGGGTTAGTTGGTACCACAGTCGCATTGCAGATGGTGCGATAACCAATTCGATAGAGTGTGTCGGGGTATCGCCAATGTGTAACTGGGGTGTATAATAGGTTAAGTTGGTACCATAGACCCCCGCCCTCATTTGGCGGCGTTAAGTTCGAATCTCAATGCTTTTTCGTTGGTAAGGTTACCACTTTATCACGTATGGGTGTACCTAGTTGTCATAGGGGGTGTGTAGTGTGTCATAGTGGGATATCACCAATGTGTAACTTGGGTGTCTCTTGGGTGCCCTACCATGCAACAGGTTCGGATCTCACTGTGTGGTGGGGTAGTGTGGCAGTGGTCGAGTGTGTAACGGGGATAGGTGGTGCCGGAGGCATCGTTTGAGAATCGATTCACGCCGCGATTCGATAAGGATGTCCACCCTAGGCGGCTCTTTTTAAGTGTATACTAAGCCGTAAACGTATAACAGTGGTGTCTAGTTGCTGCCATAGCGCTTGAAAGGTTCGAAACCTGCTGTGTGGTGGTGTAGTGTGGC
>CAWUFQ010000594.1:5000-25247 GCA_963921405.1 Cepaea hortensis
ATTGGTACTGTAGTACACGCCCTGCCAATTTATTGGTACTGCAGTCTATGCCCTGTCAATATATTGGTACTGTAGTACACGCCCTGCCAATTTATTGGTACTGTAGTACATCCCCTACCAATTTAGTGGTACTGTTGTACATGCCCTGTCTATTTATTGGTACTGTAGTACATACTCTGCCAATTTAATGGTACTGTTGTACCATTTATTAGTACTCAGCCTCTAGCCATCACCATCCCTTAATTAGACTACATTATAAAATAACATAAATTATTATAACAACAAAACTGATGACATACAAAAGTTAATACTGACCTTGAGTATTAAATACATGTGCAAGCACCCATACACAATATTTTTAACACAATATACATAGCTATATTCACATATACACACAAATACATTATCTTCCACACACAAAAATGGAGAAAACAAAACACAATATTTGGCATACAATATATATATACAGCTATTTTCTACATACCCACAAATACATTATATTTTATACACACACAAAAAAAGGAGAAAACAATACACGCTTCACATAGCTATATTCATGTATAAACAGACATATGTTATCTTTCAGATAAAAATTGTGGGTAAATGTTGAATTCAGTGTAGCACATCTTGAATACTAAATATAAAATAAAAATTCAGCCTAAATGCATTGACAAGATTGAGAAGAAGGGGAAATAAAACTACTTCACAATAATATAAATCATTTTGCAAATGATTTAAAACAATAAAACAGTCAAATTTTAACATGTCTGAACTATTATTATTATGTATATACAGAATATTGAGCTCATGAGGTCAATGCTACAACTGGTCAATAAATTATGCAACGTGGTCACTTGACTCCTCCATCTCACAGACCACACTATTGTCAACTGACTCCTCCATCTCACAGACCACACTATTCAAGAGAAGTTATTATACCAGGACTAGGCCTCAACTGACTCCTCCATCTCACAGACCACACTATTCAAGAGAAGTTATTATACCAGGACTAGGCCTCAACTGACTCCTCCATCTCACAGACCACACTATTCAAGAGAAGTTATTATACCAGGACTAGGCCTCAACTGACTCCTCCATCTCACAGACCACACTATTCAAGAGAAGTTATTATACCAGGACTAGGCCTCAACTGACTCCTCCATCTCACAGACCACACTATTCAAGAGAAGTTATTATACCAGGACTAGGCCTCAACTGACTCCTCCATCTCACAGACCACACTATTCAAGAGAAGTTATTATACCAGGACTAGGCCTCAACTGACTCCTCCATCTCACAGACCACACTATTCAAGAGAAGTTATTATACCAGGACTAGGCCTCAACTGAATCCTCCATCTCACAGACCACACTATTCAAGAGAAGTTATTATACCAGGACTAGGCCTCAACTGACTCCTCCATCTCACAGACCACACTATTCAAGAGAAGTTATTATACCAGGACTAGGCCTCAACTGACTCCTCCATCTCACAGACCACACTATTCAAGAGAAGTTATTATACCAGGACTAGGCCTCAACTGACTCCTCCATCTCACAGACCACACTATTCAAGAGAAGTTATTATACCAGGACTAGGCCTCAACTGACTCCTCCATCTCACAGACCACACTATTCAAGAGAAGTTATTATACCAGGACTAGGCCTCAACTGACTCCTCCATCTCACAGACCACACTATTCAAGAGAAGTTATTATACCAGGACTAGGCCTCAACTGACTCCTCCATCTCACAGACCACACTATTCAAGAGAAGTTATTATACCAGGACTAGGCCTCAACTGACTCCTCCATCTCACAGACCACACTATTCAAGAGAAGTTATTATACCAGGACTAGGCCTCAACTGACTCCTCCATCTCACAGACCACACTATTGTCAACTGACTCCTCCATCTCACAGACCACACTATTGTCAACTGACTCCTCCATTTCACAGATTTTTTTTTTGGGTAATACGTAAATTGTTTTATCATTTTTGCCTGTTTATATTTGATCTTGTTCAAGCAAGTTTAATATTTTTTATTTTTATTTTGATTGTCCTTTAAAAGGCCACGATCACTAAAGACAAAAGACACACAACTCCTTGTAGCACTAACTGAAAACAGACATTTAATATGGTCTCTAGCAGAAACTCAGCCAGTGACAATCATCACACAATACAATCACACATATTCATCATCTCATCCCATCTCATCATGTTCCTCTTGTACCTTGCGGTGTCGAGGTGAAGTATAAACAGCGGGAGAGTGCCCGCTTATGGGCTTCATGTATCGATATCCCCATGGACTCTGTTATTTCCTGCGTCCATCCGTTAATGTGGCCGGCCTATTCCTCTGCTTCCATCTGGTCTGTACATCATTGCTTTTTGTGGTATACTGTTAGCTGGTAACGTCCTTGCATGGCCGAATCATTTGACTTGCTGCCTTCTAATAAAATCTGGCGCAACTATAACCCCCACTTCAGTCCTGATTTCTTAATTTCTGATCTTATCTCTTCTTGATACATTGAGTATTCTTCTCAGGAATCTCATTTCTATTGTTGTGATTTTTCTTTTCGTTTTTTCTCTCATTGTCCAGATTTGGCATTGGTAACATGGAGTTGGTAGGAAGATTGTGTTGTAACGAGCTTTCTTACTTGTTATTAATTCATGTTTGTTCTTGCTATTTGCTATTGGTGCTATTTCTTCCTATTGGTGCTATTTGTCCAATGAGTTGATTTGCCTAATTGCATCAATTTTCAATCTCGTCTTCTGATTAGCCATTTGATGATATTATACTTCCTAGATTTGTGCTCTCAATCGCAGTGAAGATACTCGCCATAATTCTTCTCAATCGCCTCACGGCCCATCTCGATCAAGGTCTTCTTCCTGTGACTCAATGTGGCTTCAGAAAAAAACGAGGAACTGTTGACATGATTTTCGCTGCAAGCCAGCTGCAAGAGACATGTCAGGAACAGAACTCTGAAATGATCTCCACTTTCTTTGACCTTACTAAAGCTTTTGATATAGCGAGCAGTGAAGGACTGTGGAAGATTATGGCGAAATATGGCTGTCCACAAAAGTTTGTCCAAATAGTGCAGCTATTTCATGATGGTATGCAGGCAAGAGTACAGAAAATTGGTGAACTGTCTGAGCCCTTTCCTGTCACCAGTGGAGTGAAGCAAGGATGTGTCCTGGCACCAACACTGTTCAGCCTCATGTTTTCAGCTATGCTGACGAATGCCTTCGAGAACAATGGCATTGGAATAGACATCAACTACCGCATGGATAGAAAGTTTTTCAATCTCAGAAGGCTGAAAGCCAAAACCGAAACTAACCGTCAGAGAACTGCTGTTTGCTGATGATTGCGCTCTATATGCCAACTCAGAAGCAGACATGCAACACAATGTTTCATCTTTCTCATATGCCTGTGCAAACTTTGGGCTCAATATCAACTTGGAGAAGACTGTAGTTATGTACCAGCCAGCTCCAGGGAATAATCACACGACACCGTACCGAATATCAAGTTGAACGGTCATAGCCTAAGTGTTGTGAACAAATTCACCTATCTTGGCAGCAATGTGCCACAAGCTGCCACAACTGATGACGAAGTGAATGCAATAATCTCCAAGACCAGCGCGGCCTTTGGCAGACTGTACAAGAATGTATGGGACAGAAATGGAATAAGCCTGCAAACAAAGCTTAAAGTCTATAAAGCAGTTGTATTATCCACACTGCTATATGCTTTCGAAATATGGACTGTTTATCAGCGACATGCTAGGAAATTAAACCACTTTCACACAGTCTGCCTTAGGAAGCTATTGAAGATTAAATGGCAAGATAAGATCCCAGACACTAGAAAGAGCGTCCATGCCCAGTATTCACAATGTAGTAATGAAACATCAGACTCGCAGGGCTGGTCACTTAACTCGTATGCCAGATCACAGGGTCCCTAACCAATTTTTTTTATGGCGAGTTGCGTACCGAAAGCTTTTGGATTTCATCATGACGCCTGGGAGACTGCTGCTAAAGACCGTAATTTGTGGCGTACATCATTACATAAGGGTGCAGTCACTTGTGAAGCAACCAGGACTGCAAGAGCTGTGAGAAAAGACTGGACAACAAAAAAAAAAAAAAAGAAGAAAACCGCTGCAGGAGATACACCTCCTGGAACGTCAAGCATTCTTTGCGCACATTGCCAGAGCACGTTTCGAGCCTAAGTAGACCCTATCAGCCATCTTAGAACTCACGGCTCGATACTTTCAACACCACTGGATGAAATTAATGGTCATCATCATTCTTGATGGACAAACAACACGCTTCCTAGGTACTTGAAACTCTTGACTTGTTTCAAGGTATGTTCGTTTAGGTGAATCGTTGTTGCATTTTCTTCTTTAGTTATAGTCAATACCTCTGTTTTACTTATGCTAATTTTCATGTTATGTTCCCTACACATTTCGTTTAAACTATTCATGTGGTCTTGTAATTCAGCTTCTGATGTTGCTACTAGTGCTTGGTCATCTGCAAACAGGAGTTCTCTAATGGTTAGATTTGCAGATGGTTCTTCTTCTGTGTTCTTGTCATGTGGTGTTCTTGCGGTCTCTGTTTGGCTGGTGTCAAAATCCCAATAAGTGTTTAGAGAGTTAATAATATAAGTAATAGAGCTAAGACAGAGTCTAGTAGAAGACACCAGACAGGAGAGACACCAGCGCTATAAATAGCTTCACAACGGGACACACTTGTGTCAACCAAGGGAGCATTAAGTACAGCTGAGCGAGGGTTTCCCCAAGACATTGGGAAACTCGCTTCTACGAGTAACCGTGGAGTACCAGGTTACTCGAGTGAGCTGGCCGGCGTGCTGGACCACTATGCACGCAAGACTCACCAGCGCACGGAGAATCCAGCGTCCGTGTTTGAACACGCAATGAGTTGCGTGAGGACAGACGAGGACTGAGACGAGTAGAGAATAGACGTGTTCCTTACGAATGCTATAAGTTTCTAGACAATAGTGATTGTTAGGCTTTAGATTTCATTTAGTGTTTAATAGTATCATTATCAGTTCTTCATTGCATCTATGTAACGTACCATGCTGTTTAATGCCAATGAAGTATTCCGCTCGCAGAGCTTGTTTATCGCTAGCTCTAAATAAATTGCATTCCTTTTGCAAATGACACGTGTTGTTATTTCGTGTGGTGCAAAAGTAGGGGAGTCCTGAAAGACCTGTCGCAAGCAAGTTGCTGACAGGCAGGACCCCAATTGGTGTCAGAAGTCCCTGAACCAACGTCAACAGGCAATTGGTATCAGAAGGCTCTGAACCAACGTAAACAGGCACCATTCGACATTATTTCTGCGTGAAAATATCTAAGAGTAACATAACTTATTTTGCATAAAATGGCAGAAATAATTGTGTTTTGTGAATAACGTTAGTGATTAACACCATTACTGCGTGATAATTTGTATCATACCATTTGTGGAGCTTGAACCACAATGAAGGAAGTTTAAGTTACAAATTGTGTTACTCTATGAAAATTTAAGAAAGTGTGTTATTCTACTGAAAGTAATGATATGTATACAAATATGAATTTAAATTATCAAGCAAACCATCGTGTACATTTCATTTTGTGTGATACAGCCATCAATGTCACCGTTCATCATAATCAGGTAGATATTTGTGCAAAATAAGTTCTTTTTGTACAAAGTGAATACATTAGCTACTGAACGGAAGCCTAGGAACGTAATTATACCAAACTAGTTAGAAAGTGAAGACAAGACGACAGCGACTGTCATATTGACGAATCATCTTACGAATCATGACAATCATTCAGACAATCATAACATTCATTCATTAAAATCATTTATCATTATCTAAATCACATTTTTCATTCATCAGCCGCATGAAAGATAAACATGTATTTACAACATATGCATGTTTCTAAAGTATTGATGCTCTACTAAACAGAAGCATCCGTTTTGTTCTCAAGTCGATCATTTTGGTGTCGGGAAGACAGCGGTGGAACATCCCAAGAACCGTATTTTCCAAAGAATTAAATGAGTATATTTTTGAAATATTTTGATATACACTATGTTAATCATGCATCTGTTTTTTTTTTTTTTTTCAGAAAGAATGTAAATAACTAACACATAATTACAAACCATTGTGTAAAACTACTGTGATATCATTGTGAACTAACATAAGGCCACAAAAAAAAATGGCGTCACTAAATAATTGTATCCAGGCGGGCAAAGAAATGGGCCACACTGGAGACAAATTAGAGAAGTGGGTAGATCAGAGATATAAACAAGAATTATCTCGACAGACGGAAGAAACAGAGAGAAAAACTGCTCTACAGAGAGAAGAAATAGCTCGACTAAGAGAAGAAACAGAGAGAAAAGCTGCTCAAGAGAGAGACGAAAGAGCATTAGAAAGGCAACAACAAAAAGAGATGAAGCAAGTAGAAGAAGCTACCAAACAGAAACAGCTAGATTTAGATCATGCCACCAAACAGAAACAGCTAGAATTAGAGGAAGCAACCAAACAGAAGCAGATACAGGTAGATTCAGAAACTAAATTAAAGATGAAGAAAATGGAGGTAGATTCAAACATACAGATAGCCTCTAGCAAACAAAAGAGCCAAGAAGAACATAATAAGTTTAGTAAGTATAAAGGCCTTATCAAACCATATAGCGTAGGGGATTCAATTTCTGCATGGACTGAGAATATAGAATTTCAACTGAAGACTCAGAAAATACCTTTGGATGACTGGGCAATAATCTACATGAGAAACCTCAGTGGGGAGCCATTAAAAGTAATAGAATCAATACCTACAGAACTAAGGAACAATTATCAGTACATTCACGATAGGATCATGCAACACTTTCTTCTAGATGCCACTGGGTACCACATTCAATTTTCCCAAATAAAGCCAAAGGCAACTGAAACCTTCTTTGATTACCTCTCTAACGTGCAAAGCACATTCAATAAATGGAATAGGGCGGCGAAAGTGGGCAAAAGCTATGATAAATTACAAGATCTTATGGTAATGGACAAGGTGATATCCACCGTCCCTACCCCTTTTGCGAAGTTTCTCCAACAATCAGATATCGAATCCATTGAGCAATTAGAAAAGCGGAGGTCGGCATATTTTTCTTCCAATCGTGACACATTTAAGTTCACTACACATGATACAGAGATCACTGCCTTTGTAAAGAATGTACCGAGTAGATCTTACAATCAGAAAGAATATCGTAAGAAAGACAAACCATACCAGAAGCCACGTCAATGTGGATATTGTAGTTTGTTTCATCCTAGCTACTCTATGTGCGATAAGAACCCGGCATATCCTTCACACCTAGAAAAAGTGATAAATAAGCAAGAAAGTAGAAGAACTTCATTTAAACGTGCTGTTAAATGTTACTTTTGTTCCAGCTATGGCCACTATAGTAATAAATGTCTTGGTAGGCAACGAATGAAAGCAAATAACGCTGCACTCATCGATACGTCATCAGACGATGATAGTGAAATTGATTCGGAACTTGTAAATGTTTTACCAACGAGTGAATGTGAAAGTGTGGCAGCAGTTACTGACATATTCCATCCATCCATCATGTGCCATGCCGGTAAGCGTGGGCGGTCATGTTCTGCCATCTCACTCGATCACCAGAGTCGTGGATCAGCTCCGTGTTTCTGTCTCGACCATGCCACAAGGCCAAACCATCCAGGTACTTGCTTCTTGGTCTTCCCCTTGGTCTGTTCCCCTCGATCTTACCAGTTGTCACCAAATTCTCCAATACATTTCTTCTCATAACATGCCCAAAAAATTTTGACTGTCTACGTCTAATTTCTCTAATCAATTTACGATCTTCATTTGTTTCTTGAAGGACTTGTTCATTGGTCTTTCTGGCTGTCCATGGTATTCTTTGCATTTTCCTCAGAAACCACATCTCTACAGCCATCAGATATTTTTCAGCCTGACTGCTCATTGTCCACGCTTCACATCCATACAAAAGTACAGGTTCAATGTAGCATCTCAACACTCTTTTTCTCGTTTCAATTGACATCTTTTTATTGGTCAATATGTTTTTCATCTTGCTAAAGGCTACTTTTGCCATGGCGATTCTTGTTCTAATCTCTTCAAGGCATCTCCCATCAGATGTTATTACTGTTCCGAGATAATTGTACCTGCTCACTTGTTGAAGAATATACCCATTTACTTGTATATTACATTGTGGTATTTCGTCCTTCCTAGTGACGACCATAATCTGTGTCTTTTTACGATTTAATTCTAACCCTAGTTGTTCACTGTGTGTAACAATCGCATCTACTAAATTTTGCAGGTCCTGTTCATTGTCTGCAATCAAGACTGTATCATCTGCATATCTAATGTTATTGATGCATCGTCCCCCAATGTTGATTCCTTCCATATCTTCAATATTTCTGAAAATATTTTCACTGTACAGGGAAAACAGATCTGGAGACATTACACATCCCTGTCTCACACCCCTTTTAATAGGCTGATATTGGCTTACTTCATTATCAACTCTTATGGCAGCTTGTTGTTTCCAATATATGTTTTTTACAAGTCTAAGATCTTTTCCATCAATTTGTAGATCTTCAAGCATCCTTATCATGTTGACATGTCTCACTTTATCAAAAGCCTTTGTGTAGTCAATAAAGCAAAGGTGTAGATCTTTGTTTACTTCTATAGAACGTTCGATTATGTTTCTCAGTATATACACAGCATTTACTGTACCCTTGCCTTCCACAAACCCACATTGTTCTTCTCCTATTTCAGGTTGTATTTTCCTCCTAACTCTTTGCATGATAATTCTTAGCAAAATCTTCGTGATGTGACTCATTATACTAATTGTTCGATGTTGATCACATTCCAAGGCTCCTGATTTCTTTGGGATTGCAATAAATACAGAATTACATAACTCCTGAGGTATATTTCCAGTATCATATATTGTATTAAGCAGACTGGTAACTTGATCTATTCCATATTCTTCTAAAGCATTAATCATTTCTGTTGTGACGCTGTCTGAACCGGGGGGTCTTGCCAGATTTCATATGGTTAAGAGCATTCTGAACCTCCATCTTCAAAATTGCTGGTCCTTCATTATTATTTTGAACATCATACTGTTCGTCTCTGTTATCGTCATACAGGTTTTTCACGTAATCTGACCATTCATGTAATATCTGATCTTTTTCTATTATGACTCTTCCATCTTTTATCTTTAGGCAGCCTGCTGATGTACGTGTTCTTTGATTAGTAAGCTCCTGAATTCTTTTGTGCATTAGTTTGGCATTGTTACTGTTGTGTTGTTTTTTCAATTTCTCTGCAATTTTTCTCAAGCCATGTTTCTTTTGCCTCCTTACATAAGGTTCTCACTTTTCTGTGAATTTCTTCATATTTGGCAGGATTATTTTTGTTCTGTCTTCTTGTTTCCATTAGTTGTAAAATTTCTTCAGTCATCCATATCTTACGGCCCACTTTCTTTACTTTTGGAATAGTTTTTTCTGCTGCGCAACTGATTGAATTCTTCATCGTTTCCCATTGATCATCTACATCTTGAAACAGGATCTCTAGATCAGACAATATATCAAATTTGATCTTTACTTCTATGTTAAAATTATCTTGTATTTCTTTGTCAGTTTTCAATTTGCACAATTCATATTTTTACTGACATATTAGACGTTAAGAAATGTGGCACATGTCACCAGTTTCATGCGGATGGTAAATTGAAATGTGGGCACGTGATACCATTCTCCAATGAAGATGCTAATGCAGCAAGTGCCTCCAGAGGTAAACTAAAGTTCTACGATGCAGTGGTCAATGATCAACCATGCCATTGTTTACTCGATAGCGGCAGCACTTTACTTGGTTTAAGAAAAGAACTGGTCAGACCAGAAGATTACATGGGCGAATTTGTCAAATGCCGTACTTTCTCTGGAACCATTGAGAAATATCCACTGGCAAAAGCGCATATTAATACCCCGTTCCTTACCGGCACATTTACTTGCGCAATCCTGCAAGATCCTTGTACGGATCTGATTTTAGGCTGTTTAGCTTCATTGAAGCAATGTACTGACGACAACATAATAGCCTGGAAACATACAAACATGGCTAATGCTGTAACAAGGTCAGATACGCAAACTCACTATACTGACTTGCAAAATGAGATGTTACAGCTGTTAACACCCAGCGGTGCCGATACCAACAGTACTCGACAAAAATGTATCGAGGCACAAAGCACCGATCAAACTATCGCACCTTATTTTAAATTGGTAGGTGAGCGAGCGAAAGTGACTAAAAATGCATCTTGGTATTTTAGAAAACATAACGGAATTCTCATGCGTTATTACACAAATAATAACCATGAAATTCAGCAAACGGTGTTACCTGTAACATACCGACAAACTGTGCTAAAGATCGCACATGCGTCACCGTTTGCTGGACATTTGGCCTATGACAAAACCAGAGCCAGAATTTTGTCACACTTCTACTGGCCTAAATTCTGTACTGATATAACATTTTTCTGTCGTTCATGTACTATTTGTCAACATCTTGTAAGAAAGGGAAAGCATGTGACGGCCGAAGTTCAACTGTCATTATTAGCATCTAGACCATTTGAGTGTGTAGCGGTCGATATTGTTGGACCCCTAAATCAGGTGTCGAGCAAAGGAAACCGATTCCTACTTACTCTCGTGGATCTATGTACCAGGTGGATCGAAGCTATTCCACTAAAATACATCACCTCCAAAGATGTGGCAAATGTATTTTTGCACCTATTTTGTCGTTTTGGCTTCCCACGAACTATTCTATCGGATCGGGGAACGCAGTTTATTTCGGCTGCTACGCAAGCTTTAACAAAATTGTTAGGAATAGAGCAGCATTTCTGTACCCCGTACCATCCAATGAGCAACGGGATCATAGAGAAAATTAATGGGGATCTCAAACACATGCTGGCTAAAGTAACAGCAGAAAACCCATCTGATTGGGACACGCTATTGCCAGCAGTGCTATTTGTCCACAGAGAAATTCCGCACTCGAGTACGGGTTCCTCACCTTTTGAATTAGTGTATGGGGCGAACCCTCGAGGACCCCTAACAATTTACCATCAGCTAATTACTAGCTTACCAGAAAATCCAACAGCAATAACACCGTATGAGATGGTAACAGAGACACGCGATAGAATAATGAAAGCGTGTGAAATAGCTAAGGCATCTTTGGAGAGGAAAGGACAGATGTACCGTGACTATGCAAATAAAGGTGCTAAAACTATACACCTTGAACCAAATCAGAAGGTTCTGCTTTTACTACCGGATAAACGTAATTTGTTACTAACATCGTGGCAAGGGCCATTCAACGTTGAACGTAAAATATCAGATGTCGATTATGAAATATCGATAAAAGGAAAATTAAAGATATTTCATATCAACATGCTGAAATCATACTTTTCACGACAAGAACTACAGACAGACGAACAAGATGCACCCACACCAATTAATCGGACGACAGACGTACACAACACAACTACACTAGGTAGGCCGACACAGGACAACGACATCGCAAACACACTTAGCCAGGTAACAGCACATGCAGCTAGTACAACAACAGTACTGAACGAGACAGATGACGACGAAATAGAATTACCTGTCCCTACTGTAGACACGACTGGGACCATCGACAGTATAAAGATAGAAAGCAAACTTACAGACGAGCAACGACGACAGATGATAGAATTAGTGACAGAGTACAGAGACATTTTCTCCGACATCCCAGGAAAGACAGACAAAATTAATCACTCCATTATTCTGACTGACAACACCCCAATCAAGTGTCGACCTTATTCCATCCCTCTGAATTATAGGGATAATCTCGACAAAGAAATACTATCTCTTGAGTCGAGTGGAATAATTCAGAAATCTCTGTCAGAGTATTCTTTCCCTGTTGTCCTTGTCGCCAAAAAGGACTCAACTATTCGACTCTGCGTCGATTATCGGCGTTTGAATAAAATAACCAAAATTGATGCTGAACCAATCCCAGCATGCGAGGATTTGATCCTTGATATGTCTACATCTCGCATCTTTAGCAAGCTTGATCTCACGAAAGGTTATTGGCAGGTCCCGATGCAACAAAATTCAATTCCTTTAACAGCTTTCTCCACACCTTTAGGACTCTATGAGTGGCGATTTCTTCCTTTTGGCCTTCGTAATGCTCCAGCGACTTTCGTCCGTCTAACTAGGGATCTTCTCCACGGGGTGACCAATACGTCTACATACATAGATGACATATGCATTCATACTGAAGACTGGACGTCACACCTACAGAAACTACGACATGTCTTCGACAGGTTGCGAGTATTCGGGCTTACAGTCAAGCCCACTAAAGTAGAGTTGGGCATGAAAGAGATTGACTTCCTAGGCCATATCATCTGCAGGGGCCAACTCAGAACAGATGAAAGAATCGTGACCAAGATTCTAAATTTGACTATGCCAACGACCAAGAAACAGGTCAGAAGTCTACTTGGTCTTGTGAATTATTATAGTAAATTTATTCCCAATCTGGCGGAAATCACCAGTGTTTTTTTTTTGAATATTTTGAAAGCTTCGGCTAAACTAAATGTGCAAAATGACGGATTAATTAGTTCTCTATCAAAATTGAAATATTTATTCAGTGTTCCACCTATCCTGCGTTTGCCTAACAAAAATCTTACCTATTTCTTACGTACAGACGCAAGTGCTATCTCCATATCTGGGGTACTAGGACAGTTCTACGAAGGGAAGTTCCACCCAGTAATGTACGTAAGTCGTAAGATCAGCCCAGCTGAATCGAGATACTAAGCAACAGAATTGGAGGGCCTCAGCTTAATCTATTGTGTTAGAAAACTTCATAGGTTTTTGGCAGGAGCACAGTTTGTGATCGAAACCGACAATTCTCCGTTGTCTGTTATGCAGTTTGGCATTCCCCACAACAACACAGTCTACAGGTGGGCTTTGATACTGCAGAACTATGCATTTACCATCCAGCATTTAAAGGGGAGATTGAACTCGTTGACAGACACTTTGAGTCGACCGTCAACCATTGAAATACCTGATATACAGGACGAGATCGACCAGAGATCACCAGAAACAGTGACACTGTAATTGTTAATTAGATCAGTGCCGTATGTGGTGAATAAGTTACACTGTAAGTGCGTTATCATCGTCAAGCTGGTAAAACCGTGTAAGAGAAACAGTGCCATTATCAGTGAAACGAACAGACGCATAAGTAATATGTCTGCAGCGCTAACATATATATACGCCATATAAACATTGAAGTGTTAGCTATGAACCTACATAAAAATGTAGGGAACTATATATTTATACACTATCCGGGAAGGAGAGCATATAAGACTTTGGTGAAATGAACTATGATATGAAAATAGTCTACAAAGAACATTGCTCCATCTCCACACCTGAAAGGACGACATTAGTTAGTGTAATTATATATAGAAATGTAACTGTGATATATATATATATATATATATATATATATATATATATATATATATATATATATATATATATATATATATATATATATATAACATGGTTTTATAAACAGTATGCATAACCTCATTTTTCTATGATTAATTTAATTGCAAAATGTTCTAATGCATATATAACTTTATTTATCTTATTTGATAGTTAGAAATCACCATCATTTAGTTAATAACCCATTTAAGTTAATCCCAATAATAGTAATACAATTGTTAGATAGTACTTTACTTTACCACCGCATAATCATAATCATTTATAACTTCATTTATTTAAAAAATCATTTCTAAACTAACCCAACCATTTAGGAATTAACTGTCATAAAAAACTGTCATTTACTGCCAATATAGTACCTTGCGGCGTATGGCAGAGGGGTCTTTGAGCCTGAGGAATAAAGGCCGCCTGGCTAGTGCAGTCGCCGCGAACTGTGCATGTTAGGATTTTCTTTTTGCCCCCGACAGAAAAAAATCCAACACCTTACCGAGGGATCGAACCCGGGCCTCCCGAATGAGAGTCCGGCGTTCTAGCCTCTCGGCCAGCCGCTCCTCAGACACAGGAATTAACATCATTTCATTTACCAACAACACTTTAAGGTAATTAACCCAATTTGCTTAAATATAATTAGTTAGTTAGATTATTTCCCTTAGGATAATTTAGAACAGCACACCAAATTAAATTAGTTAGTATTACAGGATCGGTAACAAACCATCCTCACAAACAAGTATATTTTGTATAGTCATGACACGTGCAAACAAAGCGCACAGTCATTTGGCGTGAAGACTTCAATAAGTCAGCCAATCATTTAATGTAAAGGTTCATTTACGTGATACTATGAACCATGTTTTAATGACGATTGAATGTTTTAGCAAGAATGGTATGAAATTGGATGAAAGATGTGTAAAGGAGAGGAGAGAATGTATACAATACTAAACATTGAAAGAAAGAGAGAGAGAGAGAGAGAGAGAGAGAGAGAGAGAGAGAGAGAGAGAGAGAGAGAGAGAGAGAGAGAGAGAGAGAGAGAGAGAGAAAGGTAGCGGCACATTTTTTGTTCACCGCTTAAAATGCCTTGTTGTGACTTGTCTGTGTCAATCTGTGTAACCAATGTGTTGTCAAGTTTTATGTGTGTTACTGCTATACTTTACTAGATTAGATAGGGAAAATACTTTGAGCATCTTGAAACGGAGTTGTGGTCATAAATAAGAATAACAAACATTTGTAACCACAATAAACCGATTTACGGCGCTTGAAGGAATACACACATGTAATATAGTAACGCATACACATGGTAGAAAATTAAGTACATTGTAGATTATTAGAAAACACGCAACCAAACAGGAAAACAAACACATAAAAGTTGCACACACCATTTATTTCAAAGAACAGTAAATCAAATCAGGGGACACAATAACGTCTTAAAAACCTTAATGTAACATTGAAAATATGTCTTAACAAGCGGAAGCGAGAAGGTGAAGAGTAGAACTTTATGTATACAAGTTGGAGTTGATATTATTGGGAACATGAACATTTAATGCTCATGTGTTGTACTCATAGCAGAGTCAACTTGTATTGGGTTGTCATTTTGGGCAATATGAGGAGAGGTCAAAAGACATAAGTCAACGGACGGAAGTCAAAAGACAGAGGGTCAAAAGACGGAAGTCAGGACATAAGTCATAAGACAACGTTTCCGGATCAAAACAATTACCAAGAAGATTTATAGCCAACTATACTGATACTATGGGCTACTCAATTAGCCGAGTGAAGAAATAGAACAGTATGAGTAAGGGAGAAGAGAGTTTGTTCTATCCCCAGAAGAGAGATTTACAACTTATTGGATCTTTGACAAAATTGGACAGCCAATTTTCTTTTGTGGCCATACAACGTGTTACAAGCATGAGTTAAAGGGGTGTAACACTTCACAGAGGGGAGAGGAGCCTGTCAAATTCCCAATAAGTGTTAAGAGAGTTAATAATATAAGTAATAGAGCTAAGACAGAGTCTAGTAGAAGACACCAGACAGGAGAGACACCAGCGCTATAAATAGCTTCACAACGGGACACACTTGTGTCAACCAAGGGAGCATTAAGTACAGCTGAGCGAGGGTTTCCCCAAGGCATTGGGAAACTCGCTTCTACGAGTAACTGTGGAGTACCAGGTTACTCGAGTGAGCTGGCCAGCGTGCTGGACCACTGTGCACGCAAGACTCACCAGCGCAAGGAGAATCCAGCGTCCTTGTTTGAACACGCAATGAGTTGCGTGAGGACAGACGAGGACTGAGACGAGTAGAGAACAGACGTGTTCCTTACGAATGCTATAAGTTTCTAGACAATAGTGATTGTTAGGCTTTAGATTTCATTTAGTGTTTAATAGTATCATTATCAGTTCTTCATTGCAACTATGTAACGTACCATGCTGTTTAATGTCAATGAAGTATTCCGCTCGTAGAGCTTGTTTATCGCTAGCTCTAAATAAATTGCATTCCTTTTGCAAATGACACGAGTTATTATTTCGTGTGGTGCAAAAGTAGGGGAGTCCTGAAAGACCTGTCGCAAGCAAGTTGCTGACAGCTGGTTTCTTTACATATGTTGTCTATATATGTTATGAACAAGAGTGGGGATAGGACACAACCTTGTTGTACTCCGGATCTTACGGTGAAGAGTTCTGAGTGTCCTCCAGTTGCTCTGACTATGCATTCACTGTTGTTATATAAGCTTCTACATAGGTCTGTTACATGTGTATTCACTCCATATTGTTTAAGGATTTCTCACAGCTTGTTTCTGTCTACTCTATCAAATGCACTTTTTTTGGTCGAAAAAGGCTAAGTAGAGTGTTTCAATGAATTCGATTGAATTTCCTATAAGTTGTCTAAGAGCGAAAATGGCATATGTGCATCCTTTGTTTCTTCCTAAATCCAAGTTGTGTTTCGCCAAGCTGGGGTTCTATAGTAGTTCGTAATCTTTTCTCAAGAAATTTATAAAATATGTTTCCAGTATGACTCAAAAGTGAAATGCCTCTGTAGTGTGTGCAATCTCTTTTGCTGCCTTTCTTTTTCCAAATCGGGATAATTATGGCATTTCCCCAGTCTCGTGGTGTCTGTTGTTCTACCCAAACATGGTTGAATAGTCTATGTAGCAATGCTGTTCCTACTTGTCTTGCTGCTTTAATTAGCTCATTTGGTATTTCTTCTTGTCCTGGTTATTTGTTCAATGGGGCTACTCTGACGGCTTCTATAATTTCTTCTTTCAGGATGTTTGGTACTAGTACCTTAGGCGCATCTGTGTCGGTTTCTTGAATTCCTGAGACATCTGATGGGATGTTGAGAAGTTGTTCGAAGTACTGTTTCCATCTTATTAGGATTTGTTTTTGTTCACTTATTGGTTCTCCATTTTCGCTGTTAATTATTTCAGTTGGGTCAAACGGCTCTCCTCTGGTTCTCATTGCACTTATCTGTTTATAGATGTTTCTGGTTGCCTCCATGTAGTTTTTATTTAGGGTTTCTTTATACCCCTCCCAGTCTTTTTGTTTTTCTCTCTTTACTATTCTATTCACATGTCTTCTCGCTATTCTATATTCTATGTAATCGCATTCCTGTTTGCTCTTCGACCACTTTTTATATTTTTCCTTTTTGTCTTTTACAGCTTTCTTTACTTCTGCTTTCCACCAGCTTGTTATTTTCTTTATCCGTGTTTTGCGTTTGTTCGTGGTTCCACATGTTATTTTTGCAGTATTTAAAATGCTTGATTTGAACATCTCCAATTCTTCTCCCACTGTCTTTCTTTCTACATGTAATTTTACAAAGATTTCAGTTAGTTCTTTCTCATAATTTTCCCTTACTGCCTCATCTTTGAGGTTTTTCAAGTTTATTAATTCGAATAGCATGTCCTGGTCTGTGCTTTCTTCTATTGATGGTTCTTATTGTGGCAACGACTGTTTTGTGGTCTGTGTTTATACTTAAGTTGCTCACTGCCTTTGCATCTAATATATTTCTATTTCTGTTATTTCTTGTTAATATAAAACCAATTTGGCTTTTAGTATCTGTATGGTTCCATTTATACAAGGTGTTTATTTGTGAGTCTTTGTGTTTATAGAATGTGTTTATTATATAGAGGTCGTGTTGGCTGCATAGCTCTATCAGTCTACTTCCGTTATCATTTCTTTCATTATGTTGATCTCCAAATGCTCCAAGATGTTTTTCTATGCCCGCTCTGTTGTGCCCTAGTCTTGCATTGAAGTCTCCCTTTACTACGATGTTATCCTGCTTATCTATTTTATTTAGCACATCATGGATGTCTTCGTAGAATTCCTCGCATTCTTGCTCATTATTGTTTGTATTACATGGTGCGTATATTTGCACATATGTTGTAATTGTTTGTTCTTTTATTCTCACTGTTATGATTCTTTCTGATATATATATATATATATATATATATATATATATATATATATATATATATATATATATATATATATATATATATATATATATATATATATATATATATATATATTTCATTTTTAGTATTCCTCCTGCTAGCCGTGGTTCAATGAATATTCCCACACGGTTTCTTGCCCTTTCTTGTTGTTCCACTCCAGAGTAGACTAGTCCGTTTATACGTCTTAGTTTTTCTACGAGCAGTATGAATATCCCCTGCCGGCTTGCTAGGCCAGTCGCAGGTTTAGGACAAAAATCTGACCATAGGGAGTCCATCCCGTCTGGCGAGCCATAGCCCCGTTAGCCCATGACCTCGCGGTCATGGTTTCCCCAGTCTACAGCCCGTGGAGGTGCGACTGACTTGTGTAGTCTGCGGATCATCGGCAGGCTACTAATTTTCACTTTTCACCCCTCCTGGAAGAGGCTGGCCGATCCTAACCCTGCTGGCTGCAGAGCCAGGCGCAGTCCACACCTTGTAGACCTCTGATGGACCGCTGAGTGAACTAAAAAAGACAGTTAAAATCATACAAGAGACAACATTGCAGTTATAGACATATTTCAAGCGAACGAAAGAAGTAGAAATAATCCTGATCGGGGAGGAAAGGGGTGGGGGGGGGGGGGGGGGGGGGGGGGGGGGGGGGGGGGGGGGGGGGGGGGGGGGGGGGGGGGGAGGTTAAACGGGTGTCCCATAGGCTAGCGGAGGGAAGAAGGCACCTTAACCTCTCCTTTGATAGGGGATACCTATACCTCACCACACAATATAACAATATAAGTTATTTCAAGGGACATTACTAAAAATAACATACATGCATTATGTGATTTAAATAACTGAGTATTTGTCTCGATATTTTGGTATAAATTTAGATAGAAATTAATGACAGTCTAGGTGTCAGAAATAATGGAGTAATAATTTTGGGGATCTTTAAGTTTGTGAAAAGTAACAGCTTTATTTTAGAGATTTTAGAATTTTATAAAGCATTATTTTTTCCATATTGCCTCGATAATATATATTAAAGGTTCTATACTTTTACTATAACGTTACATTTGGTTTTTTCAATAAATTTTTGTCAGGCCTGTAAGAGGCTACAAATCCTAAATATTCAGCACCTTGTATTGTTCCCTAATGCAGCTAATTTTATGTATTCCTTTGACTTGCTCTCTCCCCCCCCCCCCCCCCCCCCCCCCGTGTGAACGCTCAGCAACGCCACATATTCATGTTTCGCAGTCACTTTGTTAAATGGGATGCTTGTTGGGATGTTCAGTGTATGGATAATTTTGTAGGTACATACCGTTTTCTGAAAGCAACGATGAATGAGAATAATTAGAGTGTGAAAGATTCAGTCATACAGCTAAACTTCTTTGAATACAATTAAGTGTGAATGAGAATGCTTGGAGTATGAAAGAATTTTCTATTGAAAGATTTTAGTATGCATTAGAGCAAATGATTACTCCTCCACCATCATCAACAGGTAATATGTAGGTAATTACACCATGCCATGAATTTAATATTATCATGTGTACATGAATGTATATGTTGTATTCGAAAATGTAAAAACAAAAACACACACATGCACCTTGTAAATACAAACTGCTTAATACGAAATAAACGTTTATAAAAAAATGCAGCACTTTGGATTGTTTCACGGCATTTTGGCTAAGTCGCTTAAAAGTCGCTTAAAAGTCGACAGGTCGAATTCATTGCACCGGGTTTGATCCCATATGGCTCGGTCTCTTTCCGGAAAAAATGGGCGGTCATGACTCGCCATTTCACTCGATCACCAGAGTCGTGGATCAGCTCAGTGTTCCTGTCTCGACCATGACATGTGGCCAAGCCATCCAGATATTTACTTTTCGGTCTTCCCGCTTGGTATGTTTCCCCTTCGATCTTGCCAGTTGTCACTAAGTTCTCCAATCCATTATTCTCATAATATGTCCAAAAATGTTTGACTGTCTACGTCTAATTTCTCTAATCAGTTTATAATTTTCATTTCTTCATTAGGACTTGGTCATTGGTTTTTCATCCATCCATTCTATCTGTCCATGGCATTCTTTGCATTTCCCTAAGAAACCACATTTTCTACAGCCATCAGATGTTTTTCAGCATGTTAGCTCATTGTTCACGCTTCACATTCATTCAAAAAGCACAGGTTCTATGTAGCATCTCAAAACACTTTTTCTCGTTACAAATGACATCTTGCTATTGGTCAGTATGTTTTCCATCGTACAAAAGGCTACCTTCGCCATGTCAATTCTTGTTTTAATCTCTTCATGACATCTCCAT
>CAWUFQ010000595.1:0-67500 GCA_963921405.1 Cepaea hortensis
GGCAGAGAATGCTTCTTGACGTTCCAGGAAGTAAAGATGGCCAGAGTGTCATTTCCTTGCGACATTACCCATCAAGTGATGAATGGTCTATTCAATATGGGGCTAGCACCATATACCCAACACGCCCTGATGCCTGCAATAAGGTCATTTCCTTAATAATTTGCAATATTTAGACCTTTTAACTTCATTCTTTCAACAGCAAAATTACAATATATCTGGACTAGACTCAACGGAGAAAATGCAAGTGGATGTTTAATCTGGATACCAATGACAACATTAGCGCGGAAACTATTCTTTGTCTACCGAAGAAGAGGATGGTGAAAGTATGGGAATGCCCTGAGATATGAGATGTTCATTCTTGAACTTCTCATACCCATACCCATACTCATTACAATAGGTCGAATGGCAAACTGTTATGTTATAGTTTTTATTGTGTCCATTTTCAATACCATTTTACTACTGCTGTAAATACAATTTTGTGAACAGTAAAAGTAATTATGCTTTATTTTATAACCGTGTATTAGAACTAAAGGAGATATGACTGCACTATTAGCTTGAGTGTGTAAAGAGTAAATACGTATGCAGATGTGTTTATATACACATGTATATCTGAATCATAATGTGGCTTTCGACTGAGCCAGTCAGTCTACCATTGATATGATATTCTCTTTGCGACAGCTACAATAAAAATGTCCTTAACAGAATCATCCACTTTTGATTGCTTTCATAGATCTCGCAAAGACATTTTATTTGGCCAGTAGTAAGAGCCTGTTCAAGAATCTAAAGCAGATCGGCTGCCCGCCAACTCTTCTGCTCATCGTAGAATCGTTCCACATAGGTATGAAGGGCATAAGCTAGTTTGATGAAGGAATCTTCAGAACAATTTAAAATAAACAATGAAGTTAAGCAAGGTTATCTACATTCCCCAACACTTTTTGACATATACTCTTCACTCTTAGAGAGTCTCTGTGGCGAAGTGGTCAAGCCGTTTGACTCGTGTTCCGAAGGTTGTTGGTTCGATTCCGGGCCGCGCCCTTCGGTTTACGAATTAAAAGTTTCGGAGACTCCTGTGGGTCGTCGCTAAAAGCTACGGAGTTCGTGCTTTGTGCGACGCTTTCCGTGCTACGGAAAGAGACCGAGCCATATGGGATAAAACTCGGTGCAATGAAGTCGCCCTGTCGACTCTTAAGCGACTCTTAGGCGACTCTTCACTCTTATTGAAATAAGCGTTTCATGATCAAGATGGTGTTTACATTCAATCACGCACAGATGTTGGGTTATACGAGGATTATTCCAAAATCAACCACCGTTGCCTGGTGCAAATAAACTGGTTGTCATAGCGAAACCGTTCATTGATTGCATCGTTCAGTAGTCTTTAAGATCACTACACATTGACCTACAGTCACAGTTGTTCAGTAGTTCACGAATCGCGAACGAATAGAATCAACATGGACATTGTTATTGCCTTTCCCGCCCACTGTAAAATTCTTTGTGTGATTCGTTTTCTTCAAGCAAAAGGTCCAAATGCGAGCCAGATTCATCGTCGAATGTGTCGTGTAAACGGTGATAACGTTATGAGTGACATGTCAATGAGATATTGGTGCATAAAATTCAGAGATTGGCGTAGAGATGTGCATGCTGCGGGTGGACAAGGGCGACATTCATGTGTGGCAGGTGAACTCATTTAAAAGGTCGAGCATATCGTAGTGGAAAAGAGTCGTTTCTTATTTTCAGATCTTTCTTCATAATTTACACACATTTCTAGGACTAGTCTGTTTCCAATTGTCGCACAGATGTTAGGTTACCACAAATTCACAAAGCTCAAAGAATGGGCTTAGCTTTGACTTTCCTTCTGAGCCACTGGGGAGAGGGGGATGGGGGTGAGTGCATTTATCTACAGAATAGTAACTGTGGACGAGACATGGGTTCACTTTGTGAATGCAGAGACGAAGGAAAATTCAAACCAGTGGATTCATACCTATCCTCCAAAACAAGTCCAAAACATTCAATCAAATATTGTCGCAACGAAAAAGGATGGTTACAGTGTTCTGGGACCGCAAGGGCATTTTGTTGACGGAATTCATGACACTTCTTCTTCTTCTTCTTCTTCTTCTTCTTCTTCTTCTTCTTCTTCTTCTTCTTCTTCTTCTTCTTCTTCTTCTTCTTCTTCTTCTTCTTCTTCTTCTTCTTCTTCTGCGTTCATCCGGAGTTTCTTTTTTCGGACGTGACTGCGTTGTGCCTGTTTACAGCCGAACTGCGTTCTTGCGCCGTTAGGCCGACACATCCGACTTCTGCGGGCATTTGTTGACCGGGTTTACCTTCCCGGTGGTTTCTTATGACGTTTGATTTTCACTGTTGTGGTGTTATCCCCCATCCCAGCTGGCCTATATAGAGCAGCCAAAGACATCCTGGTCAGCCCTCAAGGGAAGGCAGGGGCAGACCATGGGCATTCCCCGCCATCCAAGGAGGCTTCCATACTTGCAGAGCCGACACACAGCGCTCTGGTACTGGGCTCACCCAAGGAATCGTCACGTCCTGCACATGGCTGCTTAGCCTCACTTCCGTATATTGAGCCTTCCGTTCATCATAGGCTGTTCTTCCGGAAACCATAAGAATGCAGTCTGCAGATGACATCCACACAGTGAGCTTTCGATTCGGACTTTCCACTTAATGGATTTGCTATCCAAGCAATATTCCATTTCATGCCTCTAGGACACTTTTGTAACCGACATACCTGTGGTATGAAGCGTGGCAGTCTAAATACTTCCTCTTGCACCTTTAAATGCCAACCTGAATGTAGTTGAAATAAGATGCAGTCAACTTGAGCTTGTTGATATCTCCATAGAGCTTGTCCTCAAATGAAGCAGGTGTGGGCCAAAATATCTTTCTCTGTTCTGCATATATTGGGCACTCCTGCAGCAATTGCTTAGCTGTCATTTTACCAGTTCTAAAATTACATTCATCGGTATCTCTTATCTTTAGTTTATTTTACAAGTGGTCTTTCAGCCTGTTATGTCCTGTGCGGAGTCTGAAGATTGCTACTTGTTCTCTTCGGTCGAGTTTGTAATATGCATCAACCTTCTGGTAGCCTGCATGCTCTGATTCCCATTTGGTTCTATATGTGCTTTTTATAAACCTCTTTGCCTCATTATAAGTTATGTCTGTGTCAGGTTGTGGTAGTCGTCAACCCTCTTTTGCTAGTCTGTCAGCCTCTTCATTTCCAGGTATACTGCAATGTGATGGGATCCACTGTATTACAACTTTTTTGGGATTTCTGGCATAGACCATGGAGTCTTAGGTCAGCTAGTTCTGTGCTGTTTTTGCTCTTCAGTATAGAGACAGCTGACTTTGAATCTGTGAAGATAGCTATTTGCTTCTCTTTATTTTCCTCAATCAAGAGCATTTCTGCTGCAGTTTTCAAAACCTCCACCTCCGCTTTGAAGTTAATTGAAAATTTTCCACTTGCTACTGACTGTGTTTTTTTTTCACTCCATATTTTAAATGTAGGAGAATTCCCTCCTCCTCCATTTTCTATTGAAATTTTGGCTGATCCATCTGTTTATGCATGGGTCAAATTGCTGCTTAGGTAATGTTCTTTTATGTAGTTTAGGGTTATTTTTCTTCTTTCGGTTTCATTCTGAGTGTTCTTTTTCTCAATACCACGAATGTTTTCTATCATCTCAGGCAGTTGCTGCTGTCTCCAAGCTGGGAACTTGTCTGCATTGTAAATGAGTTTGACTCTTGATATGTTAAGTATGGGATCTGAACTAATTATTCGTTTTGCAGTTTCTACAAAGTTGCTACGCTTCATTCTTCCCTTTCCAAAACCATTAAACCTGTTAAACATAGTGTGGTCTGTCAATCTTCTAAATTTTTCTGCTTGTTGCTGGGCTCTGCTATCTCTTTTATCCTGCATTGGTTGTAAACAAGTGATCTTTTCTAATTCATTAATAGGCGTTGTCTTCAGGCTTCCAGTTATGATTCGCATTCCTTAACTTTGGACTTTACTTATTTTGTTAAAGTTTGACGTAGCTGCTGTTGCCCAAGCTGTAATGCCATATTCCAGTACTGGCCTCACCAGTCCAGTATATAACTGCTTGAGAACTTTCTCATCTGCTCCCTACGTTGTACCAACAAGCTTTTTCATGATTGCCATTCTTTGCCATGCTCTTGTTCGATTTTTCTCTACCTGTGTCTTCCATGTCAGGCGACGATCAAAGGTGACTCCTAGATAGTTTGGATTTTCTTCATGGCGCAATATTTTTTTCCATTCAATACCAGCTTATGTTGCTGAGTTTTATTTGAGAGGGAGAACACTGTGCATGTTGTTTTCTCCTCACTTATCTTCACTAGCCATGATTTTGACCAGTCCTCTAGCGCTAATAAGCCTTGCTGTATTCTTCTGTTAGCTGTACTAATATATTCGTCATATGTCAATATGGCTAGGTCATCTGCAAAGGAGGATGTGTGTACTATGGCTGGAAAATTTTCCGTGATGACATTTATATATGCTATGAATAATGTTCGTGAAAGAACTCTTCCTTGGAGGACACCTTGCTCCAACAGCATCATTTTGCTTGTTTGTCCTTGTACTTTTGTCCTGGCAGTTCTGTTCTCAAGGTAGTGGCTGATCCATTTATACATTTTCCCACAAACATGCATTTTGGCAGTTTTACTTTCAGTCCTTCCTTCCATACTTTATCAAATGCTTTTTCTAAATCTATCCAGACCGCTAGTGTGTGCTTTTTCTCTTGGAAGGCATCCTCTATTTCCTGAGCTATATAGGTTATTTGATCTTCAGTGGATCTGTACTTTCTGAATCCTGCTTGGTGTGGTGTTAAGAATTGGTTTTCTTCCAGATGCCATGTTAGCCTGCCATTGATAATGCTTTCCATTAATTTTCGTACACAGCTAAGTAGACTGATAGGTCGATAGCCATTTGGTTCTTCCAGGTCTTTTCCTTTCTTTGTGACTGTATTAGTATAGCTTCCTTCCATGCCTGTGGGACTATTCCTCTCTTCCAGCTGTAAGTTAGGACTCCTAGTAGTTTCTTTTTTGCCTTAGTGCCTAGTCCTATTAGCATTTCATTTGTGATTCCATCCTTTCCTGGTGATTTCTTCTGTTTTAGGGTATTCATCGCCTGTTCCATTTCCTCCATTGTTAGATTTTCCATCATATATTCTGGTCCTGTCTCTGTATTACTATGATGTATCTGTTTGTCTTTGATTGCTTTCTTCTGTTCGGTTGTAATATCAATGTGGTTTGCACTGGCATAGTGTTCCATTAGTGCATTTGCAGCCTTTTTTCCTGTAAGCAAGGCATGTCCTTGTTTAATTGTTATTTGTTTGTTTCTAGGTCCTTCATTGTTCATGGCTTTCACTAGTTTCCATTGTTTGTTTCCATCCGTGCCAAAATTCAGGTTTTCTGTTTTTTCCCGGAAAAAAATCTCTTGTTGTTTGATTTACTGTTCTCTTATAATTTGCTGAGATGGCTTTGAGAGAGATGTTCCCTTCAGTTGTTTGTTCTCTCTCTGTTGTCTTCCAGGCATCTTCAACGTTGTCCTCCAAAATCTGTAGTTCTTCAGTCCAGTATGGTTTGTAATTTTTCCTCGCTCCTCTTGAAACAGACTCAGTGGCCGCCTGTATTATTGCTCTGTTTAGACTTTCCACCATTTGCTCCATGTTGACATATCGTGTATTTATGTTTTCACAATATTTGTCTGTTAGTATGGCAAATCTGTCCCAATCTGCTCGTTTGTAATTACAGCGGGGCAAAGGCTTTTGCTCCTGTTGAACATACTCCATATTAATTACAAGCTTGATTGGGCTGTGGTCATTACCTGCTAATTGGTCAAGCACATGGCGATCGATTTTGTGGAGGATGTCTCCTTTGCAGAAAGCTAAGTCTGGAGTAGAAGTGGTAAACCATCTTCTGGAGTAGAAGCACGGTGTGTCATCCGCTTTGTTGAGTAGGTGGAGATTTGAGCCTATTTCCTAGTCCTCCACTTCATCTCCTCTTCTGTCAGTATCTGGGTATCCCCATCTTTCTGAATGGCTATTAAAGTCTCCGACAATAATGCAATTTGTAGCAGTTATTTTCATGTTTGAGAGTGTAAGATCCTTATCTGCTGGGCTATACAGATTGTAAATTCTTATTTTCAAGTCCTTTATCATTATATCAACACCTATAATTTCCGTTTGGTTGTCAGAGATCACATATACTTCGCTGCAAGGTATTGTATTTCGTATAAGTATTAGAACTCCTCCTTTGTGTCCTTGGCGGTCGAAACGGGTGGCATGGTATCCTCTGACTGAAAATTTGCGATCGGCGTTGAGGTGTGTCTCTTGATTGCATGCCACATCTATTCTATCTGTATGAAGACGCTTTCTTAGGGAGACTTTCTTGTTATAAACTCCTTCGGCATTCCACTGTAGTATGTTGAGTGTCCGGGGTGTTTGGTCAATAGCTCTTAACTTACTCCTCTGTGCCTTGACTCCACAGCACAGGGAAAGGTGACCACCAGTCGTCATGGGTGGACCCCCTCGAGGCAGGGGGCCCGGCACTATCACCGCCTGATGGGACCTCGCGGGATTAGCACCATAACTATACATTTTCATCTGTGGCATCATGAAATGTTAATGTTACGTTGCACTGCTTTGTCAAGTCTGTGGCTCAGTACATCCGATTTCGACAAGCATTTTTCATGATGCTTTCAATAGCCTTTGACTGTCCCCAGTCTACCTACAAGGCAGCAGGTTTGTGCGTCACTTCGTCTTGTCCCTCTTCCTTGACCTGTCCGACATGGGTGACCCTACCAGTAGCTGTGCTCCCGTCGGCATAGCTCTTGGGGTCATTGGAACGCGCAAGCCCCTCTACCTCATCAAGGTGGACACACGGCAGAGGGGGAATTTCATGACACTAGGGACCACAATAACGTCAGAAGTTGATTGTGAAATACTGAAGAAGTTTCGTCTGTCGATCCCAAAAATAAATAAATAAATAAATAAATAAACTAGCAGAATGCTCGCCAGTGACGTAATTATCCTGCACGACAACGTGCGGCACCACACTGCTGCTCGCACAAAAGCTTTACTTGAGCAGTTTAAGTGGGAAATGTTCAACCATCCCCCTTGTGACATAATGGATCAGACATCCACATTCCCAGTCCACCACGTCCATAATAATACTTTTAATTTGGAACGGAGACCATCCAGATAGTAGGGTTATTAATAGAATCGAACATTCCAGATCACGGTGGGGTAGGGCAGTGGCGCCCGCCCACAATCTGATTGGCTAATACGTGGCAGCCCACGCTAACTACTAGGCCACATTTTAAATATCTGGTAGTTTTGAGTTCGGTTTCCAGCAGGGTTGTGACTAGTCCTACATCCATAGACTATAATACATTAATTGTGTCGGATGTGTAAACATTCCCTGGATTTTAAGAAAAACATTCATAACATTGGATATCGCAACCTGAAAGACATTACATATAAGAAACACGCTGTTGTGAAATTGCATTTTATATTGTGAAGACATCCTCAACATCAAGCAGAGAGAAAATACCCTGGGTGAGCTCAATCTGATTCTGTGCAGTGGTGACCATCTATGCCGTTGTGTGATATGAACAATGAGGACTGTGTCTTAGGGTGTCACTCTTATCTCACCTACACGATGGAACACCAACAACGTCTTTACATACACTCTATACACACCCATGACAACTTTTATTCAATAAATATGTTAGTATTTATTGGAGGACAATGTTGTGTGGGTATGTTCTGAAGGAAAGTGAAGAGGAGTATAGCATAGCGATACTAGAGAGAGAGATAGTGAATAGAAGATTGGAAAGGGGGTGTCTAGACAAAGGTCTGGCAATAGACCCTCATTGGAAAAAGGGAAATTGAAGTGTGCTTGTTGATTCTACTGTCCCCCCAGAGACGACAAGTGACAGTAGGGCAGTGGCGCCCGCCCACAATCTGATTGGCTAATACGTGGCAGCCCACGCTAACTACTAGGCCAACTTTTAAATATCTGGTAGTTTTGAGCTCGGTTTCCAGCAAGGCAGGATGCATTGTGATGTGGTGATCATAACGCCCTAAAAATATAATGAATATTGTTCTCTGGAATAACAAGTACCACTTTAAAACATAATTTAATGTTGTGGTTATGCCTAGTGAACGAAAGAGAAGAATATAAGGGTGTTTTTATGAAGAAAATGTGAAGGTGAAAACAGAAATTCATTGTGCAAGTATTCTGAATACTGCTTCTTCAACCTGTCAGGTCTTCCACGCAGTGTAATACTCCAAGTGCATATCATTCCCCTGTTGTGACTGGTTGCGTATGCTTGATGATTGTAAATTACACCCAATGCAAATTCGCAAACCCTTTGTGCATTCTAAATGCCTAGCATGACTCGTTCTTAACCAAACTGTACACTGCTCTTGCGTGTTAACATTTGGCAGTCTGGATCGGAATGTGTGATGTAACATGTACAAGTTCCTTTGTAAATGCTGAGAATGTTGGAGTGAGTGAGCTGGTGATTTGATAAGTAGCCTCTCACATTGGTAGAAAGATAGATGCTTCATATCCATATGTAGGCAGGACGTGTATGGCACGCCAGAATTGCAAAGTTCCTGTGATGCCTGGTGGCTAGATTACGCTCAGGAGAATTAATATAATTTCTCTCTGAAGTATTACACTGGTGCCTCTACTGTTGGTAGGTTCATATAAACTACTTCCAAAAAGGACAATATGTGTTTGAACCTTTGTCTTAGTTGGCTGAATATACCGTATAGCTCATGCAAATTTACAAGGACAAAACATGTTTTTCCCATATGTGCTTTGGTGCATATGTGAACAATTGATTATGCAATTTGGCTTCTTTTACCTACTGTAGTAGATATGGTCATTACTCAGTGGGGAAAGAGCACATGATGATGATGATGATGATGATGATGACGATGTACTTGTGAGCCAGGTCTGGTCTGAGAGGGGTGAGGTCTAGCATTGCTGTGTGAGTGTGTATGGAATAGGACATTCATGCACCAACATAACAACCATTGGAATTTATGTTTGGTCTGCTAACTGGGTAAATGCAATTAGTTGAATACATATTGCATATTGCAGTTGTAAATGCCTATTTTCCATCTGCCTCACCATGCCTGCTCATGTTGCTAATTCACAATGCCTGTCTCATGTTGCTATTTCACAATGCTTGCTCATGCTGCTTGCCTTATAGTGCTTGCTTTACTGTGTCTGTTCCTCATTGTGCCCAGGTCTACTGTGGTTTAAACATTGTAAGAACTTAGACATATAAAATGCTTGTAATTGTGTTAAGCTACCCTGTCTCAGCATATAGGCTTGTGGCTACCACAAACATGGGTGAATAATGAAAACATATCACCCACAGTCCATCAGATATGGAATACACTCCATCATCAACCAGGAGAGGTGTGTTTGGTCAACACCCCTCCCCTCACCTCCCCATCTCCATCTGTGTCTGTTGATGTTTGATAACATTGTCTTGAACAAATGTAAAGAAATGCTTTACCATTTTATATATCAACAGAGAACAAAGGATGGTGGAGGGGCTTCATATTTTCTCTTGGACAACTAAACAGGAGTCCCAGACCCAGAACTAACTCCCTATAAGTGCAATCCAGGGATAATCACAGAAGAACACAGGCTGATTTGCCAGCCTTTATCTTCATGACATACCTTGGCCCAGGTCAACTGAAATTTACTGTTTTTGAACAGGAAGCAGGATTGGTCGACATTGGTGAACCTGTCTTGGTGCACAGTAAACCATGCTTTAATAAAGAAGACCCCTGTCTACAGTTTGACTCGGTCAGGCTCATGGAAAGTTAAACCTGTGCCCCAATGGAACACCTAGTCATTCTCCTAGAATCCAAAATGCAGGAATTTCTCGGAGTATTTTACCTCAGCTCTCCAACAGCTGAAAGTCAATGGGAGAATTCCATTAATGTGATTAATGTGGTCATTATGGTGCTCAGTGTTGTGATTATTATATCAGTATCATCTGAGAACTGAGAATAAGTCTCTTGTTGTTAACCCCATTCATAGAAACCTGGTGAAGTAACTCTTGTAGTGGATTGTTCGTCTGAGAATATCTTAGAGAATACCCAGCATGGTGCTCACACAGTGATTGTTGGGGAGACTTCAGAAGTAGGTGAAGTCGGACACGCTAGGTGAGATGCTGCAAAATACATTGGATTTTGTTCATATCTCTGGGTCTCTTCAGCAAGTCATGATCTACATGTACCGAGAATACATCTCCCAATGTCAGGAGAGTGATATCCTCAACCATTTGAAGTACCTAGTGTCAGCTTCACAGGCATTCAGGTCGACAGTGAGATTCAGTAACATATCATCACCCCAAATTCTGTTCTTAAGAGAAAAAATTATCTTATCACAGGAAGTCTGCTACCTGGAGTTTTCCCAACATCAATTGCTGATGATAACAGGATGCAAATGACCCAGAACAGTGGTTCCTTCCTTGAGTTTTCCCATAACCAGGATTCTCTGATTTTCTCCAGTGACAGTGAAGTGATGATGAATACATGAATCAGTGGTATAGGAGGAGATTAGAGAGGAGGAGGAGAGTATATTGATCTGATGGTGGAATACTTAGGAGTTGTTGTATCATGTTCATCTGCATGCATGTTCTGCATATTTGTACATTATGTATTATACTTTTTGAAGTGTAGATATGACACAAGGATGAACTATTGGTCTTCACTCGACCCAACAGCTCAATAAAGAGTATTAATGAACGTGTGTTTTAAGTACATGTCCCATGTGAATGTCTTGTACAGTTGCTGTCAAGTATTGTACCTGGTGAATGTCTTAAGTTACTGGGGTTGGTTAAAGATATTGTGAAAAGTCCTGTATAGATGTTGTCAAGTATCTCTCATGATGTATGTCTTGTGCAATGGTTGGTGTAAACATTTCCATGTAAATGTATGTCCCACTTTTGTCAAGAACCTGTCATGTAGATGTTATGTACAGTTATTGTTGTGTTTGCCTACTAATATTGAATCTTAATGTCCTAAGGTCTAATTGGACAACTGATATAGGTCACTTTTGACACAAATAAAATAAGGGAAGATCTAAGGTGGCGGACGAATAGCACACTGACAACACTATGATGAGTGAATTGGATCCTCAGGGGCGAGTAGTCCAGATCTTCTTTTGGCCTTTAAGGGAACCTTTTTCTTCTTTTATAAATTTCTGTGTAGATATTTGGGAATCTGACAGTGGGGGTTCAGAGCCAAGGGAAAAATGGTTCTCTAAAAGGGCTAGGCGGGAATGATTGTCTATCTCATTTGAGAGACCTCTAGACAAGAACGTGAAAAATCATATCCTTTATCTTGTCAATCAATTATACAAGATATATTTCCAGAGAACACTAATAATTAGGTCTTCTGTCAACTCCTAATTTGTCACACCCCTTACATCTCGGACTTGGCACCAAGCGATTATCATCTCTTCTGCAAGATGAAGGTCTGGCTTCTAAGCGCTTCGACACCGCAGAGTAGCTCATGGATGGAATCGACATTGGCTAAGTATCCTGGCGGTGCCGTTCCTTGACCATTGGTTATAAAATCTCGTGCCTCGTTACAACAAGTGCATGAATGTAGGTGGTGACTATGTGGAAAAGTAAAACAGTGATGTACGCAACTTTTGTATATATTAAGAACTAAGAAAAGGATATAAACTTGGTTGAAACACAAGTTACATTTATTGATTTCATCCTGATCACCCACCACAGCACCGTATTTATTTACAAAATCTCGATTTGTTCATTGGAATTAGATCCAGACTTTCTTCAGTTTGAACATAATAACTATATCTGAAATGCACCAGTAACCATTAATTGACTTGGTTGTTTTTTCTTTAATCAAATAGTAGTCCTACTCTATTTTCTTATGTATACCTTCCAGAATAAATTAATATAGTGTTTGTCGGTTAAACCTCTACCCGATCCGTTCCATCTCATCTCACTTATGACTAGGATATTCATGTTCAAGCTTTCCATGTCTCGTATAACATTGATAAACTTCCCTAGCTCATTTAATGTCCCAACAATCCATGTTCCTATGTTTTAATGTGTTCCTTCTGTTAAATTTATATGTTATGGAATGCCACCTGTAGATGGATGACGGTCTTACATGGATCATGACTATCCCTACCGGAGAGTAACGTCGTTCACTGCCTCTGGAATGTGATTAGTCATGACATCTTGGGAAGCTAATGTGGTGGTTTCACCTTGACTTCCACATCCATAATATTGATAGCAATAAGATTCCGGCCATCATTAACAAAATTGTTAGCCAGGTCATTTTGTGTGTGTTTCAAAGCAGAATATAACAAGATGAATTTTTGCCAAACAATCCATCATTAATTGTACGGGATCGCGTTGCCCTGATGTTACAGATAATATGAACAAGAAGTTGAGCAATCCTGTATATGAACTGAATCCAAAAACAACTTGTACAAACAACTAGATTCAAAAACTGTCAATGATGAAAGTGGCATAAATAGCTCTACAAGGCTTGAACATATCCCACAATGGACTCGCTAGCAGTTTTAAAAGAGTAACAAAATATATACATTGGTTTTATCTGGATCTTACTTTTAGTAATCTTCTTCTTCTTCTTTTGTTCGCTTGAAATATGACTATAACTGCAGTGTTGTCTCTTGCATGAATCTAACAGTCTTTTCTGGTTCACTCAGCTGTCCATAGAGTTTATCTTCCACTGTTGTCTCTCTAGGCCAGAAGGTTTGCCTGGAGATGTTGTGGTTCGGGCAATCTTGGAGTATGTGCTCTGCTGTCAGTGAGGCCAAATCTCATTTGCACACGGCTGAGTCACTAATCTAGAATGTTGTATACATATGGTTGCGTAATCTATTGTGTCCTGTTCTGAGGAGCAGAATAATGACGTGTTCTGGTCTGTCCATAATGTGGTTGTCGTATTCAGCAGGGTATGGTGGCTTCTGACTGATTTATTCAATCTTTTCTTTTGGTGGCATGTGATGTGCACATCAGGCTGTTCTTCTTTTGCTCCTTCCTTAGCCAATCGATCAGAACTGTCGTTTACGGGGACTCCACAGTGGGATGGTATCCACTGTATGGTGACCTTATGCTGACTGCTAAGTTCAGAAAGTAGTGTCCTTGGTACTGGCAATTTCCCAGACAGGAGCGGCTCGAGTACTGATTCTGCATCTGTCAATAGCGGTACCACAACTTGTGTACCATGGCTGGTATTTAGTAATTTCTCTGTTGCTATCTTGAATGCCTCAATTTCAGCATCATAGTTATGGCAGTACTTTCATGTTGGAACTCTGGCCGTGTTCCTAGGACTATTCTGGTATCCTATGTACAATCCCGCTCCTCCATTTCGAACAGCATTTTGTTCTGACCCATCTGTGTATACTCGGATCCAGAAGTCCTGTGGGTATTCGTCATCAAGGATGCTGGGCGTGGCTGTAATGCGCTGTACACTGTTCTGCTCTTCCATGTCAAATATTCCTCTCACTTTTGTCTGGATTTGTAGTGAAAGTCTATGTTTACCTTTCCATGGATTTTGCGATGGAATAGTTGTCAGGGGGATACTTAGAAACCCAGGGACTCACTTAAAACATAAAATTTCAAGGGGGTGACAATTAAAACATATGAAGGCCAGCAACACATGTTGTGTTGTTGTGGCGGGTTTCACTGGGAGACTGAGCACATGTACATTTGTCCTGAGGGCAACAATGCTAGTAGACAGGTTGGTACAAAAAACAACAAAATTGTACAGTGCTAAAAACACAAGACACAACAAAAATAAAATTAAACTTTCTACAACACGTGGTGTTCCCAAGCGGTCACCCATCTAAGTACTAACCACGCCCGACGTTGCTTGACTTCGGTGATCGGACGAGAACCGGTATTTTCAATGTGGTATGGCCGTAGACGATGATTGCAGCCGCTTTGTTGTATATATACCTGAGGAGGGGAGAAGGGGCTGAACGACTACTTGGACACTTCACTCTGAGGTCCGCGCGATAATTTAAAAGAATCGTGGGATGCCAATAAATTGGTGGTCAACAGTGTCCACCTCAATTGACATTGACTTAGAGAGATCTTCAAGTGACCTCGACACAGGAGGAAACAACAGCAAGATCTGAGGACTTCACAGGCAGAATACTGCTCAAACTGACAAGCGTGGGATAACCTAAACTGTCGGCGCTACCAACAGACAAGATAATCAGTCTGTTGGAAAACGGGCTGGGAAGACACAGCATCAACCAGCTGCGCAAGACATCTGATGGAGTTGTGGTCTCCATCAATAAGCACCCCAAAACCACAACACTTATCCAGAAGATAACACAAGAGGAGAAATCTACCATATAGCTTCACCACGACATAGTATTGGAAGCTGCCCAACACAGCATAATGAAACGATGGGTCATTAAACGAGTCAAGACCCATCTCAAAAACGATCAGATCAGGGAGCTGCTGACAAAGGAGAACAAGAAACTCAAGATCACCAGTGCCGAGAGTATCATCGGACAGAACAACATTCCCCTCCAGAGTCGTCATAGTAACATCGGAGGACCAAGTGATCCCTCAATACTTCATATGGGATAAGAGAGACCAAGTTCCAGCGCACTACATACCGAGAGTGCTGCAGTGCTCTAAGTGCCAGGAGTTTTGGCACACCCGTGCCACCTGCAAGAGTGAGGTTGGAGTTTGCAGATACTGCTCTGGACCTCATCCAGAACACTAGGAGAGACGACAACTGGTCAAGCTCCCTGAAAGAAACAGCACAATATGACGCGGTGGGTACGCGATTACTACAGGCCTCAACAAGAGCGCGACTCTGTACAGACATGAAAAACATCATCAAGAAAGTAACGAACGCAATCAACCCATCAGAAGCCGGGAAGCTGACAACAAGCAGCCCAAAGTACGAAAGACAAACTTCAAGCTACACAATAAGCACCCCTATATAGCTAAGTCGAAAATTCGATGGCTGAAGTTTACGTTCAGTAGTTTGCCATTGCTTTATTGTCAATAATCACAAGCAGCCAAGCATGTTTGTTTTGACTGCGACGTCTTGTAAATAATACACAAATAATTATTCTGATTTTAACATTATTTAACATTGCTATGAAGATATAAACAGCATCTGCATGAGAGAGAGAGAGAGAGAGAGAGAGAGAGAGAGAGAGAGAGAGAGAGAGAGCGAGAGAGAGAGAGAGAGAGAGAGAGAGAGAGAACGAGAGAGAGAGAGAACAAGAGATAGAAAAGACTAAAGAGGGAGAACGAGAGAGAGAGAGAGAGAGAGAGAGAGAGAGAGAGAGAGAGAGAGAGAGAGAGAGAGAGAGAGAGAGAGACCTGCCATCGGTTGGAAAATGTCTGGTAACATACATTTGATTGTTTTCATGTGTATCATTACTTTACAATACGAAACACAAGTATTCTGCATTGTCATACTATGCAATAGGTATGCCTATCTTTGTTACGATGAGTAAGCGAGATACTATCTGACTGTCTGATTCATACAAACAGTTCCAGCATACATGTTATTACCGGGTTTATGTGATTTAGTAGACGGTATGAACTAGTAATTATTACAACACACATCATCGATTTTCTGCACATTATTTCACAAGGTCAGATTTGTCATCAAATAATAACATGGGAGTCGCGGCGGTGGTTCAGTTTTTGTAGAGTTGCTATGCCACCCCAGGGGCTTCGTGTTCGAATCCCCGTAGGCGCAGTTTCTACTTTTTACTTATTTAGTATGTTGCTGTTTTAATTGATTTGCCGTCCATGTCTATCCTGGTTAAAATTGTCCTAGGAATTGTCCTTTGAAGAGATGTTTGTCCATTATGAAGAATGATGACCATTCATTTCATCCAGTGGGGTAGACATTTCTGCCGGTAAGGCCTATTTTGGATCCAAATGTTTTTTGACAGTGTAGGCAGAGATTGCATGACATTCCAGGAAGTAAAGACGGCCAGAATGTCATTTCCTTTCGACATCACCCATCAAGTGATGAATGGTCTATTCAATATGGGGCTAGCACCATATACCCAACACACCATGATGCCTGCAATAAGGTCATTTCCTTAACAATTTGCAATGATCACACTATTTAACTTAATTTTTTTAACAACAAAATTACAATATATCTGGACGAGACTCAACTCAGAAAATGTATGTGGACGTTTAATTAGGATACCAATGGTACCAATGGTAACATTAGCGTGGAAACTATTCTTTGTCTACCGAAGAAGAGGATGGTGAAAGTATGGGAATGTCCTGAGATAAGAGGTGTTGATTCTTGAACTTCTCATACCCACACCCATACTCATTGCAATAGGTAGAATGTCAAACTGTTATGTTGTTATGTTATGTTTTATTGTGTCAATGTTCAATACCTTCTTATTACTGCTGTCAACTGTGTAAACAGTCCATAAGTGTTGTGGACCAATTCACCTATCTTGGCAGCATTGTGTCACAAGCTGACACAATTGAGGACGAAGTGATTGCAAGAATCTACAAGGCCAGCGCGGCCTTTGGCAGACTGTATAAGAATGTATGGGACATAAATGGAATAAGCCTGCAAACAAAGCTGAAAGTCTATAAGGCAGTTGTATTATCCACACTGATATATGCTTATGAAACATGGGCTGTTTATCAGCGACATGCTAGGAAATTAAACCACTTCCACACAGTCTGCCTGAGGAAAGTGTTGAAGATTAAATGGCAAGACAAGATCCCAGACACTGAAGTTCTAGAAAGAGCGTCCATGCCCAGTATCCACACTCTACTAATGAAAACATCAGATTCGCTGGGTTGGTCACTTAACTCATTTACCAGATCACAGGCTCCCTAACCAATTTTTACTTACGGCTAGCTGCGTTGTGTAAACGCTCCCAAGCGGCCAGAGGAAAATCTTTAAAGACACTGTGAAAATCTCACTGAAAGCTTTTGGAATTCATCTTGACACCTGGGAGACTGCTGCTAAAGACGGTAATTCGTGCCGTACATCATTACATAAGGGTGAAGTCACCTGTGAAGCAACCAGGACTGCAAGAGCTGTGAAGAAAAGGCTGGACAGAAAAAATCACTGCAGGAGATCCTCCTCCTGGAACGTCAAGCATTCTTTGCCCACATTGTCAAAGAACATTTCGAGCCAAAATAGACCTTATTAGCCATCTTAGAACTCACGGCTCCATATTTTCAACCCCACTGGATGAAATGAATGGTCATCATCATTGGTGATGGACAAAGATCAAAAAACGTAAGCAGTATAGGTAATTATGCTTTATTTTATAGCTGTGTATTAGAACTATAGGAGATATAATTGCACCATTAGCTTGCGTGTGTAAAGAGTAAATACATGTGCAGATACAGTGTGGCTTTCGACTGAGCCAGCCAGTCTACCATTGATATGATATTCTCTTTGCGACAGCTGCAATAAAAATGCCTTTTACAGAATCAGCCACTTTTGATTGCTTTCATAGATCTCGCAAAGGCATTTTATTTGGCCAGTAGTAAGAGCCTGTTCAAGGATCTAAAGCGGATCGGCTGCCCGCCAACTCTTCTTCCCATCGTGGAATCGTTCCACATAGGTATGAAGGGCATAAGCTAGTTTGATTGGGGTGGGGGTGGGGGATCTTCAGAACAGTTTAAAATAAACAATGGAGTTAAGCAAGGTTATCTACTTTCTCCAGTACTCTTTGACATATACTCGTCACTCTAACTGAAATAAGCCTTTCGCGATCATGATGGTATTTATATTCAATCAGGCACAGATGGTGGGTTATAGGAGGGTTATTCCAAAATCAACCACCGATGTCTGGTGCAAATAAACAGGTTCATTGCCTTTAGCTCACTACCCATTAACCTACAGTCGAATTTGTTCAGTAGTTCACGAATCGCGAACGAATAAACATGGGCACTGTTATTGCCTTTCCCGCCAGCTGTGAATTTTTGTGTGTGATTCGTTTTCTTCAAGCAGAAGGTCCAAATGCGAGCGACATTCATCGTCTATTGTGTCAGTGTACGGCAACAACGTTATGAGTGACAGTCATATGAGGTATTGGTGCAGTAAATTCAGATATTGGCGTAGAGATGTGCATGCTGAGGGTGGACAAGGACGACATTCACGTGTGTCAGATGAGCTCATTCAAAAGGTCGAGCATATCGTAGTGGAAAAGGGTCGTTTTACATTTTCAGATCTTTCTACAGAATATACACATATTTCTAGGACTAGTCAGTTTCGAATTGTCACAGAAAGGTTAGGTTACCACAAACTCTGTTCACGGCGATTACCAAAGCAAGTGACGAACATTCACAAAGCTCAAAGAACGGGCTTAGCTTTGACATTCATTCTGAGCTAGAGGGGAGAGGGGGTGTCGCATTTCTCTACAGAGAATGCAGAGACGAAAGAAAAATCAAACCAGTGGATTCATAATTATTTGCTAAACAAGTCCAAAACATTTATGAAAATATGTTCGCAACGAAAAATGATGGTTACAGTGTTCTGGGACCGCAAAGGCAGTTTTTTGACGGAATTCATGACACTAGGTACCACAATAACGTCAGAAGTTTATTGTGAAATACTGAAGAAGTTTCGTCGGTGGATGCAAAAGCAAAAAAAGCAACAAAAAAAAACTCGTGGAATGCTCGCCTGTGCCGTCATTATCCTGCACGACAACGTGCTGCACCACACTGCTGTCGCACAAAAGATTTACTTGAGAGGTTTAAGTGGGAAATGTTCAACCATCCCCTTACATCTCGGACTTGGCACCAAGCGATTATCATCTCTTCTGCAAGATGAAAGTCTGGCTGGCAACCAAGCGCTTCGACACCGCCAAGGAGCCCATGGATGGAGTCAACATTGGCTAAGTATCCTGGCGGTGCCGTTCCTTGACAATTGGTAACAGAATCTCTTGTCTCGGTACAACAAGTGCATGAATGTAGGTGGTGACTATGTGGAAAAGTAATACAGTGATGTCCGCAACGTTTGTATATATTAATAACTAAGAAAAGGATATAAACTTGCTTGAAACACAAGTTACATTTATTGATTCCATCCTGATCACCCACCACATCACCGTCTTTAGTTACAAAATCTCGATTTGTTCATTGGAATTAGATCCAGACTTTCTTCATTAATATTACCTTTTGAAACGTTTGTCTGAACTTGGTGCTCATGTGATAATAAATTATAATGTTCACTGACGAGTTCACCGACTCAAGAAGAAATCCTATCCCAGCTAATACAGATATAAAGTTTCCGAATTCTCCATCAATAGAAAACCCAGGTACAGATATAATTAATATACACGTAATGCTTAGCGGCGTGAAGCAACACATAAATAGAATTGATATAATAACCACCATTTTCGCTACTCTCATGTTTGCATTTGTCAGTCGGGCAGCTTCTTCAGTTGTTGCCGACTGCTGCCTCCACCGCCCTTTATTCTTTAACTCTACCACCAGTTTCAGTGTACAAACAGTCACGACCACAAACGCACAATAGGGAACACATACAAAGTTGACTGGGAAGGACATTTTCTCAAACTTGTCTCTATCTTCTGTGTAAATGATTCCCAGCAGCGTTTTATTTCTTTCTGGGTAATACTTTGGGCCAAGCTTGTAGAAGAAGTATTGGGGAGATCCACTTACCAGCAGTACTGCAAATATACAGACGACAACGATGCAGGTCCTTTTAGAGGTTACGACATTCTTCACCTTGAATAAAAACAACCCATAGCACTTTAGTTAATGGCCCAATGTTGAAACTGACAGTAATGATAGGGTAATTTACATGGAATCAATTAAACATTGCTACACATAACATTAATAATACATGTTATTTTTATAAATTTAAAGGAAAGTTTTATACGCCATAAGGCACATTGGGTGACATAAGCCTGGGTCATTGACAGTGAGTTGAGTGACCGGGCATGAGAAAGAATGGATGAAAGTGGGAGACAGTAAAGTGACTGGCCTGGCTAGGAGAGAGACAGCCAGTCCTGAGAAATAATGGGGAGGGTGAGTGTGGACCCCCAGGGGGATGGGGCGAAAGACAGTTGAGTGTTGTGTGAAGGCAGGAGACTGGAAAGTCAGTGAGAGCAGAGACCGACTACGGGTCAGGTCGTTTTAAGACAAGAGAGTTGAGTTTTAGACACCGAACGAGTCGGTAGTCGACGGAGAACTGTGTTGTGTGATTCTCCGAGCTGTGAATGCAGTCCTAAAAGCCAGAGTGGGTTGCATAGTGAGCAGAGGCTCCGACCCAGTGGGTGGGTCGTATTGTGTGAGATCCAGCCGTGGATAGTAGCTGGATTACCTATCTTATCAAATTGGTGATTGAGCAGGCCGTGAGAAGATAGTGATGAGTGCGTGTTGATATTGTGAGGAGGATATTTATATTCTATGGATTATATTGTTTCTGGATATAGAGTTGTGTTCCGTTTGTCCGTGTTCTTTCTGTATTAAAGGATTATGTGCGCCAACTCAATGTTTACTGACTGATGGATGTGTATTACTGGGGTGAGTTGCATTGTGAGACAGTTAGATAGCTCAATTGACACACCAGGAGCATCGTTACCTAGACAACGACCATCGCACGCACTTATCATAAAGAACGTCGTGTGATATTGGGCATACGGTGTTGAGTCACTATTTTGTTTGACATGTAGTTAACTAGATGTGTTTAAATAGTATTTCATAACTATCTAATGTAACGAAGTATTATAATTATTTGCTATAGCTAATGCATATGTATGCCACATTACTACATACATTTTGACAACTTTTTAAGACATATGCTCTAACACCGCTCGTGTTAATAATCACTTTTTCTCATATTTACAGTCAGTAGTGTTTTATCGTTCTCTGAGTGTGACCGTTGGTTATTACGTCATCCTGTTACTTGTTTTCTTGTTGTTTTCACCATTGTGTTTCCCCATCACACTTCGCGACGTCTTCCCGTGACTTCACTTAATTTTACAACAGTTGTCACTTCTCACAATGGATGTTTTGCTCCGAATTATTAAACTCCTAAAATTCAAACTGCATTCCTTTTTTATCCCCTCTTCATAGGTCCAGCATCTCCGTTATTTGATGAAAGCATTTCTTATCATGTGTCATGCTTAATTGTTGTTACCAACTGACCTCAAACTTATAGCTGCTTACACTCTTTAACTCTTACAGGTATGACACCAACGAGGCGGAAACAATACTTTCACATGTTCATTTTGGGATAACCGATCTTGTTGTTTCTTTCAGGCATGACCATGCTTTTATGTAGTAACATAGCGTTACAATACTAGCAATGTCGCCGTTTATTTTAACGCTGTTCGATTCACAATGAATGTGTTCACAGAACCCATGACTGTCTCGAGGACGCAATGATACTAATCTGAATCAAACTGAATTAAGATGAATAATATCGCGAGTGACTTTATACGAAGACCATCATCATCGTTAAATATGAAGTTGGCATCATATACCCAATACCCATCATGGCGTGAACAGGGGTAATTAACCATTTTACGTTATCATCTTTATATCTTCGACACATGAACAGACTAGGCTGAGCTGCCCCATGGTTTTATTTACTTAGTAATAACAACGTTAAATTTGCAAAATGGTCATTCCATCTCATATCAGCACACTGATTTCTTACCAATCGTCATTCAAAAACAACACTCACAATGTATGTTGTAGCAGCATATTAAATATACATACCTTCAACGGCATTGACACACACAAACATCTCTCTAGGGTGATCGCGGCTGTGATCCAACAGCTAATTCTTGTTAACATAGCGTGCGTAATGCCACTTGTCATGTACTGAGTCTCAATGACATGGAATGGAAGATCAAGCTCGTTGAAGGCTGGAGTGTAAGAGAGATTTGCCCATATTAAAGGCAACAAACATCCTAGATCAGATATGGCCAGACCTAGAAAACAATATATTCAATATATATATAATAATTTCAGTTTAAGGTACAACGTAAATAAATAGTATTAAGTTAACAATATACAACTCGAGTCAGCCACTTCTTTATTTACTTTTATGTCTTGTTCTAACAGTTTATATTTCCTTAGACCCAAGCATGTTCCAGCTGCTTACTCTTGTTACATTTCTTCTGCCCTTTACCGTTTGAGTGTTAGGCCCTACACCAACTCACGCCAGGCTGTCCTTATCATCAAATGACTTGCTGACTGGCTTGGGGAATCATACGTCTCCAAGAATTGCGATCTCCGATTCATGATTTGACTCCGCCCCTTGCCATGACATAAGACTGTCAAGTATTTTTTCTTGTTGTCTTTCTCTATCCCCATTTCCACGAATATTGTTACAACGGTTGTAATATAATATTTCAGCTGTTGTATTCTCATAATATGCCCTAATAAATGTGGACTGTCTTTTTCTGTTGTGTGTGATAAAGTTGTCTTTGCGGCTCTGCCAGCAATGCTGTCCTATCTGTTGCTATTTCCTGTAGCTCCTTCCGTGCCCTCCTCACATTATTCATCTCTGTATCAAATTCACATCTTTGCGTGTTCTTATTTTACCCTATATTTCGTTTTCCCCGGCAGGTAAATTCAATGGATTTTATGGGTATACTAATATTAGCTACGACTATATCTGAATAATGAGTTGCTTTTTGATTCTTCCTGATATCCAGCTATATAACAGTGCATGCAAGACGTGAGTGCTAACTGGGCGCGTGATTATGGAGATTAGCTAGGAAACACGTTGTTTCTTATTTTTTACCTTTGGCAACGCAACGCCCTGTCCATTACACAACGCGCTCCCTATTGAATAAAATAATGGTTTGCGTAACACACCGAAAAACATCTCTGAAAACAAAGATGAAGAGTTCAGGGATGTTACTGACCTATCGTGTATTGTCACTGATCGTGTAACCAGGATATCAAGCTGCCCAGAGGATGATTAGTGTTATTATGTTGGTGATGTTTGCATCAGTTTCACCAATATGCATAGGATGAGCTTTCCGTATCACCTCAGTGATCATTACATATGTGCTATATTGATAGAGAAAAGCGCAACTAGAATACAAAGATCGAATATTGCATTCCTTTTAACAAAACTATACATTGGAATTTTACGAACAACATTAGGCAAAGTTATGCCACACAGTGCACCGGTGGAAAGAAGAGTTGGCAACAATCACAATTCAAAACAATGTTTTCCCGTAGTGAATTTGAATAACGAAGACACAAACAATAGATTGCACGATTTATTGCCTGGCATATTTCGCTGCATCTCGTCAGGTACATACTGCAGAAATCACACAACTTACGTGAAATTAACTAGATAAATCATTCAAGTTGAAATATACACATATTCGCACAGTAATGTCACTTATCTACCACGGTAATTTTAAGCTGACTAACATGTCTTTCTGTTTACACAATTCTGGCTTGCGTTGATAGATCATAATTGCTTCTGCAAATTTTAACAAGCGAGTATTTTGTGTTCTAAACAACACGCGAAATGCAGTGTCTCTGGACACAACATGGCCACTGGCGACAATGTGCCTGCCGATTGAAGACGCCGGGAGCTTCCGGTGTGTCGGCTCCTCGCGGCTAGCATCTCCTGTGTGTTGTATCTTGTTGACCCATTGAGGTATGTGTTCTGACACCCGTTTGTTAAGCTGTCTCTTCGTTCGACCAATGTAAACGGCCTGGCATCTACATGTGAATTGGTAAATACAATTGTTTGTGGCGTACAGAGGAACAGGCTCTTTGACTGTTGGTGTAGGAATGGGTACGGTTTTACATCTAATGACTGGAGTTGCCGCACAGAATGTTCGACCTAGTGCTGTAGTAAGCCGGTCTTGTAGACGTTGCATTACGTCATCCCCTCGAAAGGTTAGCTGGATGAATACCTTGAGTTTAGGGACTGTAGTTACGTCTGCTTTGGGTTTGGGCTGTTGGCAATGGCGCTTTATAAATCCTGTGGAGTACCCATTCAGGTTTAAGACATTCTTCAGAGTTTCAAATTCCTCTGTCAGTGTGTCCTGGGTGCATATCTTTCTAGCACGGTCAAACAAGGTCCGTACTAAGCCCCGTTTGTACTGGACAGGTGTGAAGCTCTGAAAATTTAGGTATTGGCCAGTCCATGTTTCTTTGCGATACACCGATCTTTGAATTGTGCCGTCTGCTCTACGTCTCATTAGAATATCTAGGAATGGTAACGCTTCGTTGTGTTCGTGTTCCATAGATAGAGAGATGTTTTTATGCGTCTTGTTCATTGTGGCCTGAAACGATGTTGCTTGTAGCTCGTCTGTGGTGATAATTAGTATATCGTCCACATAACGCCGGTAAAAGGCCAAGTTGTTGATGTCTGAGGATCTCTTTTCTTCTAAGTGTGCCATGAAGATGTCCGCTAGAATAAGACCAAGAGGACTCCCCATGGCCACTCCGTCAATTTGGCGGTATGACTTAGTTAGAAAATTGAATTGGATGTTGGCGGTACATAGTAGTAGTAGCCTCTCCAGAATAGGTGTTGGTATGCCTAATTTTAGTTGTTTGTCTTCAATGCGTTCCCTTATTATTTTCACTGTCTCCTCTAATGGAACGTTAGTGAATAGGGAGGCTATATCCATGGATGCCATGTGTTTGTTATTTATGTCCATAGTATCCAATAATTCCACCAGTTGGAATGTATCTCTGAGTATTTTTGGATCGAAGGACTGTCGTACTGGCTTTAACATTTCGGCTAACCATCTCGCCATTCGGTGTTGTGCAGAGTTAACCATGGACAGGATAGGTCTTAGCGGGATGCCGGGCTTGTGAAGTTTGGGTAGACTGTACATCTGAGGAGTGTGCGAGCCACGTGGTGTGAGCGTTTTTGCAGTGGCCTCACTGATGAGTCCCGCATTCACAAGTGACTGGATCTCTTTCCTCATTATAGCATCCAGGTCCTCCGACTTGTTTACTTTTTGATCTATCCTGAATTTGGATTCATCTGACAATATTACATCCATTTTGAAGACAATCATTGAAGACAAACAACTAAAATTAGGCATACCAACACCTATTCTGGAGAGGCTACTACTACTATGTACCGCCAACATCCAATTCAATTTTCTAACTAAGTCATACCGTCAAATTGACGGAGTGGCCATGGGGAGTCCTCTTGGTCCTATTCTAGCGGACATCTTCATGGCACACTTAGAAGAAAAGAGATCCTCAGACATCAACAACTTGGCCTTTTACCGGCGTTATGTGGACGATATACTAATTATCACCACAGACGAGCTACAAGCAACATCGTTTCAGGCCACAATGAACAAGACGCATAAAAACATCTCTCTATCTATGGAACACGAACACAACGAAGCGTTACCATTCCTAGATATTCTAATGAGACGTAGAGCAGACGGCACAATTCAAAGATCGGTGTATCGCAAAGAAACATGGACTGGCCAATACCTACATTTTCAGAGCTTCACACCTGTCCAGTACAAACGGGGCTTAGTACGGATCTTGTTTTGTTACATGTTCTTTTACATTAATTTGCAATCTTCCTCAGCATTTATCCGTTTTGATTTATTTTTCGATTTACTAGGAAATAGTATGTGCAGTGTTAGATTGTCATTGTTTTCTGAACGGTTGGCGCGTACACTACAAAAATAAACACACAGCGACCTGAGACAACTAAGAGGATTTAATTTATATATATAATTTAGAAGGTATGAGAGGAATCACCATTGGGGGACGTAACATTAACAACGTTAGATATGCGGATGGCATTGTATTGATTACAGTCGATGGTCATTTAGTAGGTGCGGTTATAATACAAAGTGAACAACTAGGGTCAGAATTAAATTGTAAGAAAGCAGAGATTATAGTCGTCATTTGGAAGATAGAAATACCATAATGTAATATACGGATAAATGAGACTATTCTTACACAAGTGAACCGGTATAACTATCTCGGAACAGTCATAACACCTGACTGGAGGTGCCTTGAAGAGATTAGAACAAGATTCGCTATGGCGAATGTAGCCTTTTACCAGATGGAAAACATACTGACCAATAAAAAGATGTCAATTGCAACAAGAAAAAGAGTGTTGAAGTGCTACATATAACCTATAGTTTGTATGGATATGAGACGTGGACAATGAGCAGACAAGCTGCAAAACATCTAATTTCAGTGAAACTGGTGTATTATGAAAATGCAAAGAATACCGTGGGCAGACAGAAAAACCAATGAGCAAGTCCTACAAGAAACAGATAAAAACCCTAAACTGATTAGAGAAATTAGACTTAGACTGTCACAATCTTTTGTACACATTATGAGAAGAAATTTTTCTAGAGCACATGGTGACAACTGGCAAGATTGATGGGAAAAGAACAAGGGGGAAGCAGAGAAGTAAATATCTACATGGCTTGGTCACGTGGCATGGTCGAGACAAGAACATGGAGCGATCCACGACTCTGGTGATCGTGTAAGATGGCGAAACATGACCGCCCACGCTTATCGGCATGGCACATGATGATATAAACAATAAAACTTCGATTTTCGTCGATAATTCGTTCGAAAACAATCGGCGAAATCCGAAACCTTCGTAAACCGAGGCAATTATTTCCACATAAATCAATGTAAATCCAATTAATTCGTTCTAGAAACTCCAAACTACATACCAAAAACACATTTTTATAGAGAATAAAAATAGTGTTTAATACTATTTTTCGGCCCCAGATTGTTCGAACTCGCATCTTCACCGTGCCTAGTAACACTGTGTATGCCAGTGCGCCCCTTGAATTTTTCAAACCATCCTCTGCTGGCCTTAAATTCACTGAGTACACTAGCACTCGTCCCAGACATTTTCTTAACGATACCGGCATACAACAGCCTGTTCTTTTCAAGATACGATTGCCTCCGAAACAGAATATCCGTCTAACTGGTTTTGATGTATCCAAATTAATAATAACTGTTTGACATCTTCAACTGTTTGCGATCTCTGTTTCGTTAGCACATTCATGCCTTTCGCTACATTAGCCTTCTTTATTTCTTCCTTTTTCGCCACAATGGAACTTATCGTGGATGGCGACTTCCTGTATATGCGGCCGATTTCAGTCATCGTATTCTATTATTAGCAAATGATGCTCATCATGATGCTCAAAAACAACGCGAAACTGTGTAGAAGAACGCGTGGGTCTCTTTGTTTTTGCAAAATTAGCAGCAAGGTCACGTGGACACGTCGACGAAATCCGAGGCAACCTACGAAAACCGAGACAATGTTTTCGCGGAAATAATCTACGAAAACCAAAACCGACGATAACCGAAAGAAACGAAAACCGAGGTTTTACTGTATATGGATTGAGGTCGATGTAAGTAAGGCATGTAGGCTGTGTCTGTGGTTGTTTTCTCTCTCTCCTTCTTGCAAGAGACATCGACATCGCTAAAGGGATGACAACCCTTTAGCTCTAAAACTTCGGGTACGTTGATGACGAGGCAGCGGGATGGTTTCCTACGCGTGTTCAGAAAGCAATGGCAAACTACTGAACGTAAAATTGCCTAGCAAATCAACCTGCGATTAGGGATGATCGCAAAGTCCTACCAAGGACATGCAATCCTTTATAGGGTGTATTTTTAAAGACTGGGGTTTTGGGAAATATTGCCGTTCCAAGGTTTTTATTTACCCTCTGTGAACACATGCAACATAAAAGGTAAATACAAAACTTGGAACGGCGATATGATGAAAAACCCCAGTCATTAAAAATGTACCCTGCATTTTTCTCGCAGTAGCCATACACACTTAACAGTTTTCATGTCACGTTACTAGATGCAACTTCTCTGACCAAAGAATGCGGACTATAATGCGTGTTATTTCAATTAGCGGGCGACTTCACAGTTGTTATTACCATCGTCAGTTGTGAGCGAGAACAGCAACGCCTGAAACAACAGCAACAATAGAAACAACAGCAACACTTGACACAACAGCAACAATAGAAACAACAGCAACACTAGACACAACAGCAACAATAGAAACAACAGCAACAATAGAAACAACGGTAAAACTAGACACAACAGCAATACTAAACTCAAAATAGCAACTCAAGAAAATAACAACACCAGAAACCACATAATTAAAGCAACATATCTTATTTTGATTAAAAAGTCAAGAGCATTGATTATTTCTTGCGATACAAGAGTTATGAAAATATGCCATTTTCACAATGAACTATGTCATCTGGCATCCCATTCAAAATTTATTGACGTTAAAAAGATAGAACAGTGATCTTGTGTAAATTCTTACATCACACATCCACAGGTTACAGATCACGGATTAGAAAGTGTGGCTGATAAAACACATAATGAGAAATGTAATTAATTATGCCATTGAAACCTGCAATATTTTGAAAAATAAATCGATACACGCAATCTCAAATAAAGAAAGATAGTTTTTGAGGTGCATACCAAGGAGCGCTGCATACATAAATATGTGATCTAACCTGAAATAACGTGTTTTATTTACATTGGTAGTTTTCCAAATTCGCCTTTATGTGAGTAATTTTGATTTATACTTGAAAGACACACAGATAACATTATAAACATAGGTGTGCTTAGCTGCATATTCCACTTTGTGCTTAGTTTTATATTGCTATTGTCTAGCGTTTTTTTTTTTAGCGTAGTTGATCACGGTTAGGTACGGGACCAACACCTGGGCTCGTCGCCTCCGACAGTGAGAAAATGATTGGCCATCTAAGGCTTGGTGCATTCAGGCCTACAAATATGTCGCTGTCACATTACAGACACTTAGCAAGAAACTGTTTAGGGACATTCTTCTTTCCTTTGTTTCTTCTTCTTTCTATTGCCTTCCAAACATGATGTTGGCGTAAACGGTAAAGTTGTACCTATAGCTATTCATAACCGCGGACTTTGAGACCGAAGATTAACCAAAAGAGTTGAGCGCATATATCGATTCATAGCTTGTCTGACTGCGTCAAGGGCGGGGAACTACTGATGACCAACATCCTATTCCACCTACTCAGTGCAGGAAACGTGTGTCCCTGTAGTCTAGCTGAGTTTTTTTTTTTTTTTTTTTGCGCTCGCTCGCCTTGAACTTTAGCGTAGTCCATACGCACAACTTATAGTACTGCTGGAATGAATTTTGCATGTAGGTTAGCTTTCCCTATTAACAGTGTCCCTCGCCATCAGGCGAACCTACTCCGACTTCAGAGGCACTTGTAATTTACGTCCCCAAGTCAAGGACGATAGGTCAACATTTTAATCCAACTGTCCGCTGTAGGGGTTGAACCCCTTACCTTGGCATCAGCACACCGGATGTTTGAGAAAACGCGTTCTTATCCATTCGACCATTCTGACATACCCTGACAGAGTTTAAAAGGGTTTAGAAGACAGCATGATCAGCTTCACTGTGCCGGGTTTGATCATACATGGCTTGAGCGCTTTTCCGCAGGGCAGCCTGTCGAAAGCGTCTCACAAAGCACGAACTTCATAAATCCAGCGACGACCCCCGGGAGTCTCCGAGAAAACTGCACTAGTGAGCCGAACGACGAGCCCGGAATCGATCCCACAACCTTCAGAGCGCGAGGCAGCCGGCGTAACCACTCAGACACGAAGGCTCCTTGGCTGGAAGAATGTGGAAGAAGACTGAAGAAACACAAAAATGCCTTGCTCAGGTAGAATGTCTCGACTGAAGGCTGCAGATATCGTAGTTCTGCTGACCAACAGGCAGACAGACACACGTGCTAGCCATTGCCATACCTCGGCTCACAAAGGACACCTTTTATTGCAACGAAACGAGTCAAACAAGTGTTCCTCGCTCAAACAGCTCCAGTGCCTATATGTACTTTACCCACCATATGATTTATTAATTTACTCAATCTGATATATATATATATGTTAAACTGCATTCAGCATGTAATTGGGTAATTAATCAAGTCTGTGATAGTGCACAATTACGTCAGACGGTGGGTTTTTTTTCTTCACATGTCTGCTGCTCCAATCAATACTCTTATTGTATTAATATTATTATATATTTTACCTCCATCTAGTACCAGGATCTTGCTGAGCCCGAGTCTGATGTATCAAAAGACGATTATATTCTGGGGATTATCTGAAGAACTACAATCAGTTTCCAAGACAAGAACAAGAAAATAGAAAGATTAAACTGGAAAGGGAGGAGGAAGGTAGAATTCTGTTTTAATAGACACTCTATTTTGAGTATGAAAAACTTAATTGCATATCCTTATAGGATGTGACAGTCAACCCCAGCATGTTTGTCTGTTTGTGATTTCTTGACAACTTTATGTTCAGTAGTTTGCCATTGCTTCTGACCGACATGCACTCATACCATTGTATGAAATCCAGAACAGGGCGTTCTGCTTCCAAATCTCCCGCAGCTGTGTTTCGACCGCAGTATGCGGGATTGCGAATTGCGTTCTTAACCATACATAAACAAACTTTAATAATATTAAAATAGAAATTAAACTAAAAAATAATGTTTGTACAGTTTGCATATATGATTTATATTTAAAAAAAAAAAAACAACAACACACTTTTAAGGTATTTGTAAAGTGTGCTGCAAGATTAGTGAATATTCTTTGTCACATCAAACCATAGTATCAGGTGAATTAAAATGAATGTAGTAATAACCATTTAGTAAGGAACTATTCATAAATTAATTGTGTATGCAATTTAAATACAATAATAGTTCACAAACAAAAGTCAACGTGACAATACAGTGGCATGTGGGGCATCAACGAGTGAATTTACAGAATGGTTGACAGTTGCTTTGGTTTTCTGCATATTTGACAAGCAAATTGGGCTAATAGTGATTGTAGGTTGAGCAGCCGTTCTGAGCAATTTAGAATAAGAATGTTGCTTATATTAACTATTAGCATGCATGCTATAATACATATCAAGTCACACTAGGAACTATCATCAATTCCTTTTGGAAGATTACGCACGCACGCACGCACGCACGCACGCACGCACGCACGCACGCACGCACGCACGCACGCACGCACGCACGCACGCACGCACGCACGCACGCACGCACGCACGCACGCACGCACGCACGCACGCACGCACGCACGCACACGCACACACACACACACACACACACACACACACACACACAGACAGACAGACAGAGAGAGAGACAGAGAGAGAGAGATATAATAAATAAATAAAGTAATTTTAGAGACTGTAATCTATTAGTAACTGAAAATTAACGTAACTTGAAAGGTCAAGTAAATCAGTGCTTAATGTAATAAAACTTCTATATATCGATGAGAAAGGTGGACTATTTAAAGAAATTTAAAGTAACTAAAATCTAGTCAATCTGAAAATCACGGTCTGTTCTTTGTAGATGATTTACAATTACGAAATCAGGAAGTATAATTAATTCTTGATCTAAACATAAAGTAACTTAAACGATTAAGTCAATCCATGAGCCATGATCAAATCTTTAATTCTAATTCTTTAAATCTTTAATTATGATCAGTTCTTCATGGAGCATTGACTTTTAAAACATCAGGAGATAATCAAATTCTTGATCAAGTCAATCTAGGAGCCATGATCAGTTCTTAATGGAACATTGACGTTTAAAAAACATCAGGAACTATAATCAATTCTTGATCTAACAATACAAAAACATAAAAAGATCAAGTTAATCCAAGGGCCATGATCATTTCTTTATCGAAGTTTTAAAAAGTTAGCTGCATATCCTTTACGTGATATCGCAGTCAACACCAGCAGTTTTGCTATTTCTTGGCAAGTTTACGTTCAGTAGTTTGGCATTGATGTCTGAACGACTGGCACCTATACCATTTCGTAAAACACCAGCGCAAGGCGGTATGCTGCCAAATCGCCCGCAGATATGTTTCGAACACGGGTATGTGGGATTACGAACTACGTCCATAACCCCATCACGTAAATACACTAAGTTAAAGTTGGTTGCATTTCGTTTACATGACATCTTAATCAAACCCAGTATTTACTGACTCTGATACTCTAGGTAATTTTGACACCCAGTAAAATTGCTATTGCTTTTTGAACGGACGAAGCTCATACTTTATTGAAAATCAACACAAGGCAATCTGCTTAAAAATCGTTTGCGGTGACTACGAAGACAGTATGTCGGGATTGTGGTAATGATTTCTCTGCCCTTATCTTACAGACGCCGACTCATATAGTAGGAGACTTTACAACAAAATACATCTGATCACTGGAGCAAATTATGTTATCTCTTTGCGTCAGTAAAGTGTTGTATTGCATTAATACCAACAATATCATGTTCAAACTCTACGTGATTTAATTTGGGTGTGTAGTGTATATTGTTATTTCCTATGATCGATGTTTGTGGTTTTCTAACATGTATTTTCGCTAATCAATGTTGTATAGATTATACAATCATGTCTTTCAGACAGTTGTGATATCCATGTTGTGTAGATTATATAATCATGTCTTTCAGACAGTTGTGATATCCATGTTGTGTAGATTATATAATCATGTCTTTCAGACAGTTGTGATATCCATGTTGTGTAGATTATACAATCATGTCTTTCAGACAGTTGTGATATCCATGTTGTGTAGATTATATAATCATGTCTTTCAGACAGTTGTGATATCCATGTTGTGTAGATTATACAATCATGTCTTTTAGACAGTTGTGATATCCATGTTGTGTAGATTATACAATCATGTCTTTCAGACAGTTGTGATATCCATGTTGTGTAGATTATATAATCATGTCTTTCAGACAGTTGTGATATCCATGTTGTATAGATTATACAATCATGTGTTTTAGACAGTTGTGATAACCATGTTGTATAGATTATACAATCATGTCTTTTAGACAGTTGTGATATCCATGTTCTGTAGATTATATAATCATGTCTTTTAGACAGTTGTGATATCTATATTGTGCAACTTCATCCCAAACCATGTCGGCATATTTACAGTTTTTAATAGTGACTTAAGTAATTAGTATTTTACTTTGAAATGTTGATCCCATTCCATTATATATAATGTTTTATTTGTCTGATGTTGTTGTTTGTCCATCAAGAATGATGATGACCATTCATTTCATCCAGTGGGATTGAAGGTATGGAGCCGTGGGTTCTAAAATGACTGGTAAGGCCTATTTTGGCTCGAAATGTTCTTTGACAAGTGGGCAAAGAACGCTTGACGTTCAAGATGGATGATCTCCTGCAGTGGTTTTTCTGTCCAGCCTTTTCTTCACAGCTCTTGCTGTCCTGTTTGCTTCACAGGTGACTGCACCTTTGCGTAATGATGTACGCCACGAATTTCGGTCTTTGGCAGCAGTCTCCCAGGTGTCATGATGAATTCCAAAAGATTTAAATGAGATTTTCAGTGTCTTTAAAGCGTTTCCTCTGGCCGCCTTGGGAGGGTTTATCACAACGTTAAGGAAGCCTGTGATCTGGCATGCGAGTCAAGTGACCAGCCCAGCGAATCTAATTCTTCAACAGTAGAGTGTCGATACTGAGCGTTGCAATTTGTCTGATATGAGTATATTGTTTAACCTGTCCTTTAAGTTTTCTGGGGTTATTTCACTTTAGAATATACTCGTTTGTCACCGGCTTGTTACATGGGTCATATATTCTAACACAGAAGCCACAAACAATATGCTGTACGATTTATTGCCTGGTATATTTGGCTGCAATTCGTCAGGTGCATACAGCAGAGTTATGTATCATATGAAGGGAATACGTGATAATACTTTCGCTGAAACACACACACACACACACGCGCGCGCGCTCACACACACACACACACACACACACACACACACACACACACACACACACACACACACACACACACACAGTCAGAGGTACTGTTCCAGTATGGAGCATTTCAAATTTAAAACAAACTCATTCTGTTTGCACAAAACCGTCTGAAAACGCCTAATTACTACGGCCTCATTACTTTTGAACAATCATGTATTATTCGTCGAATACTTGATTTGCTCGTCATATATTCAGTTTATGATACCCTATGGGGTTCATATATATATGGTACTCCAGTAAATAATGTTTTATATTTTCATATTTCTGACATTTAGCAATATTGTCTTCTTTTATAATAGAATATGCTATTCCCAGTTGACACGTCTTGTTGCGATGAACTTTCATTCGCGTTGTTATCTTACATGTTATGTTTGAAGCCCTTCACAATACTATTTATGTTTTCCTTTCTCTCTCTGATTCCATATTTTTGTCCATTCTTCTAGCATTCTTGTATACATTAGTGATTTAATGTCATCTTTATTCCAAGCTACATTTATTTTAGTATTTGTTTCTTCTGTCTTTATGTGCTTCTTTGTCTGCCATTTCATTACCTTTAATTCCTCACATGTCACTGTATACACATTATCAGCACTAACCACACTCTGGCACTGATATATTTAGTAGCTAACATGATCTCTTACGCTATGTCCTGTCTACTAAATACGTTGTTATTTCTTAGAACCAGAACTGTTGACGTAGGGGTGCTGCGTGGTCTCGAGGTATGGTGTCCGCCTCGAGTGCTGGAGGTCCCGGTTTCAAGCCCCGGTGATGCCGGGATTTTTTCATGTGGACTTCTAGTAATAAATTTCCCCTGGTCTCTGGGTAGTGAGATCGGACGCCCGTGTGTATTGTTGCGCACGTAAAAAATCCCTTGGCAGTTGGAAATCGATAAAAAAAAATAGCCTAACGGCGCACCCCGGGCAAAATTTCGAGTTAAAAATCTAAGCAAAGTATTTTCAGGATCCTCGCCGGTGCTACGGAGTTCGTGCACTGAGCTGAGTTTCTCCAGACTCAGATTTGAGTTAGGAGGAAAACGGAGCACTTATGGGTTGCACCCGTGTGCCGTGATGTTGATCCATCGACTAAACTAAACTAAACTAAGAACTGTTGACAATTACACTGTCAGTTTCTGGGGAGGGTTATCAAATACCATTTCCAGCACTTTTAGTACAGCAGCCCTTGCTGCAGTTAACATTGGTTTGCGGATATACAGACATTTCTTTGCATTTACCATTAGGAATATATTTTTATTTTCAACTTATTATCGTTTCATTTGTAAACAATATAGTTTCCATAACGTTGATAGATGTACCTATTTCATTTGGTTTCGTTTGTAAACAATCACTGTAAATTCACACCGATTTCTTTATTAAGCTTTAGCCTCCGTGGTGAAGGCGTTACGGACGCAGTTAGTAATCCCTCGTACCCGCGTTCGAAACACAGCTGTGGGCGATTTGGCAGCAAGCCGCCGTGTGGGTGCCGGCCGTTCAGAAAGAAATGGCAAACTGCTGAACATAAACTTGCCCAGGAATCACGATTACCAAAAAATGCTGGGGTTGACTGCTACGTCCTGTAAAGGATATGCAACTAACTAACTAATCCCTTCCATAGATCGTACAAGAAGAATCTCAGCACACTACACAAAATCCGTAGCACAGGAGAGGCTCCAAATGTGCGTATAGCAGAAAAGCGCCAGCCCTAAATGTTGTGCTGGTTATCATCATCATGTGTTATGCCAGCTTAGGTAGGAGTTCTCGTCTCTGCACAGTTAACGGACCTTGGTGTTCTGGGCCAGCTCTGCTGATGATATTCCTCAATACCACCATCTCAGTCTAGGCAGCATCATCTCTTATGGTCTGCGTCTGCGTCTTGTCCCACTGCTCTTTCCAGTTGTCACGACGTTCTCCAATGCATCTCTTCTCATCACATGACCAGAGTACGCTGTTTGTGTCTATCTTAAAGTCGCATAACATGTTCTCTTTTCATTATACTCTTCCAGACATTCAATGTTATTTACTCTGGTGGTACAAGGCATCGGCAACATTCGTCTCAAGAATCAGATATCCGTTGCTTCCAAAGTCTTCAAAATTTGTTCATTCATATGTCATGGTTCACTGCCGTACAGCAAAGCGGGTTTTACCGGTGTTTGTAAAGTTTCACTTCACTTTATATGAAGAACAAATTTTAAAAAAAAAATAAAAAAACGCTTTACTCCGTTGATAACACCATTCTGTTTAGAGTGAAAGAATTACTCCAGCAGACGACAGCCATTCGCTGCATATTGCTTCACCGTGGACTGCAGAGCACATATTTTGATGACATGTACTTCATTTTTCAAATTTGTTAAACATACAAAGTGTAGTGAGACTTTGCAAACACCCATTATATAACATTTCAGTACTTACATTCAATGATAGAAACTTATTGCATAAGATGCTTTTAATTTTCTGAAGTTTTTGTAGCTAGCTATTCTAATTGATCAATTATCCTGGGCAGCGGGACTTTTGGTCTGCCCTGATTCATTGTGACTGCATAGGCCAGCATTGGACCTTATATAGGAAATTATGGATAATATGTACACTGTGTAGCACGTTCACATTCAAGGAAGACACTGTTTCTTCTTTTGCTTCTCATGTGGTTCGTGATTTCTGTTGCACTTTGTCCTTGCTTGTTAGCTTTACGAAGACTATGCGTCTTTGTTATCTCCAAAAGATGTCAACTTCAGTAAACGGAAATTTAAAGTTTACAGTATCATGAACCATTCAGGAGTAGAGGCAACATTTATAACCTACTAGCTGACCCGGCCAGGCTTCGCCCAGACCCTGGTGGGGAGCATCTCATTTAATTCATATAAGTAGTCATATAAGTTCTCGTTCCCGTTACCGACTATCTGTCTGTCTGTCTGTCTGTCTGTCTGTCTGTCTGTCTGTCTGTCTGTCTGTCTGTCTGTCTGTCTGACCCGGCCCGTCTTCGCCCAGACCCTGATGGGGAGAATCTCATTTAATTCATATAAGTAGTCATATAAGTTCCCGTTCGGACTATCTATCTGTCTGTCTGTCTGACCCGGCCCGGCATCGCCCAACTCCTGGTGGGGAGAATCTCATTTAATTCATATAAGTAGTCATATAAGTTCCCGACTGTCTGTCTGTCTGTCTGTCTGTCTGTCTGTCTGTCTGTCTGTCTGTCTGTCTGTCTGTCTTTCTGTCTGTCTGTCTGTCTGTCTGTCTGTCTGTCTGTCTGTCTGTCTATCTATCTATCTGTCTGTCTGTCTGTCTGACCCGGCCCATCCCATGGTGGAGAGCATCTCATTTAAATTATATAAGTAGTCATATAAGATCCCGTTCCCGACTATCTGTCTGACTGTCTGTCTGTCTTGGGTAAATGGAGGAGGGAGGAGGAAGAGGGAGGTGGAGGAGGGAAGAGGAGGGAGGAGGAGGGAGGAGACAGGAGGAGTAGGGAGGAATAGGAGGGAGGAGGAGGGATTAGGAGGAGGAGGGAGGAGTAGTGTGGAGGAGGAGGCGAGGAGGAAGAGGGAGGAGGAGGGAGAAGGAGGGAGGAGGAGAACGCAGGAGGAGAAGGGAGCAGGAGGAGGAGAGGGAGGAAAAGGGAGGAGGAGGGAGGAGGAGGAGAGAGTAGGAGGATGGAGGAGGCGGAGGGAGAAGGAAGAGGGAGGAGGAAGAGGGAGAATGAGGAGGGAGAAGGAGGAGAAGGAGGGGGAGGAGGGGAGGAGGAGGAGGAGGGAGGCGGAGAGAGGAGGAGGAGTGAGGAAGAGGGAGGAGGAGGAATGTGAAGGGAGGAGGAGGGAGGAGGTAGAGGGAGGATGAGGGAGGAGAGGAGGTAGAGGGAGGAGGAGGAGGGAGGAGGCGGAGGATGGAGGAGGAGGAGGAGGGAGGAGGAGTGATGAGGAGGAGGGAGGAGGAGAGAGGAGGAGGAGGGAGGAGGAGGAGGGAGGAGGAAGAGGGAGGAGGAGGAATGTGAAGGGAGGAGGAGGGAGGAGGTAGAGGGAGGAGGAGGGAGGAGGAGGAGTGAGGAGGAGGAGAGGGAGGAGGAGGAAGGAGGAGGGGGAGTAGGAGGAGGAGGGAGGAAGAAGGAGGAGGAGGGAGAAGGAGGGATGAGGAGGAGGAGGGAGGAGGAGGAAGAGGGAGGAGGAGGAATGTGAAGGGAGGAGGAGGTAGAGGGAGGAGGAGGAGAAGGGAGGAGGAGGGATGAGGAGGAGGAAGAGGGAGGAGGAGGGAGGAGGTAGAGGAGGAGGAGGAGGAGTGAGGAGGAGAGGGAGGAGGAGAAAGGAGGAGGGGGAGGAGGGAGGAGGAGGGAGGAAGAAGGAGGAGGAGGGAGAAGGAGGGATGAGGAGGAGGAGGGAGGAGGAGGAAGAGGGAGGAGGAGGAATGTGAAGGGAGGAGGAGGGATAGGGAGGAGGGGAAGAGGAAGAGGGTAGGAGGAAGAGTAGAGAGGAGGAGGGAGGATGTAGAGGGAGGAGGAGGGAGGAAAAGGGAGGAGGGAGGAGGTAGGAGGAGGAGGAAGAGGGAAGAGGGAGAAGAAGGGAGAAGGAGGAGTGAGGATGATGAGGGAGAAGGAGGCAGGAGGAGGAGGAGGGAGGCAGGAGGAAGAGGAGGGATAAGGAGGGAGAGGGAGGAGAAGGGAAGATGAGGGAGGAGGGGGAGGAGGCGGATGGAGTAGGAGGGAGGAGGATGGAGGAGGAGGGGAGAGGAAGAGGGAGAAGAAAGAGGGAGAAGGAGGAGGGAGTCGGGAGAGGGATGAGAGGGAGGAAGAAGAGAGGAGGAGAGAGTTCGCCATTCCGAATTCATACTCGTCTAGTTCTTCCCTTCTACACGACTGTAGATAACTTCCTTACACATAAAAAGATGAATTGTTATTGATATTGCCGTGGCATGGAGGAATATCAGCAGCAGAGTTGATCCAAAAAACCAAAGACTGAGATCTACGGAGAGCCATGAATGCCTACGCCAGCCGGCACGGCACTTGATGATGATGATTGCCGTGTGACGATTCTGTGTAGTCACGTCATTTTCTTCCCTTTCCCTAGCGTTTTGGTTCGGGGATTCTTTCATCATCATCATCATATATTTACGTACGTATTTTGGGAGGGGGAGGAGGGAGGAGGAGGAAGAAGAAAAAAAAAACTATGACAGTTGACAGCTCTGGAATGAAAGGAAGGCGTGTAGAAAATTTCATCTCAATCGGATGGGCCGTTCGCGAACAAATAAAGGACATACATATTTACATACATACATATATACATATACACATACACTTTGTTTTATAGATATAGATACACATAAAAAGATGAATTGTTATTGATATTGCCGTGGCATGGAGGAATATCAGCAGCAGAGTTGATCCAAAAAACCAAAGACTGAGATCTACGGAGAGCCATGAACGCCTACGCCAGCCGGCACGGCACTTGATGATGATGATTGCCGTGTGACGATTCTGTGTAGTCACGTCATTTTCTTCCCTTTCCCTAGCGTTTTGGTTCGGGGATTCTTTCATCATCATCATCATATATTTACGTACGTATTTTGGGAGGGGGAGGAGGGAGGAGGAGGAAGAAGAGAAAAAAACTATGACAGTTGACAGCTCTGGAATGAAAGGAAGGCGTGTAGAAAATTTCATCTCAATCGGATGGGCCGTTCGCGAACAAATAAAGGACATACATATTTACATACATACATATATATACACATACACTTTGTTTTATAGATATAGATTTCCGAATAACATTTAGATTGGTTCATATAAACATAGTGTCAAGTTGGTCGTGATTTAAAATGCAACCTAAAGACTAAATATCATTTCAGGGAAGACCTGGTCCTAAGTTTGATGGGCAACTCGTCTAGGGTGGGAGCCCAGGCAAGCGTTCAGTTGGAGCATTGCTTTGCTGATTCATCAGCTTCTGCAGCTTGTCTTGTTCCAGACGTATTGATGTGACCTTTTCTCTGGAGTAAACTAGGCAGGGCGAGAGAGGGATCATGTTGCATGGGAAACACGTCTCTAAATTCAGTCCATGCTAGGAGTTGTGCTATGTAGAGGTATAACTCCATTTTATCAACTATCGTCTATCATGGCATGGTGCCAGGCAAAGTTGACAGTGCTACGAAATACATTAATTCCTACAACGAGGCGCTGTTATTATCTGAAAGTAGCAGGTTCGACTACCCCTGTGTTCACATTTAATCTTTTCATTTTTATACTGCCTAGTGTACTCTAAGTTCAAAATAGCCACGGCCGATTTGGAAGTAGATCGCTTTGTGTTAATCTCGATGGTATGAGGTATCGGCAATTCAGAAAGCAATGGTAAACGAACTAAACATGTCTGTTGTTCTTGTTTGTCCATCAAGAATGATGATGACCATTCATTTCATCCATTGGGGTTGAAAGTATGGAGCCGTGAGTTCTAAGATGGCTGATAAGGCCTATTTTGGCTCGAAATGTTCTTTGACAATGTGGACAAAGAATGCTCTAGTAAATCCCAAACAGCTAATAAATGATGGGGTTGATTGCAAAGTCCTGTAAAGGACATGCAACAACTTTTCTTTAGTATCCTCTAATCTCTCATCCCCCCCCCCCCTCTACTTCTATAAAAATGTTTTGCATATCCTTTACAGGACATCGCTGACAACATCCGCATTTTTCAGCTGATTGTTGATTTCTTGGCAGATTACGCTAAGTAGTTTGCCATTGCTTTCGGAGCGACCGGCTCCATACTCTCATAAGTCACTGGAGCGACTGGAACCGCTTCCAATTCTCGTGCGCTCACGTCAACCACGAGAGTATTCGGGGTTACGGAGAAAGCTGCTAACGCCTTAACCAGGGAGACCGGCCTACTGCTATAAGTGGCGATTAATGCCTTTGAATTTATTTGTAATGCTTTTTCAATTATCTTAGGGATCGAATAACATTTGTCGTTTTACAATTCCTCATTCAAACAAAGTACATCGTAGATCTATTGTACTAGAGTGAATGTATCTTATTTTTTTGATCTAACAGGCGAGTTTTGAGCCAGCAAGCATGGACGCCCAGACGATAAGGGCATATCTCCCACTTCTTGTTGGTGTGTGTGTGCGTGTGTGTGTGTGTGTGTGTGTGTGTTGTGCGAATAAGTAACACAGGGTTGAATATTTACATGTATGAAACTCAACAAGTGAAAGACTCAAAATGATTGAGTGAACAATGAATAGTTAAGTTACTACTACAATTAATGAACGAATATAACAAAACACGCCCATCTTAAAACACAGTTTATATTATACAGAGAATCTTTATTCCAATTCGGGGAAATTAAACATCGGGTTTGGAAAATGAATGTACAGGAATGTCACATATAGACAATAATAATTAATTATAAATTGTTGGTTTAGATACAATAGTGGAAATAAATTATAATGTGCAATGCAATCGTTATATCAAAGGTAAGTTAACGCATTCCTGCACAGATCAAGACACTTGATGATGGTGGTGGCTATTTTAGACAATATCTTCTAATGTGCAGTAGGTGGATTCTCCGTGGCCAAGTGATTAAACCACCTGCCTCGCGTTCGACGGTTATGGGTTCCATTCCGGGATAGGTCGCTCGGTTCACGTGTGCAGTTTTTCGGAAACTCTTGTGGGTCGTCGCTGGAGCTATGGAGTTCATGCTTTGTGCGACGGTTTCGGTAGCCCTCCCTGAAAAAGACGGAGTCGTATGTGATAAAACACGGTGCAAGTAAATCGACGCACTTGTCTTTTGAACCATTATTATATATGCCATAAATATTTTCCTCTTGCCTGTTTTATTTTTATCACTCGTTTCCTTTTTATCAATTCACAAATAGATGAATAGCTGGATTGCTTGGTCACATAGCAGAATTGGATTAAAAACTCTGCCCTGATCTGAGACGTTAGTGATCGTGTGAGATGCGAACCTTGACCGCCTTTTTGATTTCAATTAGTTGCGACCTACTGGCCATGTTAGTATTATCTCCAGTAACTATCTTGTATGTTGGCAGCATAACATGTGTTTAACATACATATTTGTGGATATCCCAAATCAGGCACCGCCCATTTGATACCCCGTAAGGAACACTGACCACTTATGAAATGACACCAAGTGTTATGACATCATAATTGTAAACAAACACTTGGCATTAATACAAACAGAAGCACGAAAGAAGTAGTATGTATTACATTACAAAAATGACAGTACATAACTCTGTACTTGACATCAGCCATAACACCATACGTCCATTGATTATTCTATGCTTGGTATACATTCCTGAGCTCATCCTAAAGCATTCTTCTGTTACCTTAATGCTGCAATCCAAGTTGTTACTTTGACTCGGACTGTCAAGTAGTTGTGTTATTTGAACTCATTAAGACTCACAGACTGTACTCTGAAGTACAGCTTATGTGCCAAGGAAAGTGTTAACTAACAACTGCTTGGGGCACAAAGAGTTAAATTACTTTAGTGTTACTTTCAGTACCAGTCTTGACATTTTCGAAGCTGTTTTTCTTGTTTAGGCTCCTGCTGCTGCTGTTGTTGCTGGTGTTGATTCTTCTTCTTCTTTGTCTTCTTCTTTGTCTTCTTCTTCTTCTTCTTTGTCTTCTTCTTCTTCTTCTTCTTCTTCTTCTTCTTCTTCTTCTTCTTCTTCTTCTTCTTCTTCTTCCTCTTCTTAGTATTCTTCTTTTCTTCTACTTCTTCTCCTTCTTCTTCCCACACCTTCAGACATCAACCTGAGTATATTCAAAAGAAAGCATAAACCAATTAGAGCTTGTTGACATATCCGTAGAGGTCATCCTCCTAAAGAGCATGTGTAAGCCAGAATAATTCTCTCTGTTCTGTAAATGTTGTAATCTCTTGCAGTAACTGTTTCATCGTCATCATGCGCCAAACCGATTAGCATGGGCGGTCATGTGTCGCCATTTCACGCGATCACCGGAGTCGTAGATCAGCTCCATGATCTTCTGGACCATGCAACGTGGCCAAGCCATCCAGATATATACTTTTCTGCCTTCCCTGTGTTCTTTTCACCTGAATCTCGCCAGTTAACCCCAAGTTCTCTAGGTTATTTATGTTCATGACGTGCCCAAAATTTTTTGACTCTCTATGTCTAATTTCTCTAATCAGTTTTTAATCCTCATCTTCTTTTTGTAGGACGTGTTCATTAGGTTATCTGTCTATCCTTGGTATTCTTTACATTTTCCTCAGAAACCACACCTCCACTGTCATTAGTACAAGTTTATCCATCACTTTTAACCAATTCTACAGTTACCTCATCTTTAGGTGATCACCACGTGATATAACCGCTTATTGTGTCCTGTCCAACAAAATTGAAACTCAACAGTGGAAACCGGTATATACAAGGTGATGAGAAAAATATAGAGTGCCCAGTAAGTAATTATAGAATACCCGGCAAGTAATTTGCTAGCCGGTGACTTTATTAGTTGGATTGCAATTGAAAATATATTAATGAACAATAAATGGCATAATGAGATAATTATTATGCAGTTTGGAATGCCCCCGACCTTGTAAATAGGTGGTCTTGGAGGTGGAATCCATAAGCTTGGTGTAGCATAACAAAACAAACATATTTGATGCAACATAACATATAACATAACATAACTACATTATGACTGTGCATATTAGTGCAGTTAAAGACCATTTCTCACGTCTTGAGTTCCAGTTGCTATATAGTGCTAACCCCCATATTTTTATAGATCAATTAGGACTCGAAGGGAGAAGTGGTCAATATCAGACCGATCGCCTTTACCCTCCATAATATATCCTGGTGGCCATATTAAGCTGGGTCGAGTTGAAAGCACAGATTCATTTTAAAGCATGCCCGCCTGGATAGGGATTCGACCTAATGACCAGCGTGTCAGCATACAAGCGACCTAGCCACAACGCTACCTCCACTCAATCAGTTAGTATAGGCATATGTAAAAAAGATCTACTCGATTGCTTTACTGGAGGGAGAAAACAATGGAGCGAAAGATAGTACCGAGAAAATCAGTTTAATAAGTAGTGGACACTTTTACAAGCCCTCAACACGGGTATACGGTGCTAGATAGATATTGTTATAGACGAATCGGTACACTGTGGGTGATGTGGTTAGTTCACGCTGGAAGCCTTTCCTTCCCAAGACATTTACAGGTGTCTATTTGAGGCTGGGTCAGCCTGGGAGCTCATGTCAATTCTAACAATTCTAAATTTCAAATCCCTGCGGATCTAACCCAAGCCCGTCGGGCCGGTAGCAATATATTTTTGGGGAAACTCCTGGGGCTCATCGCTGGAGCTGTGGAGTTTGGAGTCATATGTGATAAATCACGGTACAAGGAAGTCGACCCTTTTGTCTGTCTCTTTTCCAACTGATCTATCCAGTTGTCACGACTTTCGTCAATGCCTCTCTTCTCATCACATGACCAAAGAATGCTGTGTTTATCAGACCTATTGCATATTATTTATGCATGGAAACAAAAACAAAAACAAACAAAAAAGCAAAAAAACAAACAAAAACAAAATAGAACTACATTGTTTACCTTTAAACACATTTTTTTAAAATGCAAGTAATGAATTATGATAATAAACGTACAGATGTATGTACATTCAGTCAATGTAAAAAAAAAAAAAAAACTTCAACTAGCAGAAGAAAACATTAAAAAAAACAAAAAATACGCAGCCAACAGATACTCCATTTACCAGTGTTAAATACTCGCATTTGAAAGAATAACTTACATGCAGATTGAAGAACAGTCAGGATTAAAGCTATACAGGTATGGGGATATTGCACTTGTCAACGCTTGCAGTAGATTCAATAATAGGCGGATGGAACAACACAGCATCAGTTGGTGAAAAGAAAGGCTATAGGATTCATCAACAGACCTGTACGGCTATGTAAGTCTCATAAACATGGGAAATAGGGAACCATTAATTGTCCCAAAGTATGGCTATGTAAGTCTCATAAACATGAGAACCATTAATTTTCCCACCAGTACGGGTATAGTATAAAGTGCATTCACGGTTATATGAATGACAACCAGTTGTACTGGCGGATTAATACTACTAAATGAGTGAATATAGCTATATGGCGATGGTGATCATAATTGGTGAATTATACAGATAAAAACAACAAAGCCAGGAATTGTAAACGATAAATTCCAGAACCAGAGAAAACGGTCATTGAAGCAAACGGGAATGTCGGCCAATAGGCTGAAAACGTGAGTACATGCTTACAAGTAAAGTTGACTAGAAAATGAGTCCCGGTCGTAAATGTCCGGGGACTTATCAAGTCCATAATTGTCATATTCCGTCATAATTTATTTATTGTCCTGCTTGTAAACATTCATATGACGTAGTTTAAATAGAAATAGGTAAATTGACCATGTGCGATAAAATGAGTTGGGGATTTTCAATATTGAGAAATGTACATCTTTCTATTGTAAGTAAGATAGGATTCCTTTTACCTGCTTCAAGCGCTTTGGGCATATTTTGTTAGAGACATATTTTTATAAACCAACCGGTACCCAGTGGCTGATGCGGCCAGTGTTACGCCGGCTTGCTTGACTTTCCAAGATATTTCCTAGTATGCTGGGTCGACCAGAGAGCCCCGAGTCAGTTTTTAAACATCGAATCCACCTTATGCGGGTCGACCAGAGAGCCCCGAGTCAGGTTTTAAACATCGAATCCACCTTATGCTGGGTCGACCAGAGAGCCCCGAGTCAGGTTTTAAACATCGAATCCACCTTATGCGGGTCGACCAGAGAGCCCCGAGTCAGGTTTTAAACATCGAATCCACCTTATGCTGGGTCGACCAGAGAGCCCCGAGTCAGGTTTTAAACATCGAATCCACCTTATGCGGGTCGACCAGAGAGCCCCGAGTCAGGTTTTAAACATCGAATCCACCTTATGCGGGTCGACCAGAGAGCCCCGAGTCAGGTTTTAAACATCGAATCCACCTTATGCGGGTCGACCAGAGAGCCCCGAGTCAGGTTTTAAACATCGAATCCACCTTATGCGGGTCGACCAGAGAGCCCCGAGTCAGGTTTTAAACATCGAATCCACCTTATGCGGGTCGAACCTAATACCGCCGGACATGCAGGCCAGCGTCTTGTCTCTACGCTAGCGAGGTTTTTTATTTTTTCTGTGCTACGTATTCATTCTTTCTCACATGAGTACGTGTTATTTTCTTTGTAAATGTGCCACGTGTTTAATTCTTTCTCACGTGAGTACGTTTTATTTTCTTTATATCTGTGCCACGTGATCCATTCTTTCTCACGTGAGTACGTGTTATTTTCTTTCTAAATGTGCTACGTGTTTAATTCTTTCTCACGTGAATACGTGTTATTTTCTTTCTATCTGTGCCACGTGGTTAGTTCTTTCTCACGGGAATGCGTGTTATTTTTCTTACTGAATATTACATGCCCTGTGCAGGACGTTGCGATCAACTCTAAACCTCCGGTTGATGTAATGGGCTCGTTTATTTTCAGTAGTTTGCCAGAGCTTTCTGAACGAGAAGTCAACGTTGACGTCCCACTGACCCGTGTATGGTTTTGAACCCCGTACCCCGCTGTCTGTGTTCCTTTATTATAGGAAAGCACATTTATTCTCCTTTTCAATGGACTGCGTGCGGAATCCGTCTTGCATTCATAAATTTGAAATATTTTAAAGAAAAACATATGAAGTCATTATAATATGTAGTTTTCAAAACAAACAAACCAAAAAAAAAAAAAAATAATAAATAAATAAATAAATAATAAGAAAACAGAAAAGGGGAATTTATTTTTTCTAACTGAATATAACGTTGAATAGTTTTTAAAGTGGAGGGGAAAAAAAAAAGAATGAAAAACATTTTGTTTCTTTCTGAAAGAAATGTTAATTTTTTTTTTTTTTTGGTTATCGCGGGGGTTAAAAACATACATAATTTCTTTAAGAGAAAGGAATGTTAATTTTTATTTTACGCGGGATAACAAAAACATAAATTTCTCTAAGAGAAAGGAATGTAACATCTTTGTAACCGGAAATAATATGAACTATACTAACGCGCATGACTGCACAGTGAGCCAACTTAATGCACATAACCACAATGACATGAATAATTGCAATAGCCCCTTTGATTTGGCGCGCTGGTTCCATTCTGCACCACATTAATTAATATCGTCTGCTTGTGCTTAGTCACTTAAGCAAATGGACATCTGCGATGGTTTTGTTGTCCTCGGAGGATGCGGCTTGTTGTGGATTATTCTTGAGCTAGGGATGTTTAATCTACATTAGGCATTTAATTTATTAAACTATTTTATGTAAATTTGCTGACGTCATCCGGCGTGCCCGCCTACATTTCGTTTAAAATTAAATGACGTGTCACACAAAGAAATATTGTCAGTTATCTAGTCATTTTCCAGCTTTTTCCACCAGTTAGATCAGATCAGTTACCGTCTTCGCATCGAAGATTCCGCTGTTGTGTTATATGCATATCTATCTTTACTTTATTAAACAAGTGATGTGGCAGCTTGATATCTACTGGCCAACAAAATTGAAACCCAGCAATAAAAAGCGTTATACAGTATACAAAGTAATGATAAATATAGATTGCCCAGGTAGTAATTATAGAACACCCGGAAAGTAATTTGCTCAACATGGTCTCTAAATGGTCTCTAAATTCAACTATGGAGTGGTATAATTCCATTTTACAAACTATCGTCTGTCACGACAGCAAGGTGTCTGTCAGTCAATTTGCTAGGTGGTGATTTTGTTAATTGTGTTGCATTTGGAAATATATTAACAAGACATTGCATAACCGGTGTCCGACTAGATTTTGTGTGATATTCACTAGCGCAGGAACGGAGCAAACTGGGACGACTCTTTGCCGTGAAATTGGAACCGCGACTAACTATTCATTGTATGATGGGTCCTTTGCAGATTTTTTATCTCAGCATTACCCCGCCAAAAATTTCTCAAAATATGACCAGTTCTCTGGCCTCATGCACCCTAATGCCCATTGCGTTTTCATCAGTATGTGCTCAGCCTCGTGCTGTTAGAGCAGTGCCTCCACTTCTGGCGCAATGCCTTCCATCATTGTTCGCCTCAAGCCAGTGTGGTGTGTCCAACAGTTCATGTATTTCAGTTTCAGAGACATCATGCTGTTTATGATCTGGCTTTCGTTGATGCTCATATCTTTAGAATGCCAGTCTTTGTGGTCCATGCTATTCTAAGCACTGTTCTGTGAAATTTCAGTTAAGTATAAGCTACTACAGCGTCCCATTAAATAACGAAATAAGAATAAATAAATAAATAATACATGTAGTGGATGCGACACATAAAAACACTACGACTAGATACATCCGTGCTCAATTTTTCTAACGTAAACAAAATCTCTCTAAAAGAGGGGAATGTTTAATCCTTTCAAACCAGAAATAATATGACACGTGCTAACGTGCATGTCTGCACAGTCGCCATCTTAATGTAATTTTTTTTTTTTTTAAAGTTAGTTGCATATACTTGATAGGGCGTGTGCAGTCAACCCTAGCATTTTTTTCTGTTTGGGATTTCCTGGCAAGTGTACATTCAGTATTTCGCCATTGCTTTCTGGGCGACCGGAACTCATACCAATGTATGAAAACCAGCTCAAGGCAGTCTGTTTCCAAATTCCCCACAGCTGTGTTTGGAATGCTCTACACGGGATTGGGAATTGTGTTCGTAACTCGTTGTTCATAACTCAGATAACCTAGCAACATAACTCTGTAGCTAGATATCCAGCTAATGGCTGTTGGTACTTTCGGTACTTTTTCAGTGAGAGAGTTTATGTTTCAAAGTTGTTGTGTCATTTTGTGACAGTGTTGTCACAGACATAGCTGTTATCCTTTACGACTGTATGCTGTTTGGCTCAACCTATCACATTCATGTCACGTCCAGGCTTGCAGTGACTGCTGGAATGTAAATAAATCGTTTGCTCTTAACTTTTATCCTTCTGGATAATTAGATAACGGTTATGTTAAGATTATAAGACTTTCATTCAGAAATAGTATGTGTCTTGGCCTGAAGGAGTTACGTGTACAGTCGTTTAAAGTATTAACTATCTATTTCCTACTGAATGAGTTAAAATAAAATCTAGGACTAGCGTTTACAGTGAAAACTATGGCAGGGTTTGTACATGTAATCACTGCCTGGAATGGATGCAACACGGGAAACATAGCTGCTTGTCATATAAGTAATTCTGATCAACGTATATTAAGTTGCTCAGTATATTATAAGTTAAGCTACTTGTAACGTGTGTGTTCGGGTGAATCCTGTACTGGGAGACTCATACATCATTTGAACGCTCTGTAGTTTTTCTTCAGTGTGCATTCTACATTTGAAGTTTTGAAAAAAAAAAAAAAACATTGCGTTAAGAAAGCCCAAAATTACATCTCATTTAAAAATTAAAGAATTCATTAAAACGCTTAAAAATAGACGCACACATGCTTGCAATTTCGTCTAGTTTTGAAATGTAATGAGGAATTTTATAAAGCAGAGCATTGTCTTTATAGATACTTCAACAATGCCTGTAGTAAATTCATATGGGATTAAACGCGTGAAGACTTTTTAACTGTAAACAGTTGTGTGAAGATTCTAGTTACAAATTATTACAAATAACATTGCAAACGGTAATACATCGAAACAGCGAATCCTGAGTTTGATAATAATCAGATAAATGTGTGGATATATACTTGCAAGTAACAAAATTAGTTCATAGCATATATAAAGCATACAGTAAAGTAATATAGCAGAGACGAGCAAGAAGAAGTAAACAGTTGTGCGTGATTCCCTCTTGTTGTCTCAGTGTTCTGTAAATACGTTAGTACTATCTTGAAACTGTCAAGGAAACTTAGCAGTTTACGCAGCTTGATTCAAGTTCTTGTCGTTCGGTTACGATCAAAGTGTGGTCATCTACATCTTGATCTAGTCTTGACCACCAACAGAGGCGGTCATCTGAATGACACACAGGGACGTGGGATTTCATGGGGCGGCTCTGGTCCCTGGGGAACCTTAAGCCCTTAAGAAATGTTTTAAAACATAACAAACAAAATAATGCTTATTTACATTTTATCACTATTCAGTGGTGTGCACAGTGCAGCACTTTTCCCTATGACAGTCTCACAAAAGCTCTGTCATAAGACTTTGTGGCTGTCATTGTCTATATTTCTCGTTCTTGAGTTGGGGAGATAAATTCCAAGTACCTCAGAAGTCGGAGTGGGTTTGCCTCATGGTGAGGGACACTGGTAATAGGGAAAGCTAATCCACCTGCAAAAATCAGTCCAATGCACTCCCTAGAATTAGCAAGTACTAATAGTAGTAGCTCGTGTGTGAAGTACGCTTGAGTTCAAAGCGAGCAGACGAATAACAAAAATCTATTACATCTTGAATCCATCACCTATGATCTCGTGTGAGTGTGAGTGAGTAGTTGTGCTAAATACATCACCATTGATCACCTGTGTTAGTGGGTGGTTGTGCTAAATACATCACCTATGATCACCTGTGTGAGTGGGTGGTTGTGCTAAATTCATCACCTATGATCACCTGTGTGAGTGGGTGGTAGTGCTAAATCCATCACCTATGATCACCTGTGTGAGTGGGTAGTTGTGCTAAATACATCACCTATGATCACCTGTGTGAGTGGGTAGTTGTGCTAAATCCATCACCTATGAACACCTGTGTGAGTGGGTAGTTGTGCTAAATGCTCAGTATCAGAGAGCAGCGGGTGACCGAGGCTTGACCAAGTTGAACCCAGTAATTATATAGATTCTTTTCTAAGTCCCTCACCTACCTCCCATATAGTAGAATAACTTTCAAAACACAAAAATATGAAGACATGCGATGATTATTATCTTCTTCTGTTGTTCCTTTCTGTGAATTACATAAATAATATGCACATAAAAACAAAAATTAGAAAAAAATCAAATGAACTGAGAAAATAATAAAGTGAGTGAATTATTGCACATAAATGTGATGTCGTGGGCATAGAACTGATAAATAGCAACCCCCATGAAGGATTCACCCCTGCACGCTTTTTATCAAGCATTTGTTAACATTAGAAATGGGCTGAAGAAATATACCAGGTACATTAAACACCACAAGAAAGATTGAGCATTATTATTTCATTTGATTTCCATGGTTAAATCTACCATATTATCTTACATGCAAAAAGACAACATCATATTAATAAACATTAAGGTGACTCTTGGGAGATGTTTAGAAGCGATTAATATTCATTTACAAATTTTCTTTCCAATAAACAAACAAACCGGATGTGCACAGGAAACCATATTTGGATGAATTCCAGAGAATGACAAATATAACAACTTGCCTATTCCAGTCTGTTTGCTGTTAGCGTACAGTGATGTTTACATTTAGTGCGTGCTGTTTATAATTCTGTTACACCAATTAATTAAATAAAGCAAAACAACACACTCAACAGCTCACATAAGTTGAAAACCATACGGCGCAGTCTCTCACAAGCTGAAAGTTGACTACGGCAATATTTATAACATCCTACAAAATGTTAACTTTGTAATTATATGTAATGCGTGTGGTATAATTAATTCAGCCATGCCAGCATTATTTGACTAGCTCCATGTTTTTTCTTCCACACTGAACAAACAGGCAATCCCCTTACAATATGAGCACTGACCAGATACAGCGCGCATTAAGCGAGAGGGGAAGCCAATTTAATTTATGAAACAATCTGGCATGTTTATGTCGAAAAATAATTTCTTTGCAATATACAAATGGCGGTGTTCCGCATTTAATAAATTGATTCACAATTCTGAATTTCAAGGACAAACGCCATGGTTTTATTCATAAAAGATGAAACAATACCCGGCACTTTGTCTCAAGACATGAGTTGAATTTAATTGCGACGAGCTTTATACATTAAAACACACATCCGAGTTATCTAACCGTTTAGCTGCAGGCTGCAATTGTTTCCTGGCATCAATTCTGATGATATCAAGCGGCGATGGGAACAGCTCAGACATCGCATCTGTCAGCGTATGATATGAAAACAGACAGGAACCCACAGGCTGCTTAACTGTACTGACATGAGTCACCGTGTTTGAGGCTAGAGAGTTGTCCGTGCACAGGCTCACTTCATGGCCAACTTGAAACACATTGTTGGGTTTAGGTTTGTATCGCATGGTTTTAATAGGTCAAGTGATAATGACTGGCAAAATTTGCAAGAGCAGACCAGGAAAGGAAGAAAGTAGATGATTAGAGACACAGTGGACAACAACAGAACCGGTTACACTTTAGAAGTTCTGAATTTGTAACTAAAAGATACTATTGCATTCGAAATGAAACTTCTTCTTCTTCTTCTTCAGCGTTCCGAGCCATTGAGGTTCTTTGCTGCAAATACAATCCGTCTCCATTCGTCTCTCTGGTGGACCTTCTCTTGCCAGTGGTTGATTCCAAGTGCTTGTAGGTCTGTACATGTATTATCTCTCCACCGCCTTCTTGGTCTACCTCGGGGTCTATGGTCATTTATTTCCTGAGTGTAAGCGAGTTTTGTTTCCCTATTATCTTCCATTCTTTCTATATGCCCCAGCCATTGTAGTCTATTAGCCTTCATGATACCAGTGATTAGCGTTCCATAAAACTCGGCTAGTGTATGCCGTGGGTAGGACTGGCGGTTCTAAGAGGGGTGTGCAGCTGCAAACAGGAGATCCTCAAACCTGCTGAGGATGGTCACAGAATACTGTGAGAGAAAATTGTGATTATGTGGAAGCATGCGAAGAAGAAGAAGAAGAAGAAGAAGAAGAAGAAGAAGAAGAAGAAGAAGAAGAAGAAGAAGAAGAAGAAGAAGAAGAAGAAGAAGAAGAAGAAGAAGAAGAAGAAGAAGTCTATCTATAACTTTCTCACGTGTTTATGTTGTCTAATGTGTTCACTAACAGTTGCCTTCCGTATATCTCATCTCGCCCAACAGATAGCAAGTAATACCGACTTATTTCATTTGCGCGTTGCTGTGACAATTATCAAGTACATTCCATAAATCTACATTGTCATATGTCATTATCGCGTTGAAATATGTGTACTGTAATAACAAGGAAATATAACTAATTCTTCACGAAGTTTGACCCACCGATTGTTTACAATCTGACACACTTCAAGTAGATATATATCGTTCCACCACAGATAAAGGGAAAATGTCTAAACTGTTTATTGGTCTCCTAATTGTTCCATCCAGTTTGGAGATTTGAAGAAATCCGGCAAGGTCTCGTCCATTCTGGCGATGATCTTGTAAATGGCTTTCTTCCAAGATGGCTCCGAGTCTCTGTTGGCTTGCACGGATTTGAAGAACTCTCTCAGTGCTGCCTGAACAGCGGCCAAGAAGTTGTGTGGCACCTGAAAGAATGAAGAATGGAAACATTAAAGTATGAGAGAGAGAGAGAGAGAGAGAGAGAGAGAGAGAGAGAGAGAGAGAGAGAGAGAGAGAGAGAGAGAGAGAGAGAGCGAGAGAGAGAATAGAGAAGAATGGGGGGAGAGAAGACATATGGTCACAGAGAGAGAAGAAATAGATAGACTGACAGGCTTGCTGGCTGGCGTGCAGACAGACAGAGAGACAGATAGGACCATACACGCAGACACGCACACAAACGGGCAGGACAGGCATGCATATAAACATAGAGACAACGAAGAGAGAAGGGATATAGAAACACATTGCTGGATGAAGTCAATCATTCCTACAGTGTTGTGAATCTTAAATGTTCTCGTGCGTACACACGTAGCTACCACCTCTACCATTCTATGAGCTTCTTCCTCTCTCTCCTTCTCTCTCTCTCTCTCTCTTTCTCTCTCTCTCTCTCTCTCTCTCTCTCTTTTTCTGTGTGTGTGTGTGTGCGCGCGCGCAATAATACCATAATAACAACACAACCATCAGCTATATCTCCACTCAAAGGCTAATGACGATACACAATGAATGCATGATATGTTTAATTACACCCACAACCCCTTGTGGCGGTTGAGAGGGTTGCGTGTTCCAAGGACCCCTAGAGCTATGCCTTTTGGTAGGTTCTCCAATATCGGGCAGGTCAAAGGGGAGGGGTCAGACGAAGCGATACACACACCTGCTGTCTTGTAGGTACAATGACTGAATCAAACAGACACACAAACGAAATTAAAACGGTCAGATCTACTAAAAACGATCAAAAGTATCACCGGTAAGTTGTTGGTGCCTTTTTGATAGACTGGGGACAGTCAAAAATTAGGGGAAATAAACACGAAGAATATTTTTCGGAATGTGTACTGAGCCATAGGCTTGACAAAATAGTGCAAGGCAATTCACTTTATGATGCCACAAAATCAGACAATGAAATAAAGCCGCGTAAGCGGACAGCCAAGAACTAGTCACAGATAATCCCCCAGAATCAGCGGAATAAAATCAATAACGACTATTTCCAGAAAGTCCTACCAGCAAGAAACCAACAACACAAGTTCATTGATTGCAGGGTGTGGTCTCGGAGTACTCTTCCAGTTGCTAACCGAAGAAGATGCTCTCAGGGCAACCACAAGTTGAGTAATTCCCCGGCCGCACACAGACACGCGGACCGACGGGAAGGGAATTCTTCTTACAGGTTTCCGGAGACTTCTTCATCGATTGCCAATTTCTTCCAGCACCGAACCAGATGTGCGCGCCAAGGAATCTGGTCTAATGAGCGTATTACGCCAAGGAATTTTCTACCAGGCGTCTTCGCCGATTGGTCGATTGTTTGAAGGAAGATGCGTTCTGTCGGGAGATGATAAACTGTCAGATCAGAGCTGTAATTTGTTCTTTTCGTTGGTGGCATACATTAACTTTTATAAAAGATTTCCTTAACTTTGTCACCGTTTGAGTTTTCGATGTTTTTGTTTCATTTGTTTTTGTTAGTTAAGTGTCTTGCTGTCCTAATAGTTACTTCATGCGTTTCTGTCCTAATTGTTACTGTTGACGCGTATCTGCTAGCTGTTGCACTACATGTTTCTGTCGTCTCCGATTACATGTTTTTGTCCTGGCTGTTTGCATGTTTCTGTTCCCGCTGTTTACATGTTTCTGTCCTGTTTGTTTACGTGTTCTGTTCTGGCGGTTTATTTACTTACTTTACAAAATACCCAATACAACTCAGTGCGTTATAAAGGTTCTTTTAATTACTTACGTTACAATTTAACCAATACCACTCAATGCGTGTGTTACTTACTCATTATTTACTTACTTCGTCATTACTTACTTACTTACTTACTTACTTACTTACTTGCTTGCTTGCTTGCTTACTTACTTATCTACTTACTTACTTAGTCTTTACTTCTTACTCATTACTTACTTACTTACTCATTATTTACTTACCCACTACTTACTTATTACTTACTCATTCCTACTTACTTTACAAAATACCCAATGCGTTTTAAAAGATTCTGTTAATTACTTACTTACTTTACAATATACCTAATACCTATCAAGACGTGTAAAATTGTAGTTAACTTACTTTACAATGTACCAAATACGACTCAATGCATGTAAGATAGTAGTTAATTTACTTTACAATGTGCCAAAAACGACTCAATGCATGTAAGATAGTAGTTAACTTACTTTACAATGTACTCAATACGACTCAATGCATGTAAGATAGTAGTTAACTTACTCTACAATGTACTCAATACGACTCCACATCCCTGTAAAAGTATCTTTACTTTTACTAACTGACGCAAACCTAGACTCCTGCACTAAACTTATTCAATTACAAATGCTGCTCCTTCCATTATTCCCTCTTTGCTATCCTTTTCCTTTCTTTTCATTACGTAATAATATTCTCCTGTTAAAATTAAATTATCCTGGTTATTCTAATTAGCACAGTTTGATTCTGTTGCCGTGTGGCTATTTGTGCTAATTTGCTTTGACACATCTCTGACAGGCGGACATAAAATTCCACCACTTTATGCATGCAGCCGGCAGGGGGGTCCATTACTACAGAGTCTAGAGAGATTGCTGAATATTTCTACTTGCTCGCAACTGGTCTAGAGCGCCCGGTTGTTGTGTTATTGCCAATGGCGTTATTGAACTTTGGGCTATGCCGTTGGTGCTCAGTCTGCTTCGCCAGAAGTATCGGTAGTTGAGTGCGGGTTTACAAGTACATTGGTTGTGTATACGTCTCTGGTGCCCTTGCATATGTCTTTATGTTGATTGCCACGTTATGGTGATTACCACGTTCTGTTTGTTTGTTGTTGTTGTTGTTGTTGTTGTTTTGCGCACGCTCGCTTTGAACTCAAGCGTATTAGGTTGCGTCGATCTGGGAGCACTGATAAATTGTGTTTTAAAATTAAGCTCGAGGAGATTTCAAACACATAACCCCTGGCAGGTAAGCAAGAAAGCCGACAACTGCGCCACCGCTACTCTATGCGCAGAAGGGTATCTAATTATGAACAGGCTACACAAGACCAAGGTAAATATGACAACACACTTGAACAGTAACGAGCGTAATGTACATATAGACAAAACTATATACGCCTACGATACAAAGTCACTTATTTAGTTCAGTTGCGTAATATCTCCCATTCCCATTCAAACCACCCCAGGTTCTCATTGATATTTGTCAGAACGAATTTTCTATAAGATCTGTCCATTTTTATTTCTTACTGCTATACACTGAGCTGAACCTCTTGATAGCTACCCCCTGCGCTTTCTCTGGCCGGAACATCCCTCCTACCTTTGTCATGCTGTTCCTAATACAAGCAGACAACATTTATAGCACGTGTCGACGACACAAAGTTAATCTAATCATTATTCTACGGAAACCGAAATCGCTCCTTCGCAACAAAACCAAAAAAAAAAAAAACTGGGCTCTTCTGATAATTGGATAACGGCGATTGTCTGCCCTTGCAGCTCAAAGACGTCCCACTAGCCTGCCGCCGTGGGGATCCATCTCTGATGTGCACGAACATCGGCCACATCGGATCTCTCAGGAAGAAATTAGCGGCCAGGGGGACGAGCGGGGAATCGTTTAAGGGTAGATCAACATTCTTCATCGACAGCCGCATTCATGGCAGCGCCAGTAGGCCCCGATAAAAACCACGTGACCCTCTCTTCTCATCAGCTAAGTGAAGACATCTGAGCCATAACTCAATCGACCCATTTCGAGATGGATTGTTTCTTGGCGGGGAAAAAATCCAGTAGCGTCTAATCTTTATAAATTATTCAATTTGTTCAGCATGCGCTCGTGGCGGCCTACAGAGAAGAACAGTGAGCTGCAGACGAAAAATCAGCTAACAGTAGCCATCAGTATCTCTTTCCCGCTTGGATGTTTGTCTATCATAAAAAGAACACTAATTGTCTGAATCACTTACAATTCCCCTCCTACCTCTCCCTCGCGTTCCTCTCGGTATTGTGCTTTCTGTACTCGCTGGCGCATCTTGCAGTTTTCTGGCTATCCCTCACAAATAAAAACTGCAACGCAGACTAATTAAATTGTTCCGTGTTCAGAAGAACGAATGTTTTAAAGCCACAAGGTTGACACAAAAACTATCACCGCGATCTAAGCTACAACAGCGTCATTTAGGCATATTAATGCAACTATCTCGAGATGGTTTGCCAACGAGAAACAATGATCGGAAAGCCAGCTTTGTTATTTTAATCCTGGCTTTATTTTCAGCCCCCAAAAATCGTCCAATTACAAAGCATCATTTTTTTTTCTTTTCATGACCCGACATCGCAACATTGAAAATCGCCATATTGTTTTAATGCTGGCCAGTTGACAACTTCTTGTGAAGGCTAAACGAAACAGCGCGCTCATTGTCGCAAGGCCTATTGCTCTTCAAAGAAACCACAAAACTGAAACTGGCCCTGCTAATTCTCAATTAAGCGTTAATTAATTCGATGCAGTGTCTCCGGCGCTGGTTGCTGTTGTTGCCGGTGATGTGCCACTTGCTGGTGTGGTTGATCCAGCAGCCGGTTTGTCATGTTCCTCCTTGTTGGCAGCCGTTATGGCAACCTAGCTGGCGATTAAGAAAGCAATTAATGAACAAAACAGACACGTGATTTCCAAAGTGGCCAATCAAAACGTTTTCATTTGTGAATCACAAGCAGTGAAATATCAGATACTTGGACAGCAATTTCCTTTATTGTTTTTCTTTGTCTTTACTTTCGGGCTATTTAAGAATATCAAAGGATGTGGATTGGAGATTAGTTGAACAGCTGTTGGGACTATGATTACAAGCACTTTCATTTAACTGTGAAGTTTCAGAAAATTTTACAGAAACGCTATCGATAATAGGGATTTTCGGTTGTCGGGCTTATAACGGAGTACGGTTTAAATACACGCATACCACACACACACACACACACACACACACACACACACACACACACACACACACAATATGACAAAGAAGATGAATGGATATAAAACACCCACATACCGGCGAACGTTTCCACCGAAATTTTCATCAAAGAAACAACAAAAACCAAACGGATATAAATATATAAACGAACAACACATATGTGCTTTTGCTTAGATATTTCTCAGTAACAGGAAAATGAAAACTACACTGCCTTTCTTTACACAACCTGGGTATCTAATAATACACGATGTCTCCATCAGAACAAGTAATAAACCGCAAAAGTAAATATTTCAGCCTAAAGTACTATATTTAAACAATGAAATAAGATTCAATGAAATAAAATGTCTGAAAATTGACAGAGCAAACAAGGAGCAGACGGAGAAAATATGGGGGGATAAAAAGCTGCGTTACAACCGGAGTAGAGTCGATCTAGGACCAGACCTTGCAAGAACAGAATAATTGATCGATGCGAACAATGAAAAAATGAGTTGCTAGATTATTGTTCTGAAGGTTTCATTTAAATTGACTAAAATTAGGCAATGCAACGACAAGGTTCGGGGGAGGGAGGAGGGGATCATTACACTCACCTCAAGCTGATTGTTTCTATTGTAGTGAAGGTTAAGATGGCGGAACAGTTCTGAGTCTGCAGTGACGATGAGATCGTCTGCATGCTGGCAGCCCTCGGCTAATGCCTGGCGGGCGTACTTCTCCATCTGGATGTAGAAAAACTCCCTGCAAATAAATAATAGACACATTACATCACGGGAAATTTCATCTTTCCACAGCTTCACTTAGACAAATTGCTGAAACCAAGATGCACAATGGCGCAATGCCACGCTTGACAAATCACCTACTGTCTACTATGACAATTAAACAATCCTGGTCTAAAGAATAATTTCAGTGATGTAGAAATAGACCAGATGCATTAGGGCGAGTGTATTTGTTTCGTGGCGTTTTCGCGCGGCTACTGTTTGGTAAGTTAGTTGTAAAAATCTGGCGTTATGACTAATAATATTCTTTGAACGATGGCATGAACAAGCGTTGGGGCATGCTGATAGATAGTAATGTATTGATTCATTTATTTGCAGTACACGGCTGACTGCTCAGCAATTCTTCTTCTTCTTCTTCTTCTTCTTCTTCTTCTTCTTCTTCTTCTTCTTCTTCTTCTTCTTCTTCTTCTTCTTCTTCTTCTTCTTCTTCTTCTTCTTCCTCCTCCTCCTCCTCCCCTTGCTCCTCCTCCTCCTCTCGCTCCTCCTCCTCCTTCTCCTCCTCAGCTACTGCTTTTTCTTCGTCTTTGTCAAATCTTCCCCCTCTTCCCCCTTCTCTTCCACATACTCCTTCAGTTCCACTTCTTCTAATTGTTATTCTGTCTGATAATTACGTTAACTACATTGTATATGCTTGTCCGGAAGACAGTATTTAATCGGCAAACAACAATAACAACAACAACAACAAAAACAACAACAACAACAACAACAACAACAACAACAACAACAACAATCCTCTATTCCGGTTTCAAGAAAATGAGGGGCGGAGAGAGAATAAACAGTATATTCTCAGAGCTTAAACAACCTAACCTCCAATCTTTGACCTTAAGAGTTAAAACTCATTCTCTAATAGGATCCATAACCCATCAACCCACCAACCACCACCCCACGGAAACGATAATTTGCACCCACTTCACGAAAGTCCAGTGTTAACGAGTGCAGTATCGAGGGCAACAAACGATGGGAACTCGCCCTCTGACATTTCAGCAAAGTGACGTTGTCGCTGGCTAGTGACACTTGTCAAATATGTCTCACTTATAGTTGTTCATTTCTAATATTTCTCTTGTGACATGTCTTCTAGTCTGACTTTTAAAGGTTAATATATGTTTATCTTATTTGTATCTTGCTGCGATGCGTTATCTTTCGTGTATACCTTGGTATGTCCTGTCGGATATTGTATTCTAGGTCAGTGTTGACATTTTGGGCTGGTGTATATATTGTCCGGATGTATATTGTGCTGTGGGGAGTAAGGGGAAAGCTACTACAGCTGTGCCCCACTGTCACTAACTTTTCCCCGGGGATAGAGGGTCTGCGAAGCAGTTTTGAGATTTAAAACAACAATAACAACAAAAATGACAATTCTGGTCACTGTTGCACATCCGTTCTTTGTATGACTATGTATGTTTTTCTGTCTGTCTGTCTCTGTCACATTTTAATTTCTATATCTTTCTCGCCTTTTCTGTATGTGTCTCACTATCTCTCTCTCTCTATCTCTCTCCTTCTCTCAGTCTCTCTCCCTTCTCTTCCTGTCCCTCTCGCTATTTCTCTCTTTCTCCCTCTCTCTCGCTATCTCTCTCGCTATCTCTCAACCTCCCCATATCTCTCCATCTCTCTCTCTCTCTCTCTCTCTCTCTCTCTCTCTCTTTAATATATATATATATATATATATATATATATATATATATATATGTGTGTGTGTGTGTGTGTGTGTGTGTGTGTGTGTGTGTGTGTGTGTAAAGAATTATCCACCCAGCACTATAGCCCTGTGGTTTAGTACATCCAAAGTATTCCAATGGGGTTATAAATTACAGAAGAAGAACAAGACCGTCCGCACTTCTCTCACTTAAGACAAGTATTGCCTGTAGAATCACTCACATGGTCCTAAAGAAGTCGTGGTAATCACGTCTGACCTATTCTAGAATTCTCCCCGCGCCAGGGTCCCCGCCATTACAACCCATTATCTGAAATAATACTACACCCTAAGTACGGTAATTACCAGCATCACAAGCCTGCATTTAAGAAATAGTGTACAAGCATTCTCCACAATGGCAAGAGGGTGGGGAAATTAGCATCCAACTGCTCTCACACGTGCTTCTTGGAGTCGTGGCGGTGTGCGCTGACATTTAGGTCCAGGAGTAGAGGCTGCTGTTGCTTTCTGCCTTCGGTGCGCACATAGAGGTCCGAGCGGGGTTTTGTTTCTCACCCTAGAAGGTGTAGTATGCCGGGGGTGGGGGGATGGGGGAGAGACTTGATCTTGGGAATCAAGTATACAGCAAGAGTTAGAGTCTGGTACAGCCCAAGTTTTCGGTTATTTCTGTTGCAGACTACTGAACGCAAGCTTGCCAAGAAATCACAAACAGCTAAAAAAATGATGGTGTTTACAGCGACGTTCTGTACAGGATATGCAACTAACTTTTAATAGTAAATGCAGGGGTTGGTTGTGACGTCCTGTAAAGGATATGTAACTAACTTTTTTAACAATTTGTTTTCAGATGTTGATTTGTGTTATTGGTCTTCTATTGAAATCAATAAATGCTCATGAAGCACGAACTACGTAGCTCCAGCGACGAACCCCAGGAGTCTCCGAGAGAATTGCACTCATGAATCCTTAAGGACGCGAGGTAGATGAAGCAGGCGGAGTAAGCACTCTGCCACGGAGACTCCCTGTGGGTATGTTAAAGCAGCCGGTGTGGTACTGACCACGTGATTCCTCATAAGTCACGTGTTCACCAAAAATCTGGATATGACAAAATCTCCCTTATATGACAAAATGGACAATTCACTCCGCTACATCTCTTTGACTTTTGAAGTCTTTTATAGATACATGTTGTAGGAAATCTGAATGAATGAATCCCATTACAATGCTTCCGTTACTTGACACAGTGAAGCTTTACAATGTGCTCACTGATGAAGATGTTATAAATTGCATCGAAACGTAAGTATACAATTATTTCCCGTTATTATGATTGTTATTAAAGAAGAAGTAACACAGCTTTCGTAAATCGTTTATAGTACGTTCATACAATTGCTTACTCGCGCACGCTTTTCTGACTTGCCTGCTTGTCCTCCACCGTTCTTGTGATAAACGTGTTTGGCTAACTTTCGTGGTAAATAATTCCCTGGTGCCTTCTTCTAAACGCTTGCATACAGCCTGCTAAAGGTCACCAGAGCAGTTTGGCACTGAAAGGCAAGCTCACGGAAAGCAAGGGTTCCAGAAAATTGGCCCATCGCTCCTTTGTAAGACAATGAGAGCAGGGAATTAGAGTCCTTTTGAGGGATTGCCTGGCATTTCGGACCCGGTGAAAAGCCTGGGAACATGGGGGACCAACTGACGATTCATCTCTCCTTGACCTTCATAGTTGACTTAGGAGAGTGGTGTGAACAAATGTTAGAGCATGAGCTTGCACGTGATAAAGTAGTCTGTAATTATGCTTAGTTCAACCCTCCTATGCATTATTTATTTGTTATTCATTTGTTTGCTTAGCTGGGAGTGAAAAGAGAGGCGATGGAGGAAATAAAACAGAGGAAAGTAAATTATTATATAATAACACATAGCACGATTTTATAAACCACACTGGATGGAAGTTCGACGGCAGCGAGCAAGAGGCCGACAAAGATATTAATATTCGTGAGCTTAGTTTTCATTGCTGGTGCATTGGGTAATAGACCTGAGAGGGAGACACTTATAAAAGAATGATTAGAAGACCCGGGAAGGTAACCCGGCTAAAAAATGCCTGAAGAAATCGGATGTGTCGGCCGAAATGTGCAAATATAGCAGCTCTTCTGTAAACAGGCATAACGCAATTATGTCTAAAACAACATTCTGGACTAACGCAGCAGAAGAAGAATGATTAGAAGGAGACCAAGAGAGAAGATGCTGGGCAGTTGGACATCGTGGCATGGACGAACATGAGTAACAGAAATAATTGGTAGTACACGAGACAGAGGCATGTGGTCTGACATGATCACCAACGCCTCATGGTGTGGACTAGAAGAAGAAGAAACTGCCCACACCAAAGAAACGATTACTTTATTAAAAAGTCGCTTAAAAGTCGACAGTGTCGACTTCATTGCACCGGGTTTTTTGGGGTTTTAAAAAACATCCCATATGGCTCAGTCTCTTTCCGCAGTGAACTGCCGAAAGCATCGCACAAAGCACGAACTCCGTAGCTCCAGTGGCGACCCGCAGTTGTCTCCGAAAAAAAAATGCACTCGTGAACCGAAGGACGCGGCTCGGAATCGAACCCACAACCTTCGGAGCCCGAGTCAGACGGCTGGACCACTTCTCCACGGAGACTCCCGACGACTTTATTGTAAAGTACAGTATCTGGTTTGGACCCTGTGTGCTTATATAAGAAATGTCCCGCTGCAGTTTCCTGCCAGGGTTCTGTGATGTGACAGCGCCATCGCATGTTGTAGGCCGGAGAGCAAGGAGGAATAGGTGGTCAGTCTTTCACTCACTTTGGCAAGCGACCATCCCAGGCCTGGAACGCGCGTCCAACCGTGCTCACGACACTACCAGCGCAGTTCGCTATCAACTCCGCTAGCGCGCCCGCCAGTGTATATGTGCTCTGTTTTCTAAACCATGTTTTCACTTCACATTCAACTTCGGCGTCATTCGCGAAATGTCTCCCGCCAAGGTGGGTTGTCAGTGGACTTAGCACCTAGCAATTTCCCGTAAAGCGGTGTATAGCTGGGTAGAAAAAGTTACCAGGGGGAGTCAGTAAGTAAGGCACACAGTTCTGTGGGATGGCAGATAAATGAAAACAAAGCACGCAGTTCTATGCAGCCGGTTTGGGATTACTGATAAAACGATGAGATAAATGCATCAATGTTGGTGGAAATTATATTGAGAAATAAAGTGACAATGTCTGTATAAAAATAAACTGGTTTCAAGTTGTTATCGTATTTAGTTATTTTTCCACAGCCATTTGTGACTTACTTATTAATTTACCCTCGTACGTCTCTTCTCCGTGAGTTTTTAGGTGTTCCTCTATTTCTGTTTGCGCTGTGGGTTGCAACCTGAGGTTTTTCTTGTTATACTATACTCGAGTTTTCGCTAGGTATGGCCTGTTCAGCCCCAGCAACATTTTCCACCTCTTTGTTCATTGGTATTTGTCAGGTTCTCTGGCAAACTACAGAACGGAAACTTACCTAGAACATTACAAACAGCCCAAACATCATGGGCTTGATTGCGACGCTCTTTAAAGAACAAGCAACTAACTGTTAATTGCCTTTGGCTTTTATTTGTGTATATATTTGAGTTTTCTTTATCATCGTGCATCTTCGAGAGTTCATGGCCACGATCATGCTGGCTGACACCATGCCTTGACCGAAGTAACTAGTTAAAGGGTTAACATTAAGCCCTGACTGTGAACTTCAGGCCTTCGGCCGGGGTCAAAGGCGCCTTTAATAGGCGATACATTGTGCTGGGAATACTGGGCCAAATGATGGGAACAGTGCTATCTCTGATATTTGACAAATGTCAACTCGTGCTTTAAGACGTTTAATCAAAGCCGGACGTCAAATGTCAGATGTGCAAGTCAACACTGTCACACTTGCCAGATTGGCTTTGGCAAACCACGTTCGCATAGTTATATTAAGTCAGCTAGTACTCATTTGGCTTCATTCTCCACCTGTTAGTGTCTGTCTGTCTGTCTGTCTGTCTGTATGTCTGGCTGGCTGTCTGTCTGTCTGTCTGTCTGTCTGTCTGTCTGTCTGTCTGTCTGTCTGTCTGTCTGTCTGTCTGTCTGTCTGTCTGTCTGGCTGGCTGTCTGTCTGTCTGTCTGTCTGTCTGTCTGTCTCTCTGCCTGCCTGCCTGCCTGTCTGTCTGTCTGTCTGTCTGTCTGTCTGCCTGCCTGTCTGTCTGTCTGTCTGTCTGTCTGTCTGTCTGTCTGTCTCTCTGCCTGCCTGCCTGCCTGTCTGTCTGTCTGTCTGTCTGTCTGCCTGCCTGTCTGTCTGTCTGTCTGTCTGTCTGTCTGTCTGTCTGTCTGCCTGCCTGTCTGCCTGCCTGTCTGTCTGTCTGTCTGTCTGTCTGTCTGTCTGTCTGTCTGTCTGTCTGTCTGTCACCGAAGAGGAGAAAACGGCTACACTTTGCTGCATTTACCAATCACTCCACCTCGGTACCGTATCCGCAATGAAGCTTGGATGCAATGTACCTCACGTATTCTCTGTCTCTCTCCCTGGCGGTACACTCTGACAGACTGCTATCCATCCTTTGTAAGATGTCTTCTGTGCCTTGGTGGTGTATTCAGCATTACGTATGTAATTTCCTATGTCTTCAGTACCTTGGTGGTGTATCCAGCATTGTGTATGTCATTTCCTATGTCTTCAATGCCTTGATGGTGTATCCAGTATTATATATGTCATTTCCTATGTCTGTGATAGTAACCATACTAACACTGGATAGAGATACTATCTTGTCCTTTATATTCTTGTCAGGGCCTGCAGTCTTTCCTTTTTTTCACAATTTTTTTTATGATCTTCTCTACTCCGGCCTTTACTACTCTTGGGCCGTCATGAGTTTACTGCTTTTGTGTAACTATAGCTGTACTCAGTTTCCCATCGCTTCTCTACAGATACAACAAGTTGTACTCAGTTTTCCATCGCTTCTCTATAGATAAAACAAGTGGTCCAGCTTCCCTGCTTATGCAACAACATGTGGTCCGATGTCCCTACATATACAACCTGTTGTTCATCTTCCCTTCATAACAACACGTGGTCTAGCTTCCCTACATATACCAGATACACATATACAACAACATGTGGTCCAGCTTCCCTACATATACAACAACTAACATGTGGTCCAGTTTTCCAATTGATTCATCGGTATGGCAAGCGTTCTTTTCTTTTTTTTAGTTGTTATCTTCTTGGTTGCTGTTGCAGGTACCAAGAGCGCCGCATTGTCGAGAATTGTTTTAAAGACCTCTGGTGATATCTCTCCTGTTTATTTTTATTGTTTGTTTATTTGTTTGGTTGTGTCCGTGATGTTTTTCGCTTCTGCTCCACCATCTTGCTATCTAGCCTTTCCCTCAGTCCACTGTCGTTTTCTGTTTATCCCGGCTGTGTTTCCTGTATCGATGTCACCTTCCTGAGCAATCTACTTTCCTCTATTCTGTATCTACTCGTTTTAAGGGGCAAACAAGTTTAAAAGCCAAGATGATTGACTTCTTTCCACCCTGTTTTACCCCATATGGCTCGGTCTCTTTCCGCAGGGCGAACTGCCTTAAGCGCGGCACAACGCATGTATATTGTGTATATTTAATGACTGTGCAGTGTTTGAAAATATTGCCGGTCCAAGTTTTGTATTCACTCTCTGTAAAGTTCGTGCAACATAATAGGTAAATATAATTACTTGGACCAGCAATATTTTCAAACACTGCACAGTCATTAAAAATACACTCTGGACATTATAGCTTCAGCTAAGAAGCTCACAGTAATTTCCCAGAAAACTGTACTCATGAAACGAGTGACGTTGGCCGGAATCGAACCCACAACCTTCGGACCGCAACCACGCGGCTTAACCACTTTGCCACGGAACCTCCCTGCTCGAAGAGAAAGCAAAGAAATCAAAAGTTGTAGTTTATATTCTCCTGGTGTTACCTGGCCTTCCGCGACGAGCGGAGTCTGTACCACATAAAGAACAGTTTGATCAGCACCCGCCCGCAGGATTAATTTCAATTGACTTACATGGCTAAGGGCGGCTATAAATACCGCGACCACCAAGATTCAACAAATACTTTTAAAATAAGCAGACATTTTGGGTGGTAGAAATTAAGCTACACGGACGTAAGACAGCAGGAATTTGCCACAGCAGGAATTTGCCATTAAGTTTGTCTAAGGGAGAAAAACGCCAGGTCGTACTAGTGAGCGCTTTACTGGGAATGCTAATTTCTGTTGGTTCAGAAATGAGCAGGAAGGCATGTAATGTGGAAGCGGTTAAACTAATAACAGACGAAGTTCATGGAGTGAGTTTGTTCAGCACTGGGATTATGGGATGAAAGTTTCCAGGTTTTTAAACATTGTTGTGCTAAATATGGATTGACCTGTCTGTCTGGTCGGGCTAACCGAGAGAACAACAAAAAACTGGCCCACCCGTGGAAACAACACTATGTTGCTACGATGGGAAGGATTTCACATATACTGGATCATAGTGTTATAAGACAGTGTTGCCTGCTTCTTTTTCCAAATCAGAGCAAGATCAATATGCTCATTTGACGAGTATACCCAACTGTCTGTCAAGACAATGGTGGGGGTTCAGTGCCCAACAAGAGTCAGAGTTATATTTTTCTACCAGTACAGTTCTCGGGTCGAGCCTTCCTAGTAAAGAAGGATATCAGACAATTTCCAGAATTTCCCCTGAAGTAAAAGTGACGAGGAAAGGAACTGGCTAACTTACCTCCTATTTAATGGTCTAGAGTATGTGTAGGCCTAACACTCCCCACCCCATCAGCGGTAACTGCTATGCAACCAAGTTTGTTGTTACCAGGTATAAAGTGAATAAGCCCTTGTCACTGGAAGTTAGTCTATCTTACTACCACT